>VXBX01005336.1:126210-219322 GCA_013400415.1 Scytalopus superciliaris
TTTTTTTTTTTTCCTTCCTCCTTCTTTTTCTCCCCCCCCTCCATCCTCTTTCATTTCTCCTCTTCATCCAGCCAAGCCGAGGACTATCCCAATCGCCAAGGGGAAGGAAAAGGGAGGAAAACCCACCACCAAGAACCACGATACCCCCAGCACGCCCCATTCCTGCTGCCCTTTGACATGCAACCTTCCTTGGGATGGGAGCAGCCGGGATGCAGCTGCAGCTTCGGGAGGCACTGGGGGAAACTGGGAATCGTGGCTCTGATGCCGCTGGAGGTGAGCGCCTGGAGCCGGGTGCTGCTGCTCTCCGTGGGGCTCCTGGCTGGATCCGTCACCGGTAAGTGCCATGGAGAGAGCTGGCAACTTTAGGAGCGTTTCCCCCCCGGTTCCTTCGATGAAAGGATGGCTGGTTTTTGGGGGAGAAAGGGGGATTTGGGGTGTGTGGCACTGCTGGTGTGTCAGCACATGCTTCCCTGGCGTGTGCAACACCGAGTGTGTTTTCCTCAGACCTCTGGACCGCGTAGTTCCCTTGTGCATCCCCATGGGGAGATAAAGGGTGGCTTTGTGCGAGCTCATCCCCTTCCTCCGGGGGGTCACATTTGGGCACGGTCGCTGTGCGATGTGCAGGATGACCGTGACAAATGCCAGCCCCGTTTTCCGCTCTGTCTTTCCCTCGCATCTTAATTCAGTGTTTCGCTACCCTGGGGCTTGCCCACAGCTGATAAAACACATTTTGGATGCCTTGCATGAAGATGGAAGCACTTTCCTCTTCTCCCTCCTGCCTTCCAAGTTGGTTTTCTCTTCCATACGAGCTTTCTGGCCTCGGCATGGTGGTTTTTCTGAGACATGCACCGATTGACTTGAGGCAGAGCAGAAGACGACTTGAATTCGGGGGCAGTTGGCTCGTGTTTCCTACCTCATTTCCGCAGCTGCCCTGGTGGCAAAAGCATATGCGAGGACTCAAGTTTATTTCGGGTGTAAACAGCAAATATTTAGGGCCCGTCCTTCTGTGTGTGTAGGAGAGGGAAGAGTGGGAGAGCCGAGTGTTTGGCAGTGGCTTCCCTGCACACTGAGCAGTGCCCCGGTTTGCAAGAGTTTCCAAGTAACGTTGTCTGGTGCGCCGGCTCCGAGCCCCGAGGAATGTGTGTCTGGGTGGGGAGGTGGATGGAACCCGCTCGGGGGGTGGGCTGGGCTTTTTGTGGTTTTGGAAAACTTTATCTGAAATGCAACACTGGTTTTATTATGTAAGGCAGATCTCCTTTAGGGGGATGGAGAAGGAGGATTAACCTCCTCCTGAGTGCTCTTGCAGTGGAGCTGAACAGTTTTGCTGACTGGAAGTATATTAGGAAAGGGTATAAACCCACCCAGGCAACCTGCAAGTCCTAATGAGGGATGAATAGTTATTTTGGTTAATATTTTTCCTATCTTCACCATGAACATTTAGCCTGTACACCAAGAAAAACCATTCCAGTAGCTTTGTTGTGCTTTTCTCACACAAGTAAATTGATGTAGAGATACCCAAATACACGATTTTCTCTGTCAGGGGTTTAGAGCTTCTTTTCTTTTGAGCTGTCTGGATCTTCCACTCTGCACCTTGAGAGTATATAATCCTTTCTTCTCAGGCCCCTGGTCTCCTCTCTGTGCATTCAGAGCTCTCTGTTCTGGATCCTTCACCCAGGGATTGATGCTCTGTGTTGTTTTTCTCTGTGAGCAGGAGATCTGCAAAAGCTTTTTAGACTTCAGATGGTTGTTTTTTTTTTTTTTCCTTCTCTGCATCAGAGCCAGAGGCATTGATCAATAGCTCTTTTTTTCGGTTCTGACATCCCAGCAATGATCTTCTAGCCTGAGTGAGATGCCAACTTTGAAATCAGGCTGTGCTATGATGTACCCGCAGCCAAGGCACCCACCTTTCGCAGGGTCTCTGGTGGGCTTTTGGGTGTAATCGCTGAAAATCACTTCAGCCTGGGCTGGGACTTCCAGCACCTTCGCTGAGCAAATGATGAACCTCCGAAGAACAAAGTTCCAAGAGGCTTCAGCTCCAGCCTCTCCCGCTGCCGGGGTTTGTGTAGGGAGCAATAACCCCGCGTTCCCGTAGTGTGGCAGCAGAGCTGTGCGTGTAGAGCTGTCAATTAGTCCTTCTGGCCGTCTTCGAAATGAAAAAAAGGGGCAGAAATCCTGCTCCCATCACATCAGCTGTGCCCTGGGGCAAGTCCTGCTGCCCAGAAATGCCCTCGGAGCCGGCACAGAGCGTGTGCATCCCTCGGGTGCTGCTGTCCGAGAGCGGGAGGGGGGAGATGTTTGGGCACAGGGACCGAGCTGGGGGGCCGGAGGTGCTTGGAGGGCTGCAGTTTATTGTGGCTGTGGGTAGGGGGTGCAGCTCCCCCCTCAGGGTTAAGGTGCACTGGTGATTCCCCAGTGTTTGGATGTGCAGAGGGCACTGAACTGGCCTTTGGCTGAGAGCTGAATGTGATCTCGGAAATCCAATGCAGATGATGATCCTGAAATTCCATTTATTGGGTGGGCACGGGAATGGTGTTTACTCCTCTCCCTCCCTTGTGGGTGATGAGCTGTGCACCAGCAACAGAAGGGGCATTTGGGGTCTGTATTGGCCCCGTGGGGATGGATATAAATACACAAAATGTATTTGGAAGGGCTGTTACAAAAGGGGCTCGATGCCATTATTGACCCTGCTCAGCACCTCGGTTGGTGCTGGGCTAAGGAAGGATGCACTGCTTGAAACATCATCTAATCAATTGGAACTCGCTGTAATTCTCCTGTTTCTTGATGGAAAACAGTTTTTGGCACGCTCTTCCTGTGGCGAGTGGGGGAGCAGGAAGCTGGTTGTGAGTTTTGTTTTGGAATGAAGGCTGTGGGCAGGAGCAGAGGGCAGGAGGGTTTGGTGGCAGAGGCTTAACCTGCACTGAGGGTTCCACTCATGGGACCATGAGGGGTTAAATAACACTGAGTATTGCCCTGTGGTTTTCATTTTGTAAGGACCAGGGGTATGAATGAGAGGAGACAGTTCAGTAGGAGGTGGAGTCAGTAAATATGGGGGTTTGATATCAAACTTCAATTAAAGACTCAGCTGTAATGAGGTGTGGGGTCTGTCCAAGGGCACGTGGGGAAGCCTGACTGGGACACAGTAATACTAAACCAGCATTCCTGTTTGAAACCACAGGCTTGTTGTCTGTTCCTTTGCCACAGTTTACAACAAGGAGTAAAGCTGCTGTCAGCCACTTACTGTGGTTCTCAATGAGGCATCCAATCAAAAAAGATGTCCCCCTTCCCTTTAAGGATTGTTGATTTTTTCCTCTTCCATGGTCCATTCTTGCTCGTGAGAGGAGCTGCTGGGTGGTTGTGCTGCAGATACATGGAGGAGAGGCACTGATGTGTTGGGGAACACATGGACATCAATCCCAGTTGGGAGTTAGGGGAGTTCTACTCAAATAGTCCAATAACTAAATTATGAGTCTGCTTGGGTTGTTGTTCAGAGAGGAAAATAAAGGCTTGTGGCTGTTTGTTAGAAAACAGGAGCTTGAGAGAGACCAGGAGCTGTGGGAGCAGAGAAGGGTCCCTGGGAAGCTCTGCCCAGGTACCACAACCAACACCAGGGCCTCAGGAGCTTTCCCATGGTGAGGTCCAGGGAGGGGGCTGCACCACCACAGGGTGCATTTCTGTTGTCAGTCATCCCTTTATTGTGTTCTGTGATCTTTAATCTCCACCTGTGATTTCTCAGTGAAGAACATCCACATCCAGCACATTTTCCCTGGGGAAGTGTGTGCCCATAGTGATGGGGGCAAGAGGATCCCTCCTGGGAAGGCTGCTGAGCAGTAACCAGGACTCTCCTTCAAGCTCGGGATGTTTGATCACAGTTCACAGAAAGAAAGAGTCATTTAGATTGGAGAATCTTTGAGATCCTGCAGTCCAACCATGAACCCAGCACTGCTGAGTCCACCAAGTACACTCCCTGTACTGCCTGAGCTCCTTGTTCAGTGCAGAGACCTCCCTTTGCTCTGTGGTTGCTCCTTGCCTGTCACTCTGACTGCCTTTTATTGCCGTGGCTGCTCGTGCTGCTGAAGAACAGCCCAGCTCCAGCTTTTGGCACCTCTGAGCTCGGTGTGTGTCCCTCTGTCCCTCCCAGGGCAATCCTGCCTTCAGCTCCTGCCGGATCCCTGCGGGGGCTCTGCTGCTCCTCATCCTCAGCACTGCCTTCCACTCCTGCTGGCACAGGGAATGTGATCCCGACAGTCTGCCCTGGAGCCCGGTGGAATCTGCTCCTTGCCGGGGCCCCAGGGAGCGGTTGAACTGTGGATCAGGCCGTGTCTGTGCTCCAGAAAAGGCAGTTTCCTTTGCAGGACTGACTGTGCCTCGTTATTCTTCACCTGTCCCTGGAAGTGGATTATTCTTGCCCTCCCCCCAACCACTTCCAGCAGTGCTCCAAGGATTTCCAGCCATGGAATTACTGTGTGCTGCTTGTTGCCTTGCTCTGGTCCCTGAGAGGCCAGTTGGTTGGGAAATGCCAAATTTCACAGCTGTGCTTGTGTTCCTGCTGGTGCCCCCCCAACCTCGGCTGGGATTTGGCCTGGATGTTGACCAGAGGACATTGTTATGCTAATGTGGAGGGTTAGTTTGGGGGGAAGGTCAGGCAGCCTTAACTCTCTTTGTGCCCAAAGTATTGCAAGAAAATTCCTCCTAACTCCATTTTTATCAAGAGTATCCTGAGACAAAGGGCTGGAGTAATTTTCCCTTGGCTTTAGTGAAATTCTAACAAAGCTGTGCTTAGCTGAGTGGATTTTAAATAATACTTCTTTAGTCTCCTCCATGTTTTTTAGGCATTGGGAGGTTCAGAAACGCCATGAATAGGCCTAGATTTAAATTAGCCTTTTTCCCAACAGAAAATAGAGCACATTCAAATGGAAGGGGAAAGATGAGACTTTAAGGGCTGTTAAAAAGAAATTATTAAGTAGCAAAGATTCTGTGCTGCTTGAATTGCTCAGTCCAGCATTGAGTTGTCTATTTGATGTGTACAGCAGCCAAAAATACCTGTGTGATCACCTTTATTGGCTCTAATATCCAATGGGTTGGTTAAGGGAATCAGGCTTTAAAGGGGGTTTAAACCAGGTAAGGCTTTTTGCTCCTCCCAGCAAGGCTGGCCATGGGAGCAGAGGGGGCCCAGTCCATCCTGCTGGGAACTGGGCTTTTCTAGGCCAGCTCAGGATTTTAATGATGGTGCTTATTGAAATGTTTCCCTCCAGCTCCAAACTGTGCAGTGAATGTTTGCCAGGGAGATACTGCAGTGCAGGAGCCCAGTGAGTGCTGGGTGAGACCACCCAGGGTGTCTGTAATGAAGGCAAAGAGAGAATTAAAGGGTTTCCTAAGGAATTACTGCATGTCCAGAGGTTTCCTCCAGCACCAACCACTCCATGATTTAAGTCCTTTGAGGTGGGAAAGTGTTTCAGACATCACTTCCCAGGGACAAGAGACAGGAGGAGAGAGCACATCCTCAGGCTGTGCCAGGGGAGGAGCAGGTGGGATATCAGGAGGAATTTCTGCATGGAAAGGGTTGTTAAACATTGGAAGGGGCTGCCCAGGGAGGTTTGGAGTGCCCAGCCCTGGAGGTGGCACTCAGTGCTCTGGGCTGGGGCACAGGGTGGGCTCCTGGGCTGGGAGGGCTTTTCCAACCTCAGTGATTCCATGACCGTGTCACCCCCTGCCCCTTGCACTGGATGCCCCTGGGGGGATGCCCCAGGAGCTGCCTCTGCTCTGGAAAACACCTTTTTGAGGGACTTGCCCGAGGTCATGTGGGGGCTTTGTGGCAGAGCAGCAAACACTGCCAGCTCAGCCTTAACCACAACATTGCTCTTCCTCTTTTATTCCTTCCTTTCCCACAAAGGAATGTGGAGCTCCTGGTTGTGGCACTCTGAGCTTATTTGTGAGGCCTCCCATGGTGTGTTCCGAGGAGAAGCTTCCAGCGGGATCAGGAGCTGGAGTTGACACGGCAGCACCCACAGCCTTTCTGGGGGAGGGAAGCACAGTGCAATTATGGAAATCAGTGCTCTTGCCTTGCCATAAACATGATGCAGTGCAGGAATGTGCACAATGTGTGTGCTCTGCAGGGGCTGAGGGGCCTCGTGGTGGTGCTTCCTGTGCAAGTGGGAAAATCCCATTGATTAAAGAAATCAAATTAACTCTGTTTCAGTGAGGAATGGAGACTGCAGGGAGTGTGGATGGGAATTGTATGTGGAAGGAGGGGGATTTTGCTTCTCTTTTTTTTTTTTTAATGGCACTTCACAGTGGCCAGTGTGGTGTTTCTCCTTCCTTCCCAGTGATTCAGCTCATTGCAGTGATTTGCTGTCCTTACAAGGCACAGGCATCACCCTGTAGTCATGAACTGCCTGCTCTGTGTGCACATGGATGTTTGCTGGGTGGAAAGGGGCCTGGGGGCTGTGTCAGAGCCCTGCTGGTGCTTTCTCAGGGTCAGAGCAGTCCCAGAGTGGGGAGATCTGGTGCTCTGTCACTGGAAGAGGAGAAGGCTCTGGGAACGGTGAGGGCTGAGGCAGCTGTGGTTGCCAGGGAGATGTGTGATAGGGGAGTAATTAAAAAATTAAATCCTTCCCCATTGTTGACTGCAAAACTCAGCTGGAAAATGAACTGGTGGCCTACATTTGGGGGAGCTGAGGGAAGGGGAACATGACTTGCAGAAACACCCATGTGGGATGTGGCAGCAGTGCTGGTGCTGTGGCACAGGGAGCAGTGTCAGCACTGCTGGCTCTGACCTTGCAGTGAGGGCTGAACACACACAATCCCGGGATCCCTGAGGCTGGAAAAGCCCTCCCAGCCCATGGAGCCCACCTTGTGCCCCAGCCCAGAGCACTGAGTGCCACAGCCAGGTATTGCTTGGACACCTCCAGGGCTGGGGACTCCAAACCTGCCTGGGCAGCCCCTTCCAATGTCTGACCATCCTTTCCATGGAGAAATTCCTCCTGAATACACCCAGAGTCAGCCCTTGCCTGGCAGAGTGAACAATCTAAACTATCCACAAGTCTGGGATGTGATTCTTGAGTGTTGGAGGAGGTGGAACCCCCAACCCAGAGGGCCTTTCTGCCCCCACTGCTGGGATTTGGCTGCTCAAGCCAGGCTTGGCCAAGGACAGCACAGCAGAAAGGCCACCAGTGTCACCAGAACCCACCTCTGGGTTTGTACCTTCAAACAGGACTCATGGGCTGCAGCTGCAGCCAAGTTCTCACCAAAGGAAGTCTCAGCCCTCCCTGGTGTCCTCAGGAGGCTCCCCCCTCTCTCCATCAAACCAGAAGGAAATCTGCAGCATCTCAGATCCTGCTGGTAATTTTTCCCCCCCTTCCCATCACACAAGAAGGCATTTCTCCTCCTCCTCCTGGGCAGCAGCAGTTTGTGGCCAAAGAAGTGCTGGAGGCAGAGCCTGATGCAGAAAGGCTTGGCCAGGGTCACCCAGCAGAGCCAGGACAGGCCAGATCTCAGTGCTGGGTCATCACAAACCCCCCCATGAGCACAGAAACCCCCCAGTGCTGCTCCTGAGAGGGGCTCTGAGATGTTATCTCGCTGAGCTGAGGTTTTTGAGTCTGTCTGTGCTGACAGAAGTGAAGGTATTTTACAGTGGTTACACTGAAACAGAACAATTTATCAAAATGTCTGCAGTTCCCATTTCAAGGCAGATAAAACAACAATGAATATCAAATAAAAGTGTCTTTATCTGGAACATTTTAAAACCAAAGGAAGGGAAGATTTGTTCCTTTGGCCTGTGGCTTGCATGAGCTCTCTGGGCTGTGAAGTCTGTTCAGTCCAAGTGAAATGGCTTTATTTGGGTCCCTTAGCCCACCTCCATTTCCTTGAGTGTAGAGCTTTTACCTGTCTCTCAGTTCAGTGGAGACCAACAAGCTGACCAAAGCACAGTCCCAGCCTGCTAATCCCGTGCCCAGAGCCAGCTGTCTCAGAAGGTGCAGGGGGGACTGGAAGAGCCAAGAAGGATGAGTTAATCACAGGCAGAGAATTAACCACAACTGGGGATTTTCTGGTTCAGTGCTCTCCTGTTATTTGCACACTCTCTTGACTTGCAGAAGTCATTAGAGCCCAGTTCTTGCTGCTTCCCATGGCTGGTGGCACTTGGAAATGCATCAGGGGGTGAGTCCCTGTTTCCCTTCCCCATCTGTAAAATGGGGATAAGTAGAATTGGCAAAACCCTGAAATGATTTACAGATTTATTCAGCAGAGAGAGATCTTGGGATGTTTGTGAGGAGCTTTCAGCAGATCCAAATTGCACTATGCTGATGAGCTGCACAGGTTTTTCTGCTCTTGGTTCCCTGCCTTGATTGCATGGAGTGAATTCAACCATTTCATGTCCAATTTGGGATTAATTGTGAAATGACATTTTGAGGTGAAAGTTGTCTGTCTGCTACTGAACTTCAAGAAGTGTTCTTGTCAAAAGAAGTCAGCACTAAAATCAAATGCAGGGTTTGCACAGGTTGCTCTGCTCCTCTGGTGATTCATATGGAGTTGCCTTTACAGTTTTTATATGTTTATATCCACTTTTTAGCCAGATTTTAAAAGCCATAGAGACAGGAAGGTGGGAGATTTATACTTAGAATTTGCCAGAAGCATCAGGGGGTTGGACACTGGTCTTTAGAAAAGCAGGATATTGGCAGAAAGGATGGTCTGGACCTTCTGCTTTTAACGTGCCCCAGACTCTGCCTTTGAAGCTGTTGTTTAAATGATGTGAGCTTCAGCTTCTTGTCTATAGAGGGGGAAAATTGCACTGTCCTAATAGTGTTATCCAATTAATTATGAAGATGAATGTCTGCAGGATGGCAGAGATCAAATGGAGAACTTGTTTCCTTATTATGGTTCCTGTTATTTATCAGCAGCTTATCAATATTTTTTTAGTTAAAGTAGTGAAAGGATTTGAAATCATTTTTTGTGGCATTTCTGTCGCTGCTGTTGGAGTCAGATGGCCTGAGGTGGAGCTTAGTGCCTGAAAGAGCAGGGGGAGCTGGGTTTCCTCAGCATCTGAGCTGGGTTTTATTCACAGAGCACTTTTCCAGCAGGGAATGCTGTGTTGTGCTGGAGTGGCTTGCACAGGATGTCCTGGGTCTCATCCTGCTCCCCATTCCTGCCTCCCCCATGTCTGTAGATCCATTTCTGAGCAGGAGTCTCCCCATGGCTGAGGGACCTTTCGAGGCTCAGCACTGGGGAGAGGTTCAAGCTGCAGGGACAGAAAATGCTGTGACAAAGGCACAGCTCGTTCCTTTGCCCTTTGAGAAAGATATCCCCTCCCAGAAAGGAACTCTCCTTCCGAAGGATAATGGAGCTGGTGCTGTTCCAAAGGCGATGCCGCTCTAAAGATGCTTCTCGCATCGTGCACCATATTGTTTATGTGCCTCGATTGTTGGTTTGTCTCCATTAGGGAAAGGTCAGGCACTGATCCCACCACTGGACATCTGTCAGGAACCATCCCGAGGTGTTCCATTAAAGTAAAGCACCACTTGGAGAAGGATTTGCTCTGTTAACATCAAAGTGAGGTTCACCTGTGACATAATGAAGTGTTTGAAGGATGGGGACTTTGTCCCTGAGAGCGTGGGGACCTTCTTCCCACTATGGGGACATTCTTCCCACTATGGGGACCTTCTTCCCACTGTGGGGACTTTGTCCCTGAGGATGTGGGGACCTTCTTCCCACTATGGGGACCTTCTTCCCACTATGGGGACATTCTTCCCACTATGGGGACTTTGTCTCTGAGAGCGTGGGGACCTTCTTCCCACTATGGGGACATTCTTCCCACTATGGGGACTTTGTCCCTGAGGATGTGGGGACCTTCTTCCCACTATGGGGACCTTCTTCCCACCATGGGGACTTTGTCCCTGAGAGTGTGGGGACCTTCTTCCCACTATGGGGACTTTGTCCCTGAGAGTGTGGAGACGTTCTTCCCACTATGGGGACATCCTTCCCACTATGGGAACTTTGTCCCTGAGGATGTGGGGACCTTGTTCCCAGTGTGGGACCTGCTTCCCAGTTGGGTTTAACACCCCCCCAGAGGGCAGCAGTCCTGGCTGGATGGGAAGGAGAATGTTCATTCCCTCCCTGCAGGCTCTGGTGTCCCATCCTGCCAATCCTGGGGCTCTGCAAAGGCTGCCAAACCCCCCGTGTTGGTGTTTCTGTACTTTGGTTTGTTGCTTTAATACAAATAAAGAAAAAAACCTCTTTTCCCCCCCCTCCCCCGGAATCTTAATGCTGAGGGCTCTTCAGGGAGAGTTTTTTCCCTTCTTTTCCATGAGTGCAGTTAACAAATGAGACTTTTGACAAAAAATACCCAATTTGAAGCTCCGAGTCGATTCCATTCACCCCTTGTTAACTCCTTGATTGAGAGCTATGTAGATTGAAGAAGAAAGGTATTGATCTGCTTTGGGGATTGAAAACTAAGATTAAGTGGAATATGTCTATGGGTGAAAATGAGCTTTTAAATGAGGGGAGGAAGGGAAAGAAAAACTAAAGCAGTACAATCTAATGTTAATAGAAGTAAGTTGTGAGTTTCTGGTTAGAGGTAAATGGGGGGTCACAGGACACAGGAACTGTATGGAAATGATTGGACTTTGATGCTCTGAAGGGAGTGGGAATATTTGGGTACAAGTCATGGAGGATTAGAAAGATTCTTGTGCTTGGGACTTAAATTGGCCCAGAACGGGCCAAAGATAAGTGTGGTTTTGTAGCAGCAGAGCATCCCTCAGCTGCCAAGATTACAGTCAGGATTCTCTTTGGACAGAGGGACATTTATTGTGGAAAAGAGCTCAGTTTTCAGTGCCCACGGCAGGGCTTGGGACTGACTGACCTTTGAGGTCCCTTCCAACCCAGTCCACGGTTCTGTGAAATAAGAATTAGGCTTTGCTGTTGTGTGTGTGAAATCCACGGGCAGAGAGACTGAAAAAAAATCAATGCAATTGAAATGTTTCCCTGTTTCTGCAGATGATCTGTGAGAAACCTCTCGTGGCTGTTTGTTGTTTGGGGCATGTGACTGTGCTGGGGGTTTTGTCTCATTTGGTGCAGGGAATTATTAACTTTTCTGTGCACTGGCAACTTCAGGTGACTTTCCTTGATTGCTCAAGGTGACAAGGAGGCATTAGGTAATAAATATCAAGTGCTGCAACACTTAAAGGAAGTGAATATGAAAGTGCTGTTAACAGAATCAAGTAAAAATTGGATTTATATCCTAACAAAAATTCCCAGGAGAGGCTGCTTTTTGTCGGGCTCTTTTTGTAATTCAAATACAATAATACAAGTGTGAGCTGCTGTGATACAAATGCCTGGCAGAGGGTTTTGTTGCAAGATCTCAAAGCACTTGTAAACACACAGAACGTTTCACTTGGTGGGGAAATGAGAATTGTGGTGCAGGAGTGAAGAGCTTTTATTTAATAAGTGGAGTCTCTGCTTGTTCTGAGCGGTATTTTTAATTTATTTTGTATCTGAAGGTGTAAGATTCTGGTGATGGAAATTAAATGGAGTAGGTTTTTCTGTGTCATTTTATCCACAAGTGCTGTGTGTCCCTGCTCTGAGCCCTGGGTGCTAAAAAGGGACCAAAAGGAGATCTGTGTAAATTCTGTGCTTTGCAGGGAGTAAAAAATGCCTGGAAATCCAACCAGATTAACCAATGGATGTGTAAAGATATAAAATAGAATCTGAAATTTGGTGGGGACGGGGGGGAAAAAAACCCTCTTGCAAATGACTCAGAGCTTTGGGCAGATGATTTAAAGCCTCAGTCTGTCCATGGGTGTGATGATGGAATGGGGGATATTGTGGGAATTTCAGGGGCTCAGATTCCCTGAATTATCAGGGATTTGGGGCCCAAGAGCCGCCTTGTCCCAAGTGCCCTCCCTGAGGGAGTTGCTGAACTTGAGAGCCAGAACAGCTCCAGAACTGGGGTGGCCAATGGAATTAGAGCCACTTTGAAGTGTTTCCTGGTGATGTGGGTTTGGCAATGAGGGACCAGAGACCAATAATGAGCATTTCTCATGAGCAAATCTTAAACCGAGGCCATTACTGTGACTTCTGAGGGGGATTTCACCTTGAACCTTCTTTCCCCCTTTCTTAGGGGTTTCTTTTGAGATAAAAAGAGTCCTGACACCTGAGATGGAAATGGCTTTGAGCCCAGTGGATGAGCCATTTAAATGCAAATATTATTTTACCGCAAAATAATTGACATTCAAATAGCAGAATTTGTTTTGGTGATCATAATTAGCACCTTATAAATGGGACTGAGTGAAACCGCTGGGTGTGAGTGGAGTCCATTTAGAGACGGTGGTGGGAAAGTCTTTCATCAAATTAGCTGCTGTTTTTTGGAGTTTAATTTCAGTTGTGAGTCGAGATGAACCGTGTCACAAAAATGGGAACGTTTTTGGAGATATCTGGGCTGTGGGTGAGGACAAATGACATCTCCACTGTGTTCATCTTCCAGATGCACAGAGGAAATAAGAGTAAAATTTTAAGGCGGCTTTGAATCATCCTGAGCGTTTTCATTGAGGTTTGGACTCCCAGGACAAGATTTTCAAGGATATTTTGATGCCTAAAGAAGTGCAGACTTGTCCAGTGGGGGTGATCAGGGGGATCTGCTCACTGCACAGCTCAGGGCTCTTTGGAGGGGCTCCAGGACATCTCTCTGTACTTAGAAAAACAATATATATATAGAAAATATATATATATATAAACCTGTCTGCAGGTTATAAAACGTATTTGTAAACCTGGTCCATTGAGGTTCTTTATGAAAAGGAACCTGAATGAGCTCCTGTTGGTTTGGTGAAATCTGTCCCAAGGGTCTCTCTGACCCCTTCCTGTGATTCCAGGGTCAGCCAAGGCTTCCCAAATTCCACTCAGTGCCTCAGCCATGTGTTAAACGGTACTTTTTTTGAGGATAGCTCTTGTTTCCAGAGGGAAAATGCAGCTGGGTGTGGTGTCAAGCAGGATGCAGCACTTCCCTGGCTCACTGGGAATGGGATCCAGGAGCACTCAGGGCTCAACGTGGGAATTCCTGACTGTGAAAGTGAAGCTTCCCAGAGAAGCTGTGGCTGCCCCATCCCTGGAAGTGTCCAAGGCCAGGCTGGAGCAACCTGGGCTAGTGAAAGGTGTTCCTGCCCATGGAACAAGGGGAATTTTAATGTCCCTCCCAACCCAAACCTTGATTGAATTAAAGGATATTGGAGGCACTGAAAGGGCATGAAGGGAAGTCACAGGAATGCCCAGGGAGGCTCTTCCTCCCACCAGAGACAGCCCGGGAAGAATGTGCATTAATTGGTTAATGCTTGGGAAGTGCTTTGAAGATGGAAATAGATCTGTAAGTGCCTGGCTTTATTATTCTGCTGACAATGGCTGTGGAGAGGAGTCCTGGCGCTGAGGGAACAGTCAAAATTGATTAAGAGACAATTTTGAAAGAGAAAGTTTTGAAGGAAGGAAATTATATCCCTTGAGAAGAGGCCATTCTGGCTGAATATTGGGATGAGTGTGGTGGTACTTGAAGCTGAGCAAATGATTTCAGGTCTGCACAGGATTCCTGGGTTCCTCAGGAATGGTGCAGCTGGGAACTTTGGGCAGGTGATTGCTGTGCTTGAGGGTGGTTGATGAGCGGCCACTGGAATCGTTGGGAGATTGGGAAGCCCGTTGGTTGAGGCTTGTTTGGAATGTGAAGGTCACATAGTGTGGAGTTTGAAAACTAACTGGTGAAATCCAAGAGCAGTGAGAAAATCGGGAGTTTCTGGATTATGGATCACAAAATCACTCCAATGCCACAGCCTTCAGGTTTGCTGGAATCCCCC
This sequence comes from Scytalopus superciliaris, assembly GCA_013400415.1. Taxonomy (NCBI): domain Eukaryota; kingdom Metazoa; phylum Chordata; class Aves; order Passeriformes; family Rhinocryptidae; genus Scytalopus; species Scytalopus superciliaris. The sequence continues at coordinate 140,034 of VXBX01005336.1, forward strand.
CAGCAGGTTTCTGCTGCTTCCCTGCCCAGGAAAGCTGGGAGCTGCCTGCTTGCTAAACCCTTTGGAATGGTGTGAGAGGCTTGGGAACCTTTTCCAGGAGTGTTTTTTGGCCAAGTCACATCAGGCCGTGCTCGGGGTGGGGTGAATTATGTGAGCATGGCCAGGTCTGTGACCCAGCCAATGCCCCAGGACCTCACCTGGATCCAGAGGGGCTGCTGAAAACACGGAGCATCTGCTGCTCTGAGAAGCAGATGTGGGGCAGGAACCTGAAAATATGCTTAGTGTTATCAACTCCGGCTGCTTAATTTGTTTTTAAAGTGTTCAAAACTCTTTTCCTGGGACATTCAGCACTTTTTGTTTGCTTAGGGTTTTCAAAGTCGGAATGCATGAGCTGCTTCAGCCGAGGTGCCTTAAAGCCCCTAAAGATAAGTGGGCAGTGGCTGCTGAAGTGCTGGCAGAATGAATGGCCTTCATTCTAATGCGAAGGGCGTGAAATAAAGTCACTTTTGTCACAGGACAGACACACGTGTGGGGAGGGAAACAGAGGGCACCGAGGAGCCAGATTAATGGGCTGCTTTGGTGTGCCTGGAGGAGCTCCTGGGGTGGGTCTCGGGCTCTGTGGAACATCAAACACTCTGGACATACATCCTGCAGAGATGAAAGAGTCTCTGCCGTGCTCTCCGAGGGCACGAAGCTGGATCTGCAGGACTGGGAAGGATCCCGGGAGCACCTGGGGGGGGAAGGCAGTGTCTCTTGTGCTTCAAACCAGTGTGGTGAGGGCCTTGAAGACTGGAGTCCCCCCTGATTCCAGGTCATTCCAGGGCAGGGATCCAGGTCAGCAGGTCATGCCACTCCCCCTCTGTTAAGAAGGGAGAGTTTCAGCCTCAAGGGCAGATCTGGCACCTTTCTTAGGGCCAGCACCCTCATTTTTAGGTGCTTCCCAGCACAACCCAGTGAGACATTCCTTCCCAGCAGCCGGATTGTCTGGCCTCTCCGCATGTCAGGGGACTGCGGTGTAGCTGGGAGACAGGACATGTGTGCCCTGTCATGTTCTTGTGGTGTCACAGTTTGTCCTCTAATGGCTTTCGGTGTCACCTGGAATTGGCTGTTTCCTCCTCCCGCTGCCGCCTGTCAGAGCTCGGAGGGACGTGCTCTGTGCAGGCTCAGCCCTGGAATGCAAACCCAAAGGATGGCAGAGCAGGGAAGACTTTTATTCCAAGGAGAGGGTGAGCCTGGAGGGAGTACAGGAGGGAATGTCCCGGTGGGGGTGCCAGGAGGAGGGACTGTCCTCTGAGCCCAGTGCAGGGAGGAGAAAACGCTCAAGTCCTAACAGGATGGATCTGACACGGAAATGGAGAGATGTGAGACTCCTATCTGGGGTTTTCCTACTCTGAAATATGGAAGTGTCATTTCTAGGCCACATTGGGAATGTTTAGTGGTGACAGAGCAGTGTGAGGACGGGGCAGTGACCCCTGGAATTTCCAAGCTTCCCTTTTCTGTGCCAGTACTTGCATTTTTCAGCTGGGATGTGGCTCGGTTGGAGCTTCTGCCGGGGAGCTCCAAGCTCAGCAATGTGACCAGGAATCCCAAACATACATAGGAAATCAACATGATTTTCCAGCAAAACATTTTTGATCGGGAAAGGGAGGGAGAACACAAGGGACAAACTAAACACAGTCTTACAGCATCTTTTGAGAGCTGTAAATCATCCCCTTGATGATGTCCTTGGGTGCACTGGCTTTTGATGAAGTTCTGGTTCATGGGATGACTCTGCATTATTTATTACCCAGAAGGTTTGATGGGAGGCTGCAGGTTAAGTTCAAACCCTGGGCAGGTGAATATTTAGGGAAACAAGGTTTACATTTCCCAAGCGTGGGAAGGGGAGGAGCTTTCCCTGTTTATTCACTTAAATTGTGTGAGCAGAAGTCGAGCTGGGCTGTGAGTAAACTACTCACTGTTTGGGCTTGGCTCTAATGAGCTGGTAAAGCACCACGTAAGGAAGCACAATTAGTGGCTGATAAATGATTCAAAGCAGTAAACATTGGGAAAAGGAGTATTTAGGTGGCGGATCAAACAGCGTTTAAAACAGTTGGAGTGTCTGGGTTTGAGGAACTCGCTGCGGTGAAGGTGAATGGCTCTGGCCAGGGGGGTAAGGAGAGAAAACGGGGTTTGCTGATGTCCAGCAGGATTTCCCCCCGGTGCTTCAGGCCAGGAGGGAGCTGTGTTTGTGTGGCTGCAGGACATGAATTGTGGTTTTCTCGGGCAAAGGTTTTTTATGTTCATCTGTTTCACGGAACAACACGAAATAACAACATTTCTGCCCAAGCCCCAGTAACTAAAGCAAATGGCAATACCCAAAAGTGCTGCATTAGGGAGGAGACAGCCCTGGCTCCTCAATAAATGATAGTGCTGAGAGTGAGCCAGTGTGTGTGCCGTGATGTTTGTTCCTCCTCCTGAATTGTGCAGTGACCATGCATCAGCATTTGCTAAATTAGATTTCATTTCTGCTGAGGAACAAAGTACATCAACTTAGATTTTCGAAGCACTCCAGAAATAAATTCAGTTTGCCTCTCTCTCAAGTATTTTTTCCCTTACACATTCACATGGTGTAAATCAACAATTCAAATGCTCCCTTGGTTTCACCACCACGGGCCTGACCCGGTAAGTTAAAGGAGTTGGAAGTAGGTGGGAAGATGCTTTTTTGTACTCATTTCCTTTGCACTTGTAGTGTCAGACAACACCTTTGTTTGTTATTTACCATCTGACAACTCCAAGATTTGTAGTGACACGATTTGAACGCGCAAATCTCTCTGAGTCTGGAGCTGCAGAAATTCCTGCACCACACGGTGGAAGCAGCAGGGGCTGGAGCGGCCAGGGCAGCTCCTCCTGGGGGCAAGGCTCGCTTGGTGGGAGCAAATCACCAAAGGGGCTGGCTCCAGCCCTGCAGCTTGTCCTGTCAAAAGAAATCTGGGGTTTGGAGTGCAAGGCTGCTCCTCCTGCCGCCCTCCCTTCCTCTCTCCCAGGCTGGAGGGGTTTGCAGCTCCTGCTGCAGGAGGGGCAGCCAGGGCTCAGTGTTTTGTGCCGAGGTGTGTGCTCTGTTAAGGTGCATTATCTGTGTTAGAAGGTGCCAGAGGCGCCCGGCTTTGAGATGCAGCTCTTCCCTGAGCGTATTGCAAAGCACCTACTCCATCATTTCCCTGTGCAGGAGCCCCGAGTGAAGCCCATTAGTTGTTCAAGCAGTTTATTGCACAAAACAAGTGCTGGAAGTGGAGACTGGTTAAGCCAAGTTGGGGAATTATCATTGGAAAAGGGGCCAAAAAGCCTCAGGTGTGGGTTTTCCCTGAGGATCTTGGAGGTCTTTGGCAACCTAAATGATTCCCCTGGGGTGTGTTTTTTCCGTCCCCTTTGGATGGTGATCCCTTTGGAGAAGGGCTCTGTGCCCTGGGCAGTGCCAGGTACGGTAATTCCATCGTCTTGGCTGGAAACTTGGAGTGCTGCTGCACTGAAGTGGCCCTGCTGCATCATCAAAGTATGCTCTCCCAGTAAAACACTCTCCACAACTGGGAGCAGCGGGATGCAGTGGCAGGGGAAAGCTGGGCTGGGCTCTCTGCTCAGCCTGGCCATCTCCCTCACAGAGCAGGACACGTGCCCACAAACCCATCTCAGTGATGAGCCCGTGGGGTGTTCCACCTTCAGGAGTGAGTCTGTGGATAACAGTAGTAAAAGCTGGAATATCTGCATAAATACACCTGGAATATCTGCATAAATAGACCTGGAATAACCCCCCAGAGCTGAGGTCAAGGGCAAGGCTGGGGGTGGCTGGTGGGAGGGAAACTGCAGAGTTGCCCTTCCCTGGGTGGGCTGTCGGAGGTGCCTCCTGCCAGACTTCAGGGTTGGAGAGAAAGTGGCAGAAATTCAGGAAGAACGTTGTCCTCTGTCAAATCAAAATCCACCTGCAACTTTATAGCCCAGGCACCGGCACTGCCCTTTCATATCTTCCTACTTATTCCTCCTGCTGGGCCACAGGGATCAAGAGAATTGGGTTTGCAATCTGCAGGGGAGAGCTGAGGGTTCCCTGGCCGTGTCCGTGCCAGGTGAGAGAAGGTTTTGTCACTCAAGCCTGAGCTGAACTGACTCCAAACTGGCAGCAAATTCTGACATGCAGAAATTCTCCCTGTGCCTGACTTTTTCCAGCAGTGTCCAGTATAGATGAAGTTCCCTCCTCTTACAGCTGATGGAGAGCAGATTATTTCCCAGTCTGGCAGCTTTTGGGAGGCTCTGCTTTGTTTGCAGTAAGCGATTTTCTTCAGTCCGTGTCCAGAGCACCTTTGGGTGAACATGCAACTATTGCAGTAGATTGATTTGATACGTAATAGAACTGTGACTTGTTTTTCTGTTACTTCTTTTTTTTGCTTCAGCTGGATTTATGTCCATATTTCTGGCCTTCTGGCAGTGCCTAGTTGGGCAAGGATGGTGTGAGTTTATGTTGATCTTGGAGCTTTGGGCCTTCCACGTGACATTGGAAGTGTTTGGAACGTGGTGCCTCTGACCTTGAATTTATTTTCTGGACTTCACTCAGCCTTGGTAGCTTTGATACCACCAGGAAATGGGGAGACAGAGCCTCTTTAATGTCCCAATTTCCTCAAATTGTTACTTATGAGTCAAATAAAAAATGTGCAGGAGAGACAGTTTCAGTATCCCCCGAGGGCTCGAGTGTCGCTCTGGTTGGAGAGAAGATGCTTTGATGGAATTTGGGAGAGCTGAGCTTATGGATCTTTGGCAGTGGCCACATCATTAAGCCAAACTGGGGTTAATTTACCCCTCTGTGATGAAGATTCCCAGTCCTGTGCATCCTCCTGGCACTGAGTGAATATTCTTGCCAGGGAACCCCACAAGGAAATGGAGCTGAGGTGGATTCCCCCCGTGTGTGTGTTGTGTGTAAAGGCACTGGCAGAGGCAGGTGCCACGTGCTGTACAAATGCAAAATACTCCATCTGCCCTCGTTAAGGAATCCTGTGCCTCTCTCGGTGTTAATCCCAGGTGGATTATGGGGCTGTCCTGGCTCTCATTGATATAATAAACATGCTACAGAAAGATTCCCAGGGTAGTAAATACTCTGGCCCGTTTTAGCTTCAGAGAGCTGTGAACTTCCTCTCGCAGACAGAAGTTCCACCAAGCGGTTTTGCACCAAAGTAGGTCAATCTAATTATAATTGGCTTTAATGAGCTCTACTCTGCAGTTCTTTACCTGTAGCTGGTTGGCACTCAGAAGTGCAAATGCCTTTGCTGCCTTTGAAAAAGGCAAGGAGAAATCAAAGAAGTAATTTCTACTCTAATTCATTTCAACTTGAAAGCCTCTGTTATGCACAGCAGCGGGGTAAACAATGCAGCAGCAGCGGGAGAAGGCAGAGCAGGCTCAGCAGCCACAGGGGAAGGGTGCGATTCTGCTCTGGGTCCCCCAAGATCTCCCCTGGAATGTGGCTTTGTGTGGAGGGATTATTCCAGTAAAGAGGGTTATACCAGTTTGGGGGGAATTCTTTGTGCCTCCAAAGTGTGTTAGTGAAGGGAGAGGGAAACACTGAGGAGAATTTGTCACTCAGGCTGTTCCCAAAACACATTTATGTACCTGTTTCCCCAGAGAGAAGAAAATCTCATATCTGCAGAATTGTACATGGTGGCAGTGGATCTTTATCTTTGGGATGGAGTGTTCACAGGCACTGCTTTGGGGAAGGCAAATGGGTTTGAGGGAGGTGTAAAGTGTGTGGCTGGTGGTGCTGGAGTGGCCTCTTGTTCTCAGGAGATGCGGCTCTTCAGAAATACTGATGGGGAGACCTTTGCTCTGTGCTGAGCCTGCCGGAGCTGAGAAACCTCTCAGAGCTGGGTGAGAGGAATCAGCAGCACCAGAGGGCTGCTGTGGCCAAGGATTTCTTTCCTCTGTACCCCCATCGGGTCTGCCAGGGGCATGGGGTGCTCCTGGGGGTGGCTTTTCCTCCAAATAACTATCCAGAGAGTCATGGAATGGTTGGAGCTGGAAGGACCTTAAAGGCTGGTTTGTTTGGTCAGGCCTTGGACTTCGTCCTGCTCTTTTTTGGAGTGAGGACAAGTTTAATTCCTGATCTTTTGCCATTCAGTTTTCATGCAGCCTTACCCAGACAGGCTCATCTGGTGACTCAGCTCCTCATTATGTATTAGGGCCATTATGGATTTTCAAGGTGTGGGGGGGTGTCTCATTGTCTGCACATTCCTCGCGTCTCTTGTTGAGGTGTAATTAAGGGTGAAGGAGACACCAGCTTTGCCTTTGTCACTGTGCTGCTTTGTGGCCTCCTGTTTGAGGCACCAGCATGGCCAGGCTCGTGGTAATTCCCCACACGGCCAGAGGATGATGAGGAATACCTCGGGTTTTGCTGTGGGCATGGGAAGGGCTCAGAGGAAGCCTCTGCTCCCAGCTGTGCATCCAGCTGTTGTTATCCCGCTGGGCTCCGGGTTCCCGTAGCCAGGACAGAGATGGCTCTTTGGATTTTACCTCTATCAATTTCCCGGGAAGAAACGGGGTGCAAAGAGCCGTGCGTGGTGTGTGTTGCTCTGCAATGTGTGTGTGCCCGGCTTTGACTCTCGCTTTGTGTGTTCTCTCCTTCCCAGCCCAGAACTGCAGCCACGCCCTGCAGGGCCCCAACGGGACGATCCAGAGCCCCGGCTTTCCCTACGGATACCCCAATTATGCAAACTGCACGTGGACAATCAGTGCTGAGGAGCACAACAGGATACAGCTCGTTTTCCAGTCCTTTGCGCTGGAGGAAGACTTTGATGTGTTATCCGTCTTCGATGGGCTGCCTCAGCAGGGGAATCTGCGAACGAGGTACCGTGTCCTTCTCCCCCTCCCGATGTCCCTCACCGGCCCCATTCCCGCCGGGATTCGCTCCGGGCTGGCTGGTTGTGCTGCACTGAACTGGGAGGGTTTCTCCAGGAGCGGTTCTTACAGTTGTTTTGATTCTTTCACCCTGATAAGGTTTGAAATGTTTCTCTGAATGCCTGACACGAATGATTTATCCAGAGGCGTTCTAGACGTTAATTAGAAAGCGGAGCAGGAGGAAAGCGGAGCTGATGTGCAGCTTCCCTGCATCCCAGCGACATTCCCGGAGTGGGAGGGTGGCTCATGGGGCTCATTTCCAGCTCTGCCAAATGCTTGCAGAGTTTTCCCACAAAATTTGGGCTATTCCTCCACTCAGTCTGTTCAGCAGCTGCACAGAGGGGGGTTATTCTCACACATCCGACCAAAACTGTTGGGTCTTGAGGGGTAAGAAGTTGTTGAGTAATGTGGTTTAGCAGGAAGACTCCTCATGGATTCTCATCTGAGGCTTTCAGGTGCCATCCTGGGATTAAGGACTAGTTTTTATGAGAGGCTGATTTTGAAAAATAATGGTGTGTTGCTGTGGTAGCAAGTGTTTTGTGACTCCTCAGACAGAGTGACAGTCACACATCCAGTGTTAGGATCCAGACAGGACCTGGGGAGCCCTGGAAGTCAATTCTGCTTCAAACAGCTCGAGTTTAGGACAAATGCATTGACCTGAGTGTCTTGCCTAACCCAAGTGGAAAATCTGTTACACACTGGTGAAAATCAGCTCTTTATGTAATGGTTTCAGTTATGCAAATAAATCGTATCTTCATCTTGCAACTGTGCTTGAGAATCATGTTAATTATGGGACCTCATCATTTAATCAGGAGAGGCAGCAAAGTGCTTTGCTTTGGGTATAATGGAAAGGGATAAAATCTGATATAAAACTGGGCTCTGGGAACTTTGTATGGTGAGAAGTTAATGTTGCTCTGAGCTTCTTATGGTGTGGTCATGGACAGAAAGAGACCACAGAACTGTGAGGTCCAGGTTCTGTCTTGCTGATTTGTGGCCTCTCTGCATCCCTGGGAAACTTCCCGTGCAGCCTGGGGAGATGGATGTGGATTGTGGGGAGAAACCAGGAGCAAAAGCCACGTGAGAAGGTTTCACGTGTAAGGAGGAGCTCAGGTGGTCAGGAAATGTGTGTTTGAATGTAATCCAGGGCAGAGAAAAAGGTCCTGAGGAGGCTTTTGAGAGCACTTAGAGAAGTAAGACAGGTCTGGACTCTTGCTTGATGGATTCTCACTTTGTTCCCCTGGATCTTTCCAGATCAGTGACTTTAAAACTTGGAGTTTGCACCTTTGTGCTGTTTTGTGTCTCAGTTCTTTGTTCAGCTAAAATTGGTGTTTGGACAACAATCTTGGGCTCGTGGTGGAATTCTTGGGGTGTGTGTGCAGGGCCAGGAGTTGGACTGGATGGTCCTTGTGGGTCCCTTCACTCAGGATATCCTGTGACTGTGCGATATCGTTTTTGGTACAACATTCTCACCTCGTTAAACTCTGAAACTGTTGCCTAACATTGGTTTTCTTCCCTTTTTTCCCCCCTCCCTTTCTCCCTTCTCTCTCTCCTGCCATGGCCATCAATTTTGCCTTTTTTCCTGCCTGCTTTCCAAATGTGCTCCATCCATCATGGGAGTGCAGCGCTCGCAGATGGATGACCACGTGTCGTTCATCAAAGCTCACGCTACCGGGGGGAGACCCAAAAGGAGCTCTGAGCAAGGGCAAAACAAGGGAGAACTGCCTTGCTTTGTTTCTTCCCCTCTTGAACTTGTGTTTTTGAGCAGCACTCGTGTTTTTCAGCAGCTCGTGGTTGTTTGTTGTCCCCTCTTGAGAGAAGGGGGTGTTGTTGGTGTCGGTGGCACTTGAGTTGTCTCAATACCTGCTCTTCCACTTGAGACTTGGATATCCAAGAACTTCCTCGGCCTGATGTGCCACAGGGTCGTGGCCATGTGCATGAGCAGCTTGGGATGGTGGAATGAGCTGAGCTTTGAGGTCCCTTCCAACCCAAGGCACTCTGGGTTTCTGGGAAGGGTTAACAGTCGTGCTCCTCATGCTCTGGCACACCCCCTGTTGTCTGGCAATGTAATGTGGTGTGAAGGCTCCCTAATAGAATAAGAGCAGACCTAATGCAATGAGGCATTTGCTAATAAACAGCTTTACTGTATATTAGGGAATTTGCATGGCGTGTCTGTGATGAGTTTGTGAATATTAAATGGGTTTCAGTGCCTTAATTTAGACATCCAGGGCTGTGTCGCCTTTCAGTGCCGTGACTTTGCTTTGTTTGCTAAAATCAGAGCGTGTTTCCAAGTCCTTGCTGTTTCAGCTTCTCTCAGATAGTTTGGGGTTTAGAATTCCACACTGGCTTGGGTTGGAAGGGACTTCAAAGACCATTAAATCCCATTCCTTGCCATGGGCAGGGACACCTTCCACTAGCCCAGGTTGCTCCAGCCTGGCCTTGGACACTTCCAGGGATGGGGCAGCCACAGCTTTGCTGAGCCTCCCCACCCTCCCAGGGAAGAGTTTCTTCCATATATATATAACCTGAATTTCCCCTCTCACTCCCTTGACCTATTACCACAATTTTCCCAATTTCTGGCTTTCCTGTGAACCCTGAGAGCAGGGATGGCAGGTTTGTGTCTCCCTGGAAGAGGGACATGAGGTTTGTAAAGTCCCTTCGGTGCCTGTCCATGACTCCCTGTTCTCTTCCAGCAGAGTTTGTGCTCCTTACACCAGACCAAACTCTCCCAAAAGCTCATCCTTCAAGTTCCCAACACTCTGGGCTGCTGTGGGATCAGGGATGGGTGTGGAGACCTGATGTGATTCCAGAAGAGCCATTCCCAATTCCCATTGTGCTCTGATTGTGTCATTGTTCCGAGGTGGCTCCAATCAGGTCCCTCCCTGATTGCCTTCCCACTGTGCCGGGCTCTGAAACTCAGCAGAGACCTGACTAAAATGTGAATATTTGGAATTATTTATGGAGGGAAAGATTGCTGTGGGATTTGGGAGTCTCGGCACCTTTTGTGTCACTGTTGTCTCATGACGTAACCAGGGAGTTGTTAACAAGAGCACCACGTGAATTCTCCGAGCTTTTTCATCTGCTGATAATTTGCAGGCCATTTTTAATGTGAGAATCTTAAATTAGTTGTAAATGTCCTGGTTTGAAGTTTCCAGGCTCGCACTCAGATCCAGGGAGAACTCATGTGCAGTCTCTCTGTGAGTCGGTCCTTTGAGCTCCCCAATTCTGTTTCCCCAGAGGGCCCTGGTGAATTTACACTCCAGAGGGAACTGGTCAACTTAAGACTTTTTTCACCTCCTTTTAAAACCACATTTGAGAGCCCAAGGGACAGAATTTGGGATGTTTTTACTCACTTGGAAATGTGCTCAGTTCTGCTGGAATGGCTTAGGATCTTCCCTTCCCGAGTGTTGTGGGCAGGGAATTGTGTTGTTCTCCGCTCTCTTTGCTGTTCAAACAAAACGTTTCAGTGACACTGAGCTGATTTGCATAAGGAAATGTTTGTTTTAGCCCGTGTGTCAAGAAAAAACGCGGCTTTGCTGCAGCCAGAACGTGGGCAGAGCGGTTGGTGCTCCCCCAGCCCTTGCAGGAGGTGTGTTTGCCCAGCTGTGAGGAGCCTTCCCATCCCGGGCAGAGGGGGCAGGAGCAGGGAAACCTTTGCAAAGCGTTCCTGCCATGGCCTTCTCTCCAAAGCAAAGCAATCTCAGCTGCTGGCACTGGCACCACCCTCCCTCCCCACCCACAGCCCCCAGTGCCTCCTGTTCCACTTGCTGTTCCTTATTCCAGATCCTCATCCTTCTTTCCCTGACAAGTGGCTGGAGAGCGAAGGGGAATTGCCATCCCTGTGCTGTGCGTGCAGTTAAACCCCGGATATTTGGGCATGTTTAATTGCAGGAAAGATGGAGTATTTTGTTTGAACTTCAGATGGGGAGATCCCTGTGATAAGAGTGGAATGATCAGCCGGGGTGACCCATTTGCAGCTTCCCCAGCAGTACCTGTGTCTGTCCTGCTTCTCCTTGATAACCTTTTAATTACTCCTTGGAAAATCAGCCTGGGTGACTTAGAGTTAATTACCAATCAGGAGCACAAAGCTTTTGATCTTAAAAACAGCAGAAGGGAGGAGGAGGAGGGGGGCAAAGGGAATAGGAAAAGGAGAGAATTCCCCCCTTGATGTTCCTCTCTCTCGTAGAGATGCAAATTTTGGGGTGGAAGAACCTTCTGGGGTTCTGTTGCACAGGTCCTGGGTTTGCTGGGGCTCGAGGCTGTTGAATAAATCCCTGGAAAAACAGCCTTTTCCCCCTGGGAACACACAGAACTTGTGTTGGGATTTTGTGTCAAGTCACCCCCGGGCCTGTGACATATTCCTGTGTTGCTGCCTCATGTCCCCCAGGTGCTCCCAGTTCCTCTTGCTGAGGATAAAGGTAAATAAAGCCAAGGAATGCTGAAATCCTTCTGTCACCTTCAGTGAATGCAGAATCCACCCTCCCCTCCCCCTCAGCTGAGCCTTTTGTCACTTCCCATGAACTCCCTGGGAAAAAAACCACCACAAAACCCCACTTAAATTTATGTTCTCTGCTTTGTAGAATCAAATCCACTTCTTTTTTTTTTTTTTTTTTCCCTGGGAAGAGGCTTGTTTGAGCTGCTCCGGCGCCGTCGGGACCTTTTGCCTGTTGTTTTGTTCTGAGGAAGTGCTGAGTGTTTAAACTTCATCTGCGAGATAATTGATGGAAGTAGATCTGAAAGGCTGGGAGGGGGAGCGGAGTTAATGCAACTGCAGCAGGGCTGTGCAGCTTCCAGAGGCTCCATTCAATTTTTCCATATTTATTAGGAGAGGGTGCATGAGGATGAGTGATAAAAGCAGCTGATTAAATCCGAGTGGGAGCTTTTCCCCTGGCACCACGAGGAATGCTGGAGGTTTAGGAGGAGGCTCGGCAGCCTGTGGGGAGAGGGAGAGGTGAGGGGATGGAGCTTTGCCCTCATTTAGGGGTTAAAGGACCTGCTTTCTCACACCCCTTTTCTCCCCCTGGCTGTGTTTAGGAGGTGTCTGTTGTTGGCTCTTAAAGTGTTGCTGTTACTCAATATTTTACTTCCAAAATCCCTTTTGTTTGCCCTGGAACTGTTGGTTAACGACATTTCCAGCCCATCCCTGGAAGTATCCAAGGCCAGGCTGGAGCAGCCTGGGATAGTGGAAGGTGTCGCTGTCCGTGGTAGGGAGTGGAATGAGATGAACTTTAAGGTCCCTTCCCACCCAAACCACTCCGGGATTTTGTGAGTCTCGGTTTAAATCGAGGGGTGCAAAGAGCATTAACTGTAGAAGGGTTTTCTGTAGCTGGGCAGAATCCCAGAGATTTTCATTCAGCTCTGCCCTGGGACAGCTTTTGATAGGTCTGATTGCCATTAGTACTGAGGTGGGTTCTGAATGGGTGGATTTAAGTAGGATGTGGGATTGTGGTGTCCTCACTTTTCCATTTCCAAGCTGATGAAATCCATTGAAACCTCCTGTCCCTGTGATGTGGATCAGGGAGGGGAAAAGCCATGAAGTGCCTTCTGTAGGGCATTGTTTGCTGGCCAGTGGAGTCCAGTGTGCCCTGAGGCAGCAGGCAGGACTTTCTGGGGCTCTTCTGTGCACCCCTTGGAGTGTAAACCACTGAATTTTCCTCCTCAGCTTTCCCTCTTGCTCTTCACCTGCCCTGTCTGATGATCCCAAGGGGCTCCTGAAGCCCAGGATGGGATAATTCCTCCCTTCTCAAGCTGATGTTTGGCTTTACTTCAGGTGGATGTTCAGACAGTGAGCAGGAGCCTTGGAGGCAGCAGAAGGGAGGGCTGAGTTGGGCTCTGTGGGCTCTGCAGCCCCTGCCCACCCAGTGGGGCAGGAGAATCCCACCTGGATGGGACATCTCCAGTGGCTTTCCTGGATCACTCCTAACCCTCCTCAGAGCTGGCTCGTGCTGAAGGCCAAGGCTGCTGGGGCTGCAGCAATTCCTGCTCTGTGCAGGTCTCAGGAGCTTTGCTGCCTGGCTCTGAGGGGGTGTGAGGTGCTGCAGCCCCAGCCCCCTGCAGGGTTTCAGCTATTCCAGCCTTTATCCTGCAGCTGCAATGGCAATTTCCACACCCAGTGGGGGAGGTTTTGGGGTCAGAGCGAGCGAGATTAGGTGGTTTTATAGCAGTGGAGGGGGGGAAATTGAACCAGCCCACAGCCCCAGGGTGGTGCTGCTGAGTTTCAGTAAGAGGGGCACGTTGCTGGTGAGCCTTCCCAGGGGCAGAAGGTCCCGCTCCCAGCCCTGGAGCTGCTCTGCTCCCCGGGCAAATCCAGCTTTCCCAGCTGTCAAATGGCACAATCACAATAACAGGACTCTCCTGGCCTGAGAACTTTTATATTTATTTGCTTCTCTTGCATTTTAAGTTGTTTTAAACGTCTCTGCCTGTTCTTTGGCTGCAGGGCCGGGGTTTGCACGGGAGGGCTGGTGTGAATCCCGGGGCATTCCCGACACCTCCGGTGTGGCAGCACTTGTTGTTGTTCACCACTTGCACTGTGTTTAGCAGTAAATAAGCCTTGTGTGATTTCCAGGGGGTTCCGAGAACTTATTTTTCCCCATTTACTCGATTTCACACCCCTGATGACTTTCTGGTGATTTTTTTTTTTTTGAAGAAAGACAGAAATAACCTAAATCTGCCAAGTTCTGAATTGAAGCCTCTGAGCTGTTCTTGGGCTGTATCCAAACCTGCCTTTGTTTACTCCCAATGTCAGCTCAGATTTGCCAGGGGGTTACTGAAATTTTATGAACTTTTCTGTGAATTGGTGCTTTTCTTGTTTGGTTTGTCATAACAAGAGTGAGAACAGACTTGCCAGAGTTGGGTGGATATTGTGGAATTGTGGAAGGGTTTGGGCTGGAAGGGACCTTAAAGCTCATCTCATTCCACCCCCACTGCTACCTGAGAATGTCCTGGAACAAGGGACATGATAAAGCCAATAAATTACATCCCACTCCATGGACTTCCTACTCTATTCCATTGTATGGACAATCAAATTTATTGAAATTTGATGCTTAGTACCTGTTCCAGCCTGAGCCATGAAGGCCTCATATATTTGAGCTGGCTGTGCTGGCTTTAGGCTCTATAAATAACACTTTTCTAGTGGGAATTGACCCAAACCCCATTTTAAAGGAGTGGAGAAATCCATCCAGGCTGGAATTTATGGGCTCTGTCACTGTCCCTCGAGCCCAGGGTGGTTAATGAAGCTTTGTCAGTGGCACAGGTAAGCAAAGGGCTCTTGGGGCTTGATGGATTGGGCTTGGCTTGGCAAAGGGAGGGAAGAGCAGTTGATTCCTAAACCCTGGGACTGAGAGCTGTTTACAGAGTGCTGGGTAAAATTTATGGAGAAATGGAGGTGTGTATGTCATTGTGAGAGGCTGAGGAACAGGGAAAATGCTAATTTATTTACATCCCCTTATGCTTGTTACTGCCTTGATAAGAGAAATATATAATAACATATGCCAGAGCCAATGGATTAGATTATTTAGGTGCAACTTAATTATCCAGCAGCTGAGCAGAGGGGTTGGTTGGGATGGGATAAAATGGGCCATGTGGTGTTGGCTGGTGAAATATGCACAGAGAATATCCAAGGAGTCACTTACAAGGCTCTGCAGGTGTTTGTTCAATACCCACTCGTAGCTTGACTCCAAAACAAAAGCAGTTTGGTCTGGAGCATAAATCAGTCCCACAAGTTGAGTAGAATGTGAACTGATCCTGCAGTTCCTGTGTCACTGCAGTTTCCTTTTAAGCTGGTTGAGATATTTCTTTCTCTTTTTTTTCTTTTTTTTTTTTTTGGTCCAGAGCATCATTTCAGCCTTACAGGGATCCAGATTAAAGGACAAGTGTCTCAGTGACACCAGCGAGTTCTGCCTCGCGGACAGATCTGGCTTTTAAGTGTCTGCAGTGTGGGAGCTGGGAGAGCTCTCAGATCATGCTCTGCTTGTTTTATTGATGATTAATGAGAACCTTCACGGTATCATGTTAATATGGTTTAACAAAAAAGAAAAAAAAAGCTGACATCTCATTGTAATTGCGATTTTCTTTAATAAACGCAGAGAAAAAGGGGAGTTAAAACTAACAGAACCACTGAGGGGAAAACGGTGCCCCAGCCAAGCCTGAGGAAATGCCAGCAGGGCGAGCTGGGTCCTCAGGGGTGCCTTTTATCCACAGCTCCTGCAAGGGGGGAGTTCTGCTGGAAAGGGAAGGGTGGGATGTGTGGGCAGCAGCAGCCTGGGGTGCAGCCTGAGGGGAACAGATGGGAGGGGATGGGATGGGATGGGAGGGGATGGGAGGGGATGGGATGGGATGGGATGGGATGGGATGGGATGGACAGGAGAGAGTGGCATGGAAAGCCCTCCTGGAGACTGGGCTGAGCTTTGCAGGCAAGGCCAGGTGAGGAGCAAAGCCCTGCCAGCTCCAGTTGGCTGCAGGAACCCAGTCCTGGGGCCTGGGCTGCTCTCTGAGGTCGTGTGTGAAGAGCTGGTGGTTTGGCCCCTCAGCTGGGGGAGATCCTGAACTCCTTCAGGATGAAAGGGGGTTTCTAAAAGCAAGGCCTTCAGAGGAATGACAGGAGGTTTCCTTTCCCCTATAGCCAACTATGTCTTTAAAGAGCAAAATTCATCCCACTGCATGAGCTCCAGGAGTTCCAGTTCTGGGCACAGCACTCCAGATGTGCCCCCCAGGGCTGAGCAGAGGGTCACCCCCCCCAAACCTGCCCTGGGATGGTGCAGAGGTGCCAGAGTGGCACGGAGGGAGCTGTGTCATTTAAACTGCACACAGCAAAGAGAGAGGTTCATTTGATGGGAAATTTTCCTTAATAGGTGCCTTCAAATTACATGCAGGAAAAGCTCACTGAAGGATGGTGTGGTGTAATTTAATGCTGGGTTAAATGATACAATCCAGTGCATTTTCATTAGATGTTCTGAGACACTTCTCCAGCATTTATGCTTTAAAGGCTGTTGGATTGCCAGCTGCAATAACTATTTTGATTGCAGCCTGAGCTGATGGTGGGCATCCTACCAGAAAAATAATGTGCTGGGTTTTAATTATGGCACCTGCACTCCAAAATGGGAGCCTGAGTCACTGTGTGTGGTACAGTTGTACTGGATCCAGTGGGATGGGATAATGTGCAACAGATGGAGGGCAGAGGGACAGAAGGTTCTGGTTTAGGGTGGGTTAAATCCGCTGAGCAGAGTGGCCAGGGGGTCTTTGGGTGGTGGTCAACTCCTTTTGTAGGTGGATGGGACAGTTTTCCACTGGGGAGGGCAGTGTGGCTTCAGGGAGGGTGGTGGCACATCAGGGGGGAGACAGGAAAGGTCCAGGGAGGGGCTGGAATGTGTCCAGGGAAGGGAATGGAGCTGGAGAAATCCTGAGGGATTTAGGGGGGGCTCAGCCTGGAGAAAAGTAGCCTCAGGGGGGACCTTCTGGCTCTGCAAGTCCCTGATGGATCCAGGGGAGGGTCGGGCTCTGCTCCCAGGGAACAGGGACAGGGGGAGAGGGAACGGCCTCAGGCTGGGCCAGGGGAGGGACAGGGGGGGCATCAGGAGGAATTTCCTCATGGAAAGGGGGTTAAACATTGGAAGGGGCTGCCCAGGGAGGTTTGGAGTGCCCAGCCCTGGAGGTGCCCAAGGAATGACTGGCCATGGCACTCAGTGCTCTGGGCTGGGCATCGGGCACAGGGTGGGCTGGATGAGCTTTTCCAGCCTCAGGGATCCCAGGATTCTGTGAGTGCACATCCCACCTGGAGCCTGGCCCAGGCTTGTGCCTCGTGGCACTGGAGGGTCTCACCTGTCAAGGTGCTCCTGAGAGCAGCTCTGCCAGAGCTGTCCTGGGCCAGGCTGAGCTGCAGGAGGGGCCCCACTCACCACAAACCTTTGCAGTGGCAAAGCTGAGGTGGAGCACAAGGAGGGAGAGCAGAGCAGAGCAAAGGGTTTCTGTGCTGATTTGTTTGGGTATATTGATTTTTGCAAGGGCAGGCTTATGAAGTGGCATTTCTGGCGCTGGGTTCGTTTGGTTCCTCACAGCAGGAGCAGAATTAAGCCAATGAAAAACACATTGAAAATCTCACACAATCAGTGCTGGCTCCAAGCACGTTAAGGGGATAATCACTCAATAATCCATTTGGCCAGAGGTACAGAAAAACTGGAATATGATTATTTGTGCTGTTGTTACTGCCCTCACCTTCTTGTTATGGCCCTCAATAAACACAAGGAACAGACTTTGCTGCTTTTTTTCCCCTCGTTAATGTGTATTTTTTTTTATTGCTCCCCTAACTAAGAGATGCCAGAGTTGCTGTTTGGTGCACGAGGCCACTGGGGAGTGAGTCCATGTTCTGTCTGCCACCGGGTTGGCTCCCAGGCTTTCCTTTTGCCTGGGCTGTGGATTTGGGAAGGAAGGCAGGGGTGTCCTGCCAAGCCTGGCTGTCCTGGGGCTTTGGAACAGCAGAGCTTTTACTGGAGTGGTTGGAACACAGACAGGGGTAAATTATTGTTCCTTCAAGAGGATGTTGCCTGGGCTCTTGCTTGGAGAGGATGAGGACATCAGAGAAGGCACAAATTCCAGTTGTGTGGGTTGGTTGGAGGCTTAAGAAGAGGAATAACTTTTATTCTGACTTCAATGAGAGACAGGAGGAATTTCACCTCATTTCCAGGTCAGCTTTTCGCTGCAGGATGAGACAGGGAGCTCTGGGCAGGGGAGGAGCTGCAGGAGATGTTTCTCCTACCGAAGCAAGATCTCCTGCTTCCTTCTGAATGAGTTGAGTTGGAGCACTAGTGGAGACCCTTTGCACCTCTGTGGGCACGAGGGCTGTTTGGTCTCGGGGGGGATCAGTGTTTGGTCACCCCTTGTGCTGCCTTTGCTCCTGTTGGGGCTGTGGGTACGAGTGAGCCCCTGGAGTGATTCATTTCTGGGGGCTCAGCAAGCCCAGGGGTTCCCCTGGAAATTGTCCCTTCAGGCAGGGTGAGAACAAAGCCTCAGTTACAATTTCATGCTCCGTGCACAGGCAGAGTTCTTTCAAAGGGCTGTAACCAGAAAATATGAGTTGCATTCGTGCAAACGCTTCAGGGCACTGTTGTTTTGGGTCCCACTTAATTCCCGGGCTCTCCTGGGGGACAGGAGCACTTCCTTACAGGGAAAGGGCCGTGTTCTTGTAGCCCTGAATTAAAAGCAACATCTGCAAAGCGGGATGTTCTCACAACACGGGCTGGGAGCAGAACCCACGAGACAAAAAGCTGCGTCCAGAGAGGCCAGACCTGCTCGGGGTGGGGAGGAAAAGCCCAGGGGACATCACCAAACTGCTGGTGATGATCTGGGTGATTAGAGGAGGATAAATGAGCAGCCTCTGCTCCCCATTGGGTGCCTTTATTAAAGCTGGTCCAGGCGTTGCTTGGATGTTTCAGGAGGCCACTTTAATTATTTAATAAAATCAATGTCAGTTCTCAGTTCTGTGCTTGGCAAAAAGTGACTCCTTAATCCTGGAGCCTTTTATTGGTAGCAGAGAGGAGGAATTGCTCCTCCAGCTTGCACAGACCGTGGGTTTGATGCCCAGAGCGGGTCAGAGCTGCTTTACTGACATTAAACCCGGCCTGGCATCGTGGGCATCAACTCTGTGAACTCTGCCAATAACTGGGAAATTTGCTTTAATAAGGTTCTCAGGCAGAGCCCGTCAGATTTCATCAGTCAGGGCTCAGTGTGGGTGAGATAATATTTAGATTGGCTAAATGAGGGCCAGAGTAAGGAGGGTTGGGAAGTTCCCTCACTGTCTCTGGGGGTTGCCAGGGGCTGGAGATGAGGTTAAGGAGGAATGTTTGGGGTTGGCACTTTCAGTGTGCTGGTGGTCAGGGAGAGGGTGGGGGGCCCAAATGAAAGCTCTGATTTTGCTCTGGGGGTGCTTTTATAATTCAGTGTAAAATAGGAGAGGAAATGCCCTGAATTAAATACACACTTACAGGTGTTTTTGAAGTGGTCCTTTGCCCTCCCTGGCACTAAGTCTGGCTCTGTACAGCAATGGGCTTTAAAATGTCCTTTTTCCTGTTTGTCTCATGCTCCTCCTGTCCTTGATTCAGCTTGAGCAGCCTTGGGCTCCAGTGATACCGAGTTCCTGCAGTTCCTGCTGCTGCTGTGCTTTGCAAAAGGCTGGGTTTAGGGCAGACCGGGGATTACACCTGAATTTGTGGCCTTGGCAGGATGAGAGTGTTTTAAAGCAAGTGTTGTGTGTGTTAGTCTGGTCAGAAGTCACCCTGGCCAAGTGGAAGGGGAAGGTTTGTAAGTTATGGAAGGGTCATTGTGAGAAATGGATCGGCCCTTCTTGGGAGGGCTCAGCCCAGGGACAGGGATTTAATGTTTGGGGTCTAATAATGCTGCTTGAGAGTGATTAATGAACAGAGTTTTGTCATAAAATTAGTTGTTCTTTAGCTCAAAATCCATAAGGGGAAGGGAGGACAAGACTTATTTAATTTTGTTGTTTTCACTCGGATTTGTGGGCCTGAGTCTGTTCTGGGCAGTTCCTGCATCTCCTGGGAATGATTTCATGGGTGTGGGCTTGGATTTTCCCCCAGGAAGGTGGGAGCCATCCCAGTGCTTGCTGTGGCACATGTTGGGCCTGTCCCCATTTCATAACCCCATCCCTGGGGAGGCTTCCTAGAAATTTCCAACTTATCCACTGCCAAGGTGCAGAACAAGCACTCCAGAAGCAGCCACCTTGATGGCTTTCATTAGCTGCTAAATCAGATTTCTGCCTGTTGTCTTACGCTGTTTTTGTGTTCGGTTTAAATGCAGTTTGTAGAATGTTCACACCCTTCCTAATATTTTACTCCAAGGTGCTCAAGCTGCGTTATAAACGTTATTGAACAGTGTTTTGGGCTCTCTCACAACCTCAAATATCATTTCCATGCCACAGAATCACAGAAGGGGAAGGGCTGGAGGAGTTCTGGGATGGAGGAGCAAGGAGTGGAGCAGAAAAATGTGGTTTGAAAAGGAAAACAGTAGTTTTTGCTCATGAGCCGGAAGGTGCCCAAAGCCCAGCACTGGCAGAAGCCAAGCTGTACCACCCCATGGAGCCAGGGCAGGGACGGGCAGAGCGACCTCCCTGGTGTTCCCTGGCAGGCTGGCAGGTGCCTGGCACGGGGAGGGTGACGCTGCTCTTGTTGTCTTGCAGGCTCACGGGTTTCCAGCTGCCAGCTCCCATCGTCAGCACGGGCACCCTGCTCTCCCTGTGGCTCGTGAGCGACTACGCCGTGAGCGCCCAGGGCTTCCAGGCCACCTACGAAGGTGAGTGTGCCCAGCCCAGAGAGTGCCCCAGCTGGGCTTGGGGGGATGGCAGAGCCTGTGCCAGGCTCTGGGTGCACACCCCAAATCCACACGGTGTGATTGAATGCTTTTGTTCACATAATGCGAGTTGCTGGTGCCTTCCAAGTGGAGTTGTGTTTTTTTCCTCTCGGTACCTGCGCTCAAAACATCCTTAAAAGTTTCTTTAATTCCCTGGCATGTCAGCCAGGGTGGGCAGTGTGGCCTTGGCAGCGGGACCTGCAGGCTTGCAGCAGGAGCAGTGCCCATGGGCTGTTACTTTGCTTTTCCCTGCACCTCCGTCCCCAAGCATTTGAATTCACCTCCCGTGTTTGTTTGTTGTAAGTGGCATCCAGAGTGTGGTGGTTGTGGAGTTGTATGTGAAGGCTGGAATGCCTTGGACAGTGGGACTCATCAGATATGTGAAAAACTGTTTGTAGGAGAAGGCAGGTTGTCTTTTCATGGATAAATGGCAGATTAACCACGTTAAAATTGACGTTATATTGATGTTGATTATTGAACCTGCAATGCTGTTCATCGCCCCATAAGTGTTTTTCTTTGGAGTCCTTAAAATAATCATTAATGCAGAGAACTTGTTGCTAATGAGTCCAAGGGGCCAATTACCCAAGACATTAAGCCAAGCAGATGCTTTCATTGACATGGTCTTGGAGTCTCAGCATTTTGTGCACTTGGTAATTAAATTGTGTTAAAATCCCCTCTGATTTCTGATGCAAACCTTTGCTCTGGCCGGAGGCACCGAGTCACCAGGATGGTGCTGTCAGTGCTGGAGTGATCAGTGGGGTCAGCAGTGCTGCTGGAGCTCAGCCCACCATCATCCCACTCTTTCCCATAAAGTCAGAGAGCAGTTCTGTCTATTCCCAGGGCTGGGAATGCTGGTGGTGGGTGGTGGATGTTGGGACAGGTGAGGATTCGGGGCAGGTGAGGATTCGGGGCAGGTCTCACCGTGCTAAGCAAAGGCAGATCCTGTTTCCCACTTGCCAAATCTCTGCCAGAGGGGCTGTCAATCCCTCTGTTTAGCACACGAGCACATCACTTGAAATTCACAGGTCACGAGGCTGTTTTTGCACTTTCTTGACATTTCGAGTTCATTTTTTTGGCATTTACACACAGTTCCTTGTACACTTTGTGATGGGTTTTTATTGCCTGCACGCAGCAGGTAATCTTGTACAAAGGCTCGTTCCGGGGCTGCCCTTTAGTCACATATATTTTAAACTATCTGAAGTTTATTTGACTGGTGATTAAGAGGCTTTAAAGGAGTTAACAGAGGGGGGGAAATAAATGTATTTAAAACTTAACCCGAGGCGGAGTGACACGGGGCATGAAAGCTTTGCTTTGAGGGAGGGCCAGGGGTTCACCTGCTGGAAGTGCCGCCCCGAAAGGAGACACTTTGGGTTGTTAACCGAGACTAAAGGAGGAGATGAGCGCGGGTTTGATCCCAGGGCGGTGCTGCTGCTGTAATGCCCTTTCGGTCCGTTGTAATCTACGACTCAGTGAATAGCTCGTGATTCGATAATTCACGTTTAAAGGCAGAACAATGCCCAGAGTCCTGCAGTAAATGGCTCCGTTATGATCCCCTATCAAAGCCTGCTCATTATTCTCCTCCTCCCTCGGAGCAATCGCTGGGAAATGCACCAAAAGAAACACGATTTTAAAATTGGAACAAAAGCTCTCAGGAACTTTTTCTTTTTTTTTTTAAAAAGGAGGACAGGAAGAAAGTGCTGTTGGAGGCATCAAAGTGCCACGCAAACATTGTGCTGGCAGTGCTGTCTGCTCTGCCCTGACCCTCTGGGAGATGCAGCAGCTCAGGGTGGTGTTCTCTGCCTTCACATCCTCCTGGCCCGTCTGCCTGGGGGGCTCTGCACGGGGAGAGCTCTGGTGGGCAAATTCTGGGTGACCAAAGAGACTCTCCTGCTCATACCTGGAGATTTGCTGCCCCATCTGTGGTTTTTGGGCACCCAGAGCCCGTCAGTGCCTGAAAGAGGGGCAGTTTGTGTGCAGGGGGGGCACCCAAAAAGAATCCCGGCATGGCTGAGGTTGGAAAAGCCCTCCCAGCCCACGGAGCCCACCCTGTGCCCGATGCCCACCTTGCCACTGAGTGCCACATCCAGCCATTCCATGCACACCTCCAGGGCTGCAGAATCCAAACCTCCCTGGGCAGCCCCTTCCAATGTTTAACCCCCTTTCCATGGAGAAATTCCTCCTGATGTCCAACCTGCTGGCACAACTTGATGCCATTCCCTCTCCTCCTGTTCCCTGGGAGCAGAGCCCAAACCCCTCCCGGCTCCTCCCTCCTGTCAGGAGTTTGTGGAGAGAAGTTGGAGCAGAGGGGCAGAGGGAGTTTCTCACCCTCTGCAGGGATGTTTTTCCAGCCCCAGGTGCCAGAGGTGCCGGTGGGATTTGAGCAGCAGCAGCTCCGGGGCCCCTGTGCTGCTCCACTGTCTTCTTGACCTAGTGGTTTTTTGACTTTATTATATCCTTGTGCTGGAAGATCCCCCTTAATCCTCTTTTCCTCATTGTCTGACTTCCTCATCTTTCTTCATTTAGTGCCTGTGTGTTGCCAGCTTGTTCCTGTCTGCTTTCATTCCCTGACTCCTTGTGTTCTCCCATCTCTCGCTGTCTCTTGTGATTTTTCTCCAGATGCCAAATTTCAGAGCTCAGTAAATAAGGAGGGGGTTTTAAATCCATTGAAATCCATTTTGTGGGAGCAAACAGAGGAGGCAAAGTCTTCTCCTTGCCCAGCCCACCCACCCTTCATGGTGTGGCCATGGTTGTACCTGAGATGATGCTCCTGGCAGTGCAAATTTTGGGTTTAAGGCACCAAGTTGCAGCTTGAGGGATTTGGTTCCTCTTTGGTGGTTCTGCACAGCCTCAGGTGGGCTGAATTCCCAGTTTCCAGAGGTCGGGATCCTCCTTGGGGTAGGAATTTGCGTTCCTGAGGACACAATATGGGAAAAATCACCCCAATATGCCCATTTGGGGGAGGAGACACCCTGAGATGAGCCCAAATCGCTGCGTGGAGTGGCTGATGTGGAAAAGGAAAGGAGGGCAACCAAGGCAGGAGCCCCGGGAATTAATCCCTGCCGGCCTTCCTTGGGAGAACAGAGAACGTTTTATTTGCATTTAAATATAATACTTTGATATGAAGGTAATTTTTTTACTTAAGAGATTCTTTTATGGAACAGCAGCAGCTCTTAGGAAGCTCAATTTCCGAATGTGTAATTTGGGAAATATTTAAATTGGGTGCTTTCATGCTTTTAGCATCCTTAAATTTGTTATTTTCCCCCATTAACTGTCCCTTGAATTCAACATGATTTCCCAATTAGCCCCGTTCGCCCTCAGACTGGGGGATTTTTCCTTCTCTTTCTGACCAAACCGTTCTCCCAAACTCCAAACCAGCTGTGGGGTTTTGCATTTCAGCTGCAGGACATTTGGCAGCGATAAATAAGGGGAGTTGGGATTTTAGCAGGACAGGCTCATCCCGTGAAAAATCTGCCTAAAGATTTAATGAGCAGAAATGACCAATGTTGCCATTTATTGCTTCCCCTGGAAGACGTGTGGAGTTAATATTCTGGCACATGCCTGGACTACAATGGGGAATTAATTCCTCTCCCTGCTGCCTCACACCTGATGAATACACAGCAAGCCGAGGTTGGAAATAAATTGGGCAAGTCTTTTACAATAAGAGGAAAAGCGATCTAAATTCCACATCATTCCCTCAATAATGCTAATAAAGGCTCCTGATGAAGAGCAGCTGCTTTTTCAGTTTACTGAGGGAGGGAGAAAATGAGATTATGTTGTTATTTTTAAGCTGTTACCTCTTGGCTGCCTGGATAGCTCAGAGGGGGTGAGGAATGAGGAGGGATTTAAGGAAAAACGGGATAATTTAGGGTGGGAAAAACTTCCAGGATTATCAAGTCCCACCTTTGACCTTGTCAAGGGTTTGTGTTTTCGTTCAGGGTGTCCTGACAAGGACAAAATATATCAATGTGTCTATAAAAGAAGGGGGGAGAATTTATATGGAAAAGGGATGGAAATATATATAGAAAAGGGATATAAAGGGATGTGTATATATTNATTTATATATTTATATTTTAGGGTGCTAGAAATAGATGGGAATATAAAACAATGAATAAAAAGAAACATTTAAAATACAAATGTATAGGCTATAAAAATAAAATTATAAACACATAAACAAAAATATAAAATATTTATAAATACGTGCATATATAAACAGAAGTTTAAAATACAGAAATAAAAATTAAAAATGTAGAAAATAAGATGGAAAAGAAAGAAAATGGAAAAAAAAGAAAATGGAAAAAAAAGAAAATGAAAAAAAAGAAAATAGAAAAGAAATTAAATAGAATAATAAAGCAGAAAAGTTTAAAAAAAGAGGGATGCAATAATGTTGAATCCTATGGTTTTTTAAAAGGAATCCTCATCTATGTAACTTATAAAAGTTGTAATTTGGGGGGGTTTTAGTGGTTTTTTTTGGGGGTTTTCTCCTGCCCCAAAGCCTTCAGCAGGCTCTGCAATCCCGGCAGGACTCCCGGGCAGGGCACTTTTCCCTCCGCAGCCGCCGCTCAGTCCCAGCTGCGCCGCCCCAGCCCCGCTGAAAGGAGCCCTTTGTGGCCGCAGCCGGGGCTCGTCTCCAGAAACGCTCAACCCCACCGGGAAACATTCCCTGTTTGCCTCGGGAATAAACGCCCTGCTCTTCCTCGGGCACAATCGGCTCCTTCTTCAGGCGTTCCTTTGGGGAGCTGCGCAAACATATTTGGGAAATCCAATGAAATGGTGGTTTCTGTCCCTCTTGGGCCGCTCCTTTTTGGGAAGTTTCTTCGCCCTGGGCTGTGCTGCCCCTTTGCTGCCGCATTTCCCCCCTTCCCATGTATCTTTGCACTCCCTAAAGGGCAGAGAGATGGAGTAGCTGAAGTTTTCTCTGCCTTTGGAAAAACACAATTCAAGATTTATTTTCTAAACTCTCTCCTAAGTGAGCTTCTGGTTTTGATTTGACCAACCCTGTCCTTGGGGAAGGGCAAAGCCAAGCCAAACAAAGCCAAAGGAAAACTAAAAAGCCATGAAACCAAAATGAAAACTAAACCCCACCCCCACCTAAACAGAACCTAAAAAGCCACAAAACCAAAAAGAGAAGCCACTAAACCAAAAGAAAATCTGAAAAGCCCCAAAACTAAAAGAAAACCTTAAAACCCACAAAACCAAACCAAGAAGCCCCAAAACCAAAATGAAAACTAAAACCCCACCAAAACTCAATCTAAAAAGCCCCCAAACCAAAAGAAAACCTAAAAAGTCCCAAAACCAAGCCAAGAAGCCCCAGTGCCAAAAGAAAACAAAACCCCCCACCCCAGACTCGACCTAAAAAGCCCCAAAACCAAAATGAAGACTAAAAACCAACCTAAACCAAACCTAAAAAGCCCCAAAACCAGAAAGAAAAGCTAAAAAGCCCCAAAACCAAAAGAAAAGCTAAAAAGCCCGAAAGAAAACCCCTCAGTGATCCTGGAATTCCATTAAAACTGGAGGGGGGGGCAGAAGGAGCCGGAATTGTCCCTGGGCAGGGGCTCGTGGGTGGCAAACAGGTGAAGGGGAGTGGCAGGGCTGTTTTACACGGGGCAGCCTCTGCAAGAGAAGGAGATTTATAATTAGATTTGAAGCTTAGCCTTGGATTGATCCTGTCTCCAATTAAGTGTTTTCTACCTCATGTAAAATATTTGCTTGGCAGCAGCTTTGCCTGTCATATGGGATATTTCATGGCTCTCTGGAATCCTGCCATGGTGTCTCAGCTCTGGGTCCCTGCAAATGCAGCTCCTGCTTCCTTTCCTGCTCCCTGCGCGGGTTGGGAAAGGGGGATTTTGCACAGTCAATATGTTGGGAGGGGTGGCTTTATATCCCAAATTAAGCTGAGCTCCTGCTGCTCTGTGCCAGCACTGGGAAAACTGGGAATCCGTGGCTTGGGGTGTGTGTCAAACCCACCCCAAACTACTCATTAGTGGCTTAGACCAGGGTGGTTGTTTTATGAACAATGTTGAAAGCACGTAAAGCCACCTGAGAAATCTAAAAATTGCCTCGTAAACCCTATTTTGCAGTTTATTTCCACTCCTCTCTGTTGCTTCCTTTCTGTTCCGTAGATGGTCACAGGCACATTCCAGTCAGTGACATTCCAGCCTCGCAATGGGAATGAGTGGCAAATTGGCAGGATAATGGTGATTCCTCAGTTATTTTTCACAGCCTTGGCAGGAGGTGCTGCAAGTGCTGCTCCCGCACCGCGGCCAGGAAATATTCCGTGGGAAATGCAGCAAACAAGGCAGGTGTTTGCCCTTTGCAGGCTTTATGAGCTTGGGGTTGCATCAGGAGCTCCAACCCTCATAAAGCAAAGCCCTCCATTAGGAGATGAAGAAATAAATGGCAGTAACTGTGCTGGCTGCTGGGAATTGTGGATCAGGGATTTGGGGCTTGTTCCTGAGCTGAGATTTCTTTGGGAGGTGCAAAGACATCCCGAGCTGTGGGGCAGGAGTGACACCCAGAGCCTCTCCTGGGGGCTCAGGGTCGGGTGGTGCTCCAAGCCTGGGGAGCTGCACAACCTCAGGGAGGCAAAACACCCGGAATCTCCCAAATCTCCCCTTTCAGGTGGTGTTTCTGTCCGGGGGTGCAGGGCCAGCCTCAGCTGCTGTAAAATCTGCATTTCCAATGGTGGACTCAATTCCAGAGTGTTGCTGGTGCTGATGGTCCCTCGGGGTGGGAATGTCCCCTGGAGCCCTTGGATTTGGGGGGAATTGGGTGGATGCTCAGGCTGCAGGATGGCTGAGCTGGTGATGCTGCTCATTCCCAGAGCTGGGAATCTGTGCCGCCCACTGGGATGTTGGGATTTGCCTGGATTTGCTGCCCTGGGAATGTCAGGGCAGGTGAGGTGCTGCTGCTGCAGGGTGGGGCTCGTGGCCTGTGCTGCTCGGACTCCTCGTGCTGATGCTGTTCAAATGACGCCCTGAAATCTGTGGATTTTTGGATATTCTTCCTGCTTTCCCCTCTAAATCCAACCGCGTTTCGAGGGTGGATCCGTTTTCCCCCGTTAGGATTTCAGATTACCCCAACTCCTCGGGGAAGGCAGAGCCAACCTTTCCTGTTCTTCTCCTCTTTTTAGCAACACAAAAGATTTTTTATTACTTAAAAGAGCTCCCAGCAAGCCTGCCTTAATATACTACTAATTGATTTTAAGACTTGAAAGCGGGCGAGCTAATTAGCATGTGCTGACTCAGCCGCAGCCCTCCCCTCCCGGGCCGGGGATGCAGGCACAGATTGACCCGCGTTGCTGCAGCACTAAATGAAGTCGAGGGAATATTAAGTGGCTCATATTGGCGTTTGATTTGCATATGCAGATGAGATCAATCAGCGGAGCCGCTGGAGAGCAGGAATGCTAATGGTTTGCAAATAGGAGCGGGTGTTAAGCGTTTAGGCAAACAGCGAGTGACACTCGCTCAGCTGCGGCCGCCGCTCCTCTCGCAGCGCAGTCGGGAGGGGGGCACGAAAAGCAGGGCCGGGAACACCGAGGAGTTGAGGGGACACTGAGTTTTGTGTCTGGTTTGGGGGGCGCTTGGAGGGCTCTTTGGCTCGGGGGTGTAGGGTCGTGGAACACCCCGAGCTGGAGGGGAACACAAGGACATCGAAGGTCCTGCCCACACACCCCAGCAATCCCACCCTGTCCCTCAGAGGCTCCTCCAGACACCTCTTGAACATCCGAACTGCTGAGGGGTTGGAAAATCCCTCCTTGCATGTCCCAGCACAGCACTGGGAGGTCACCTCGCCAAGGGCTCTCACGGTGGTGATTCTTTCCTAAACCTCTTCATTTTTGTCCCTTTTTGCCCCCCCCCCCTTTTTTTTTTTTTGGTTTTGCATATAATAGAGAGGCATTTCTTTTCAATCAGGGATCTATTTGCAGCGCACACACTCGTTGGATGCCTTTGGCTTTGTTTCCAGCCCGCATTTCCAGAAAAAGTCACCACTAACGAGCTGTGTGAAAATTGCAGAGTGAGTGCCAAGGCAATTTGGTTGAAAGGCTTGTCCTTCACTGCCACTCCACCCTCAGCCAGGCCCAGCCGTGGGAGCTCTAAGGAGGAAGGGGAGATGCTGAGGGTGATGTCTCACCTCTGGAAAAACAGTCCTTCTTGCTCTTAATGCTGCTGTTCTTGCTTTGATTTATTTTTCCAACCTCCGTGTGGCTTCCCAGTTAAATCTCAGCAACGGGTCAAGGTTAGGAGAATTAATTCTCAAAAATTACAGAGTTTCTTTCCATATTTAGAATTCCCCTGATTTGTCTTCTAATTACAGCCAGCGCTGAGGAGCTTTTGGGTCAGTTTGGCTTCCAAATCAACCGCCACTGAAATGCTGTTGGCTCGAAAAATCTGAATTCTGAGCTTCCATTTCCCACTTTAAGTGCTGTGAGAAGTGACCCCGACCTGGGTCCTTATCCCATCCCTGGGAATGACATTTCCAGGGGCCTGCAGTGCCCATCAAGCCCAGCTCTTGAGGCTCCTGGCTGTGTTTTCTCTGCATTCCAGGAGGTTGTGGTGTTGTTTTCCTGGTTTGCTCTCAGGATGCCCCTCGGCAGGGCAGGCAACTGCTCACAACCACAGCTTTTCTTCTTTTGGCCTTCAGAGCTTTAACTAGTTCAGGCCAGGAGCTGCCTGTAGGAATCCACGAGCCTGGAAAATACTCCTCGTGCCACAGGAATTCCAGGGGTTGCAATGTCATGGTTATCCAATTTACCAGGTTTTGGGTGGAGAAACCTCCTGAGCTGGAGGGAGCAGCTCCCTCTGTGCTGCTCCAGCTGGGGCTTGTGCAGGGATCCTCTTCCTCCAGCTTTTTCCTGGAGGGGGATCTATATTTGAGTGTCTATATCTTGACTTAGAGACATAAATAAACCTTCCATGCAGTGCACACTCTAGAGGAGGTTGTGTGTGTGTGTGTTTGTGTACTGCTGAAAACAGACTCTGTTCAGCAGTTTGGATGGGAGGAATTAGATTTAAGCTCCAGTTTGGCCCCTGGTAGGAGGCAGGTTGGCTTGGATGGAGGCAGAGCAATTCCTGTGGAAAGGTGGCAGGGATTTGCCTGCCCAGCCTTGATTTGAGGGGCTTGATGTGCACTGGATTATCCCTCAGAGCAGTGAGGGCTGGCAGGGAGAAAGCAGGGACAGTGACAGGAGTCCTGCTCGAGGGGGGGACACAAGAGCATCCCCAAAATCCCCTGCCCTGGGTGGTTGCATCTGAGCTCCTGGAGAGGCTCTCAATCCTCCCAAATCTGCCTGACCTGCCTGGTAATTCCCTCCCCTTTCCTTCATCTGTGGGATTTCTGTCCAGTTTGGAGATTAAAGTGTCATCTGGCCAAGCAGGACCTGCCTCTAAGTAGGTAAATAACTCGCAGGGGATTTTGTGCTGGAGGAGGCCAGAAGTGGTTTTTTCTCTCCCAGTCTGTGGGGGCTGAAGCAGGAAGGGTCCTGTTTTTGGGTCAGGGATGGATCCAAGCCAAGGAGATCCGTGTTCAGGGCTGCAGCAGCTCCACTCTGAGCAGGAATGGGGGATCCAGAGCCTTGTCCTTCCTGTCTCCTCTTATCTCCTCCTCTCCATCCCCTTCCTTTGGGCTTTCCCTCACTCCTGTGTGCACAGAGCTCTGTGGTGTCACATCAATGCCTGCTGTGCATCTCAAGAGCTCTGGAGTGGCTCCTCCTGCCCTCTGAGGAGCAGCACGGGAGTCTCCTGTTGTTCAGCGATCCCTGTGACGCCTTGGGATGCAGAGGAGAAGGTGAGAGCCAGAGCAGATGGTCTCCAAAAGCCTCTGTGCATCCTCAGAAAGCTTCAATAACAAAAGGCTCCTCTTCAGGGCACTTCACCTTTTGCTTTGGGGGTTTGTTCTCCTCGAGTGAATCTGTCTTAATTCAAATGCAACGAGTATTTAATTAACTTTATCTCCGTTTCCAGAAGCAGGCTCTGTGTGGTGATGTGGGGCTCTGATTACCCACATCCTCACCTTGGCTGGGATTTGGGTGGAGAAAGCAGCGGGATTGACTGCCAGGCATTTCAAAGGGAACAGGGAAAAGCCTCTTCTCCTTCCAAACATGTCCCTTCGTGTGCTCACCTGGGATGGGGCATTTCAAAGCTGGGGGAGCTCCTGCTGCTCTTCCCTCGGGTCCTTCAGGTGGGGCAGAGCCTGGGACCGGTCTGGAAAACTGGCTGTGCCTTGGAGGAGCCTTTTGGATGCTCTAAGAAGGGTCTGAAGCTGTTGGGGAGCCTCCAAAGGAGGCTGCAAGGATGGTGAAGGGTCTGGAGCACTGAGGGCACTTGGTGTGTTCAGCTGGAGAGGGAGAGATGAGGGCAGAGCTCAGCAGGGGCTGTTCCTTCAGTCAAATCAAGGTGTTTGTCCTGTCCAAAAATTGTTCAGGCACGTTGAGGTTGGTTGAGCTCCTCCAGATAAATAATGTGTAAGGAGATTTCTCTCCTAATTTAATATCTCCTCATATCCTGAATTATCAGCTGCTTTTACAGCTCCTGCTCTTCATTACCAGCTCTAAAAAATGAGTGGTGGAAAAGGCATTTACTGGGATGTGTTTGCAGCTCCTGTGCCTGGAAAATGCCACAGAGGGACATTTGGGGCTGAGGAAAAGCAGCAGAGCCTCTTTCCAAGCTGGGTGGGGACACCTGGGGAGGTGGCAGGGACAGCACCCGGAGCACCAACAATACCTTGGTGAAAATGAGCTTTTCCACGTGGATGTGCTTTCCCCACGTGTAGGACAAGGGAAAGGCTGTTTGAAGAAGGGGGAGAAGTTGTAATTCTGATTATTACAGGCTGAAGTGTCAGGGCATGAAATGGCTGGAGCATCATCTCACTTGGCTTGTTCTCAGCTGTCACTTCCAGCAGCTCCTCAGGTGGGGAAGGTCGTTGTGGCTCTTGAGCCTTCCCTATAAACCCTGTTGTGTTATTAGAGAGGAAAACCAGTGATTATCCAAGCCCAGGAAGGCTCAGTGATATTATCATTATTCATAAGAACAGGGGCTGTCAATCAGCAGTCCCTGCCACGCAGAGCCAGGTAAATATTTCACCTTGGGGAAGCATTAATGCATCTGACCCTGTTTCTGTGGAGCTGGGATGTGCCAGGCCTTGGAAAGCGCCTTTGTTTCTGTGGGTGATGGTCAAACCTGCTGGAAAACAACAGCCAATCCAGCCATTCCAAAGGAATGGAGCAGAAAAGCTGAACTAAACATACTGCACATTGGAATATTGAGGGGAAATTAATCAATACATTGATTAATGGTGAGTGGTCAGGGAGATTTTCAGTGGAAAAGGGAAAAACTCCCCCCAAATCAGTAAAATTGGCTGTAAACAAGGTGCCCTCCCCAGTTTTACAGGGAAAACTGCAACAGGTTCCAAGTTGTTCCTGAAAATTGGCTTTTGCTCATTCTCTTTTGTCCTGGGAGTATTTAATCCCTGATGATTGCCTCCTACTTCTTAATTTTTCCTGCAAGAACTTTAATTACTTAAGAGTGCTTAATTACTGATCTGTAGCTCTGATAGGACCGAGGGCCACTTGAAAGGAATAAAAGTGAACCTCTCCTGGAAGAGAATTGGATCGGGTTCTCATATGAAGTACCTGCATCCTGAACCTTTTAACATCCAATTACTGCCCATCCAGCTCTCGGGGAAGAGGAGGATTTTAGGAAACAGTTTTATTTTCTGGGCAATGAGGATAATTAGTCCAACTCCAGCTGCTCCAAAGGGATGATTTCAGTCGAGTTTCCCCATTTGGCTCCTGACAAGGCTCAGCCTGTGCTGTATAAACTTCATTATCAGAGACATCATTTGCTTTGGAGGGTTAAGTGCCTGACCTTTAATTTATGCAAGAGATGGAAAGCAAAATGTGTTACTTAAGGCATTAATTTCCTTAAGTGTAAATTTTTATTAGCTCTGTCGTAAAATTCATCCTGTTGGTTGGAGATTGGGCTGCAAAGGACGTGAGGGTTGGAATTCCACTCTGGGTGTGTGGACTGAGCGTTTTATATCCCACTATTTTGGCTGAACTTTGTAGGGATCAAATTATGAGCAGCCACTTGATGAAGTTGCCCCCAGGGGAGGGCTGTGCTTCCCTTACCTGGCTACTCCTTCCTCATCTTTCAACCCCTTTCAAGGCCAAAACACTTCCCTGCACAACTTAAAATCATGGGAAAGCTTGGAAAAGGCCTCTTATATCCCCAAATCCGACCATCAGCCCACCAAGGGCCACATCCAGGTGTTGTTTTTAACCTTGCCAGGCTCCAGATGTGCAGCCCTCCAGTCACAGAGTCACTGAGGTTGGAAAAGACCTCCCCAGCTCTGCTGTCCTTCCTCGGGTGCCACAGTTTTACCTCTGGGAAGTTTTGTGGCCTTGCTGTAAATCCCAGATGTTTCTCTGCTGGGTCAGACTTTGCCATCCAGGTATTTCTGTGTGGGGAGAGCTGGATCCAGATGCCAAATCACATGCCACGAGTGGATTTCAGAGCAGGGGAAAGATGAGCTCATTCATTCCAAGTAGATCTCTGTGCCAAAAGGGCTATAAATACCCATTTCTGCTTCCATATCGTGGCCTCCATTCTTGCTAATAAGCAATGGAGAATGGAGGGTGGGAAGTTTGGCACTGCTGTTGTTATTCCACAAACAGGCGGGATGGGATGGCTGGATATTTTGAGCTCAGCACAAAAGCTGGAGGAAAGAAAGAGGGTGGGTATAAAAAGAGTGAAAAACTGGGTTCCAACTCCCCCTTTGAGAGCAGAAGTGGCTGATTTGTGAGCAGTTTTCCTCGTTATTTCTGGCTTTGGAGATGAATTGGTGCCCAAAACACTCATTGCTGGAGCATCTGAAGTGTGAGTGGGGTTCTTGTCTTCAGGGTCTGTGACTTTCCTCTCTGTCCTGGCTGAGCTGGGGCTGTGGAAATCCAATCCCCTTTTTGAAGGACATCATTTTGTGATTGTTTGGCCTTGGCCTTGTGAGGGAAGAAAATTTGCAGGAATATCTTTTTGCTCTTGTTTTTCTTCCCATCTGGGCTGAGTTTTGCACTCCGTAAGTGAAGGTTTTTCCATTTATCCCCTGAATGTTGGAGCATCTCCTGGCTGAGCCTCCTCCCAGCCCCTCCATCCCTTTTAGACCATTAGTTTTGCTGCTGGAGCTTTTCTTTCCAGTGCTGTGTCATTGAATTCCATGAATTTCCTCCCCCTTCAGACTAATCCCTTTAGTGCTCCTGCTTTGTAGGTCTTGGCTTGAGCTCAGGAAGGGCCTTTGGAGTGTTCCTGGGTTTAATACAACCTGTAGTTTGGCATTAAATGAACTCTTCTTTTATATTAAACATTACATAAGCCCCACTGAGTGCAGGGAAAACAGGATTGGAAGCACAGGGTCTTGCTGGAAGTGACAGGAAGGTGATTCCAAAATTCTCAGAGAAATGAGAGCAGTTTGTTCTACAAATGTGTCAGAAATGGTTGGCTTTGTGTTCTGCAGAGTGACCTGGACAGAGACCCAGGTCCCAGACTCGCCTGCAATTCAACTTGTTCTATGTGATATATTCCTTTTTAGTGCTGTAAACCAGCAGAAGGAAACCTTTCTGCTAATTAAAATCTCTTACAATCATTAATCTTGCTTTTATCCTCCTATTCAGCCCTCTCATCCTATAAAATCAGAGCAGGAATATATAAGGGGGAGGGGAAATTATATGTCTGTGTTTCAGATGATAAACTCCTTAGTTGTGTTGTGAGGTCATGACCAAGTTGTCTGTTTGTGCCTTCTTGGCGTTTTTTATCCCAAATCCTTTCCCAGCCCCTTCTCCTGGTGTTGTTTCCATGATGGAAATGCCAGTGGCCTCAGGTGGTGTTAAGGAAGGAACTGAGTGGGAACAAAAACCTCCTGGAAGTCCCTGTTGTTGTTCCACACACGTAATTATGCATGAGCAGATTCTCAGTGGGCAAAGCAGCTGTAATTTTGATATTTTACAGGAAAATCCGTGTTGCTGCGAGTGCATCAGACCAGAGCACAACAGAGCCTGCAGCAAGTCGTGTTTACAGCAGGGAGAGCCAGGAATTCTCCCTGGAAATTCCCTTCGCAGGCTGTAGAGCTGCCAGTGGAGTGTCTTGGAGGAGAGCAGGGCTAGCCCAGTCTTTAGAAATCAAATTAAACCAAGAAGTTTTTAGAGCTTGGACAAGTGTTGTGTTGAGCAGTGAAAGTGTCCAGGATGTGCAGCCCTTATTTTATGGCATTTCTGGGCTCTACAGCCCCTCACAGCCCTATTTTGTGGTATTTCTGGCCATGCTACTCTTATTTTATGGCATTTCTGGGCTCTACAGCCCCTCACAGCCCTATTTTGTGGCATTTCTGGCACAAGTGAGGAATCCATTGTCAGAAACCCCATAGGAGCTAACCCGAAACAGACTCCCAGCCCCCTGAGTGCAGGGAGTGCCCAAATGCTGCTTTGAGCATATCAAATACCCCAGAGAGCCCCATGTTGTTGAGTTTCTTTTTGTGGGGAATATTTCCAATTTCACTTTTGAGCCCTGGGTGCTTTTCCAGTGCCAGTGAACTTTGGCATGGCTGAAATTCCCCCTGGCACGAGTAAAAACAGCAAGGGCAAAACTGACTGTGCCTTTCCCCCTGCCCAGGGTGCTTTTCCCTCCCCTATTCCCGAGTTTTTTAATCCATGTGTGTGTCTGTGAATAAAACCACACGGAGCAAGACATCAGTGCTGCCACAGGCTCTCACCCCCTGCCCCAGGCACTGCTCTCCCAAATCCCACAGTTCAGAAGGGATGCACAGCTTTCCCCTGGCTGGGAATTGCCTGCTGGAGTTGGGAAGGACAAGAGCAGCTCCTTTCCAGCATGTGCTGCTCGTTCCCTCCTGGCCTGTGCCACTGAAATTCCCACATTTCAGGCAAAGCTCCCAGCATTTCCACAGGCAGGTGGGTTGGATGTCTTTGATCAGTAGAAGTTTCTCAGTTTCCTTTGAGCACAAAACCTCTCCCATGGTCTCCCAGCCAGGGGGACTTTCCCACTCCAAGTCCCTCCAGGAGCTGCCTGGGAAAAACCTCCAAGTGTTCAGTGGGCAAAGCCCCTCCAGGATTACTCTGGGAGAGGCCACAGGAGCAGCTTTGCAGTGGGGAGTTCATTAGGGAAAGGTTCCCTCTGTAACTCTGTGGGGTGCCTGGAACTCAGAGCAAGTAAATCATGTCCTGAAAGTCTTTCAGGGTGTCAGCAGGGGCTGGGAGAGATCCCTAATTCTGCCAGTGTGGCAGTCGAGTCCAGCCAGTGCTTTGTGCTCTCTTGGCTGGGAAGGTTTAATCTGCCCCCCAAGTGGCCTTTTCTCTGCTCCTGCTCTCATCTCCACTTGCATAACCCACTCTGGCTGGGCTGCTTTGGAATTTATTTAATAGCTCTGTTGTTTGGACATGATTAAAAATACAATGAATGGAGTGAAGCAGGGAGGAGATGAACAGCTCCTAAAGGGGTTTGGTCTAAAAATACCTGTTTTGGCTGGGCTGGTATTACAGACTCATAAAACACCCTGAGCTGGAAGGGACCCACAAGGATCATCCCATCTCGTTTATCATTCATGATGGACCTTGTGTTTTATTTCTCAAGCCCCGCTTTGCCTTCCTCTCATTGCCCCCTCCAAGCTCCAGAGAAAAGAGATTCCACTGGTTTCAGATGACACCACATGTCAAACAGGTGCTGTGTAAATGCTGCTTTCCAACATGCAGGGGCTGATCTCCCTTCCCTGCTTTGCCTGGCTGTGCTTTGGCTGCTCGAAGGGGCCAAACCCTGCACATTGTTCAGCTCCTGGGTTGGGGTTTTCTTGACAGAAAATGTTCAGGGTGTAAACTGAAGCCTCTCAGAAGGTGGGAGTTGTTCCCCGTGCTGGGCAGGTGAAGGGAACTGTGTGGAATAAAGAGCTTTTGTTCCTTTGCTCACATCTGCAGTGGAGGGTTGGGGGTGACTGTGTGTCCCCTGGTCCCCCCCCCAGGTTTAAGCAGGGTTTGAATCTTTGCCCTTGGAGGGGGGAGATTTGTGTGGGTTATAGACAGGGTGATTAAAAGGATCAGGTAAAAATGAGTGTGGATTTGGAAAAACGCAGTGACAGTGGCAATTATTTGGAGCTGTTCCATGCTGGACTCTCAGTGAAATGCCCCTTTTTAAGTCCTTGGTGTTTGCATGTTGGAACTGCCCTTGATTCTTTGGCCTGTCCATGGGAGCTCCCCCGAGGTGGTGTCGGTGCAGAGCTGTGGGGTCAGGGTTAAACATTCAGCTGGAATTCGGCATTAATCTCAGGCATGTACAATTTAACCAACATGTGGCTTTGCCCCAGAGTGGAACAAGATTCAGGCCAGTTCTGAGACCCTGAGGTCCCATTTTCCAGGCTCATCCCCAGCCTTTTCTCTTCCCACTTGCTCTGTGTCCTTTAAAGCAAACCTGTCCTGTTTCCATGACAATGTTTGTCCAATAGATGCCTTGCAGTGTGTATATATGGATTTTTCATTTGTAGCACGTCTCTGCATAAATTCCTGGGATATTTAAGGTCTCCTTGAGCCATTTGAGCCCATCACATTATTCCAGATGAATGTTTTTGGGTAGACACAGCCCTAAGATTTGAGTGGAGCTTCACAGTCTGGGGAGAGAGGAGGGAACGAGGTGATCAGAACAAGCTCTTGTTTCTGACCCTTCAGGCACTGGGGGGGTCCCATGTGGGGCCAAACCCTCGTTCTCCCGGGTGAGCTCCTGTTCCTGCAGCACTTCCCAAGGGCTGCTGGTGGCAGATTCTGCTGGATCAGCATCTGTGGGCAGAGCAACGAGGCTGGAGCCCTGAGCCTGCTTTTATGGCACAATTAGCTCACTCCAGCTTTGTTTTCAGTGAGGAGGATAAAATTGCCATCTGGGTTTATTTATTTAGGATCAGTTATGACCACAAATTAATAATGGATGCAGAGCCTGAAGCAGGTGATGATGCAATTGGTGTGGCAGCTCCCCCTGGAGGGGTGGGTTTGGGTGCTGGGCTGAGGTGGCTGCACTGCCAGCTCAGGGTTTTTACTGCAAACTGCTTTGCTCAGTGGTGTAATATTTCACTTTGGCTGCTCCCAAGGGCACTGTGATCTCACTGGTTCAGGGGGAAGGTTCATGTCCTGCTCGGTGTTCCCCCCAGTGCTGACTCTTGGGCAGCCAGGCTTTGGAAGGTACGGAAAAGAGGAATGTGTAGAGGGAATAAATGAGAAGGAAGAGATGATGGAGGCAGCTGTAAAATGAAAACAAACAAGTTTTTCCATGGTATTTGTGGGCGTGAGCCAGACCTTATGTAGTCTGAGAGGGAGCTGAAGCAACAGGAAGCTGTGAATTCCGGGGATTTCTGGCCCCAGGAATGGATTAATCACAGTGTAATTTCACTCAGCCTGCCTGGCTTGGGAAGAGGGTGGGAATGTGCTGTGTGATCCCCAACTGCCCCTCCAGAGGCTCCTGAAAGCCAGGAATGAGGGCTGGGAAAGGTCTTGGGAGCCACGAGGAGGAGGAGAGCTGAGCTGTGTGTGGTGCTGCTGTGCAGGCTCAGCAGCTCTGAGAGCTGAGACCTGGAGCCCCAGGAGCACCACGATCCATCCCTGCTGCTCCCAGAGGAGGGGCTGAGGATACCAGGAATGACATGTTGTGGTGCATGTCCTTCCTCTGCTGTGCAATATTTATTAAAACAGATGTAGTTGGCCCCAGTCTGTGGTGCTGGGTAAGGAGCCAACAGCCAGAGGAGATCAATAAGCAGACAAACAATGTGGCCTCTAAAGTTGGAAGTGGCTTTTTTTAACAGAACAAAGAGCGTTCCCTGTCCAGGGACACTCTCCAGCAAAACACAGAGCAGATCAACACTGGCACCCAGTGTCTGGATAGAATCACTTCAAATCTGGCTTTTCAGACCTGACACCCTCCTTTCACACCGAGCCTTGGCTTTGAGTCCTGCTGAGCACAGGGGAGGAGGTGCTGGGTGTGCCCTGGCAGGCTCAGCTCTGCGGGGCTGCAGCTTTGCCTCTGCTCTCACTTGGTCCCTGCAGGTCCTCTGGTGCTCATAAACCCCCCCCCAGCACTGCTGCCCTTGCCGTGGCTTTTCTGCCACACAGAGATGCAGCCCTTGTTTCCCTTGGAATGCTTAACCTGAGCTGAGGGAGGGAATATAAAAGGAATATAAACCCACCCTCCTCCCTGGGGAAGTTCTTTGGAGTTCCTCTGCAGCTGTTAAATGCCAGTTCGATGAAGCCTTTAAACACACACTTAAATCCAGTCCTGCTAGGCAAAACACTTAACCACATCCTATAAGTGGAGCTGCTGCTCAAGTGTTGGGGCTCTGCAAAGCAGCAGCACTGGAGCCCCTTCAGGGGGATCAGCACTCCCTGAGGGGGCTCCAGAGCATCCCAGACTGGGCTGGGGCTGAGGAGCTCTGGGCACCGAGACAGGGGGGAATCTGCCAGGGGGGCCTCGTTCCTCGGGAGCCACCAAGGGATTCCTGTGCCAGACTTTGGGATCCTTTCACAGGGGCGTGGAGGGAGAGGCCAAGGGAATGGCCCGAAGCTGAAGGAGGGCAGGGTTAGGTGGGATGTTGGGAAGGAATCCTTCCCTGGGAGCATGGGCAGGCCCTGGCACGGGGTGGGCAGAGAAGCTGTGGCTGCCCCAGCCCTGGCAGTGCCCAAGGATAGGCTGGACAGGGCTTGGAGCACCCTGGGCTGGTGGGAAGTGTTGGGAGTGGAATGGGCTGGATTTCAAGGTCCCTTCCCCCCCCAACCATCCCTGTGGGTCCCAGGGAGCAGAGCTCTGAGTTGGGATGGCAGTGGCCTTTCCCAGCCCTAATTTTGGCTGCTGGGATGGCCCAGGAAAATCCATGGCTGGCTTTTTTAATCACATTTTCTCTGCCTTTCCCCTCGCTGTGAGCTCTGCAATACCCAGCATGGGCCACCCCTGGCTGAGCACAGAACCCCGGCATGGTTTGGGTTGGAAGGGACCTTAAAGCCCTCCCAGTTCCAGAAGGGACACTTTCTACTAGAGCAGGTTGGAATGACCTGATCTTTAAAGTCCCTTCCAGCCCAAACCCCTGTGCAATTCCATGATCTGTGTCAGGCTTCCTCTACCGTGCTCAGCAAGTGATGGCATTTATTTGAAAGTATAAATAAGGAGTGGCACCAAGTCCCAGATGTTCAACATCTCTGCTCACCACATCTCACCACGTGGCATCATTTATTTCTGTGTCTGCCCTGATCTTGCTGCTTTCATGCTCTGAATTTCCAGCTATTTCTGTAGTGTGGTGACTAAATCAAATCTAAACTGCTCCTCTCCCAGCCTGTCTGATACTCCTGGAAGTTGCACTGAAGTAGCTCTGAAGTAGCTGCAGCAAATTCCAGAAAGGTAAATTGAAAACTGGAAATGAATTTCCAAAAAAAAACCCCCAGTCCCAGAACTACCAGCACAAAGAAGATGGATGGTGAACCATTTTGGTCTGTTATTATCCCAAAGTAACGATCTGCCTGGTTTTTAGTGAACAAAGAAATATTAGAGGGGAAAAAATAGTTCCCATTTAGCTTTATCTCTGGCTGTACTGGAAACAAATCATGACATAAAGAAAGGATAAAATGAAATGGAAAAGATACCATTTATTTCCTTTCCTGTAGCACACTCTGGACAGTTATTGTGGAGATTAAAACTGCTCTGAACTGAAGCAGATTTCTGGTGAAAGATGTTGGGGAGTCGTGGAGGATCCCTGTGGTGCTTGGCCCAGAGTTATGGCTGCAGAGTGAGAGGGGATGGGCTGTGTGGGTTCCCCTCCCCTCTGAGCTCTGTCTGTGTCCTCCAGGGATGGACATCTTAGGCATATTCTCCTTAAACAATCTGGTTTTCCCCTTGGATTTCTAGAGAGGTGAGGATGCAGTGCAGGGTGTCCTGAGGGGAATGTCCCCCTGCCCACCTGGCTCTCCAGCAGAGTCACTGAGGCTGGAAAAGCCCTCCCAGCCCAGGGAGCGCCCCCTGTGCCCGATGCCCACCTTGGCCCTGAGTGCCACCTCCGGGCTCCAAACCTCCCCGGGCAGCCCCTTCTTCCAGGAAAACTCAAGAGGAGGGTTAAACCCCCAGCAGAGTGGAGATGGATTGGGAAATGTGTGTGCAGAGCTGACTGAGCCAGGCAGTTTAGGGCAGCGACGTTGTTGTTTTGCTCGGCGTGTGCAGCGTCGCTGCCCGGGATTGCTGAGGTCTGGCTGCTCGAGGAGCTGCAGGGGGGAGCTGGCAGGGCCTGCTCTGGCAGGGCTGGCTTGCTTGCCTTTCTTCTTTATTAGGAATGAAAATTAGTTGGGAATGAAGAGATATAATGGAGAGCCTCCTATCATAAAAGTTGCACTCCTTGATAAGATTTCAAGGTTAGAACAATGATAGCGTGGCAATCTCTCTCGTAAACCACCCCGGATAATTCAAGCAATAAAAGGGCCTCTTTTAGCTCTGTAAACAGGGTAATAGGCTGGATGCAGGAGCTGGGTGGATTAAACAGAGGGGCTGTTTTATATTCCAGCAATATAAACAGAGAAAATGGAGCTGAAGATTAATTTGAAGAGGAAACAGGGCGGATTTCTCTTCGGAGCAGGGATGGATTTGAGTTCTTCAAAGTACCAGGAGTGGGAAAAGCAGCTCGAATGTGACGAGCGGGAAGAGAAACATCTCTCTGCTCTTTTTTTTTGTGGCCTTTCCTTTTGCTCCTGACAATCAGAGCTTTGGGGGTTTGGGAGAGGCTGATGTAATTAGGCTGAATGCGTTCTGATGGTGGGACTGTGTCCAAGGAAGCGTTGAGTCACATCTAATGACTTCAAAACTACTAATTAATTTCGAATGAACTGGAACAAGGCGACACAGCTTGACAAGCACTGGGGTTTGGAAGCTCCTGGTTGCGGTGGAGTGAGCAGGGGCAAGGGGGTGAGGAAAGTTGGGAGCAGCCTGGTGAGCCTCCTAAAAAGAGCAGAAGAAATGGGGGTACAAATTGGAGCTGGTGGGTGGGATGAAGGTTGTGGTGCAGATGAGCAGGTCTGGAAGCTCTGCAGCGGCTCAGAGGGAAAAAATCAGGGAGAAATGGGGTTAAAAATTAAAATCAGTGCATGGGCTGGGGGTTGTGGTGCAGATGAGCAGGTCTGGAAGCTCTGCAGCAGCTCCCAGGGGATTGGATGATGGGAACTTCTCAGATCTGGAGTTGCCAGTTCCAGTTTGTTCAGTTCATTTTCAACACACTGAAATTTGTGAGTCACCTCTGGGCTTGTCCTGCTGGATCTGGGCAAGGGGTAAAAGCAGCGTGGGAAGGAAGACCTTGGATTGTGTTTCCAGGGTGAAATCACAGCATGGTTTGGGTTGGAAAGGACCTTAAAGCTCCTCTGTTCCAACCCCAGTGGGCAGGGACACCTTCCCCTGGAACAGGGTGGGAGGTGAATGGTTGGAGCCCTGGCAGGTTCCAGAGGATGGGACTGAAGGGGCCCAAAGTGAAAGGCAGGAGGAAACAACACAAGCAGAGGGTTTGGGGCAGAAGAGGAGGAGGTTGGGCAGAGGAGGCTCTTGTGGCCTCCACGTTTCCTTTTGGCAAAGAAGGGGATTTGAAGGATCGGTTGAGAACTGCACAAAGTGGGAGAGCTCCAGGTTTTGCTGGGTTTATTCCTGACCGTTTTCCATGTCCTGACACTTCATATTTCTTACTGCAAAGGTGCCATTTCTGCATCAGAACCTCCTGCCTCGTGTTCCCTCTTGTGACAGTCACAGTTCTCAGCTCAACTCCGGAGGTTCTGCTCTGGTTCTCTCCGTGTCAGTGCTGGCAGTGGACACCAAGACTGTGGTTCCTCTGCTGTGTCACCTTGGGGAGGGGGGTCCCCAAGCCCAGTAACTCCTGGGAGAGTGACATTTGAGGGATGTTGAGGAGCCCTCCAGGTGCAACTGCAATAGAATAATCCTATTTCCTTTCCTCTGTCATAAAATAAGATAACGCTTTGGCAGCTGCTCAAATCAAGACAAATAAAATAAACTGCTCTAAATTCATCATGGGAAGAAACAGACTTAGCTACAAAATGACTAACAGGACCTTCTATTCATCTGTACAAATCTGGTCTGTGGCTGCATTCATTTCCATACAATCACTGGAAAATATTATGTTGATTGCAGGGAACAAAGCTTTTATGGGGAGGGGGAAAAAGCCCCCCATGCTACTAATCTACAGTGGAATTGGTAAATGGGTAAGACAAAGCTTTAATAATATTATTCTGTGCGACATCTGATGTAAATAATACAGTTCTATTAATCTCAGAGGCAATCAGAGAGTCTGGCTGTTAGAGGCAGCCAAGGATGAGCAATAATATTATCTCTGCTCAGGGCTCTTGGAGTGGAATCACAAATCCAGGGCTGGGAAAGCAGCGGCTGCACCGGCTCAGGGAGTCACTCAGGGGCCTGGAGGTGGGTCAGGGGGCTCCAGGGACATCCCACACCCTGCACCCTCAGAGCCCACCTTGCACTGCCGTGGGATCTCTCAGGTAAAGGTGCTGCAAGAGAAACCCTATGAGGAGCAGAGTTGAGGGGCTGGGGGGGCTCAGCCTGGAGAAAAGGAGGCTCAGGGGGACCTTCTCCCTCTCCCCAACTCCCTGGCAGGAGGTGTCACCGTCCTCTCCCAGGCAACAAGTGACAGGAGGTGGCCTCAGGTTGTCCCAGGGGATGTTGACATTGGATATTAGGGAGAATTTCTTCACTGAAGGAGGTGCCAAGCCCTGGAATGGGCTGCCCAGGGCAGTGGTGGAGTCACCAACCCTGGAAGCACCAAAACAACGCGTGGATGTGGCAGCTGAGGCCACGTGGTGAATGTGGTGGCGATGCTGGGTCGGACTTGGTGATCTTAGAGGTGTTTTCCGACCTTG
Organism: Scytalopus superciliaris; assembly: GCA_013400415.1. Taxonomy (NCBI): domain Eukaryota; kingdom Metazoa; phylum Chordata; class Aves; order Passeriformes; family Rhinocryptidae; genus Scytalopus; species Scytalopus superciliaris. The sequence goes on from VXBX01005336.1 coordinate 183,220, forward strand.
ATGAGCCTGTGATTCCATGAAGCACCACTGGTGGGTCCTTGGGCTCTTCTCCTTCCCTCTGGAGGGCAAGGGATGCTCCAGCAGGTGATGTTTGAGGCCCTGGTTGCATCCCGTGCCCGTTGTGTCTCTCAGGAGACAGTTGATGTGGAGAACTGCTTGTCTCCTGCAGGTGTGCATTGGTGTGTTTTGGAAAGAACAATCCACGCTCCTGGTTTGCTGCAGGAACCCGGAGCAGTGGAGGAGTTAATGCTGCCTCCCCCAAAAGCTCCCTCCTGTAACAAGAGATTAGTGAAGGCAGCCAAATGAAGCAGAATTTTAATATGAGATCCTGTTTTTCAAGTATGATTTGGAGATACCAAGCAGGTCAGGGTTGTCTGATTCTTCACAGTTCATTAAGTAGAGAGCGGCTCGTGGTGGAGATTGACTTTTAAAAGTGGTAGATTTTTATTTATAGCAAAGTTCTAGTCATTAATTTTAAAGGATAGAAGCATAAAAGCAGGAATGGGTTCAGTTTTTTTTTTTTTAAAAAGTGACATTGGTAATTTAATTAAATTGGGGTTTTGAGTATCATTACAGAAAATGAAACATTAGTTCTGTGCTGCTTTTCCAGCCGTCTCGTGTATTCGGAGCATCCCCAAACCTGCCTGGCTCAGAATATTTCCATGTGGAAGTTGCTGCTGAACTTCTCAGCTCCAGGGGTTTTGTGGAAGGATGGAAATTGTGTTTATGGAGAGGGAGCAAGGGGGGAAATGGTGTGTGTGTGTGGGGGAGCTGGCCCTGCCCCTCTTTGGTGCTCAGCGAGGGCTGAGTCCGGCTCAGGGGCTGAGGTTGGGTTTGCTCGGGGGGTCCCTGGGACCCCCAGGGGGTGCTCTGGGGGGCAGGGAGCCCAATCCTGTGCTTATTACAGCCCTCCTGGCAGGGCTGGAGGTGCTGGAGGGACCCCCAGCCCCCCTCCCAAAGCTCCCTCCTCTCTCTGTGTGCTTTGCCTCGCTGGTGGGATTTATGTTTCATTTCCCCAGCTCGCCCCCAGCTCCGGGTGTGTTTTATTCCACGCCGCCTATGCCAGAGGATCATTTTCCTTTTAATCTTCCTCTTTTCCTTGGCAGAAGCGCAGATGAAACCTCCCTTTGCTCGTAGAAATTCATCTGCTTTCGCTCCTGCCCCTGACAAAATTGTTTCCAGTGATAAACCATCACTCAGCTGTGAATGGCCGTGGTTCCCTTCCCCTGGTGGTTCAGCCCTAATGAAAAAGAACCATAACACAAGATGCTGCACAAGGGCCTGATTCAAATTTGATTAAGTCATTCTTGGGCTTGGTTGTCTTCACTGGCTTTTATATTGGACTCTAAAACCGTGATTTGAGTCAATCTCCTTTTGGAGTGGCTTGTGGAAAGCCACGGATTTTTATTTAAGTTCTCTCCAAGTGCTGCTCAGAGACACCGAGTGAGGATTTACTGCTGTTTGAGCTGCAACTTTGCCATCTCCTCTCCAAGAATCCCATACTCACTCTGCTTTTCCTGGGCTGAATTTGCCTGTGGTGGAGTTGGGTCCAGCTGTGTCTCAGAGCCTGCTCTGATGGTTGTGGATTGAACACAATGAAGTCAAAACCCTGCTGGGCTCAAATGTTGCTCTTTTTGCCCAGGCAGTGGGTTTTGCTGGGTTTGGGTGGTTTTAAGGAATAACACAACTTTCCTTCCATTGCAGGGCTGCTGGGAAATGGGATCTCTGGGTTTTAATCAACTGCAATCAAATTAAATAGAGCTGGGAGAGGAAAGAGGGTTTTTTGATTTAGAAATTGGTAAAACTGATCAGGAAAAAGAGGATCTTGTTGTCTGAGTAACTTGGGGAGTGATTTCTGACCCTGAGACGAGCTCAGTTGGTTAAAACTTGGTGCTAATAATGGGTTCAATGCCCTGTATGGGGCCATTCCCTTAAGAGACTGGATGATCTTGGTGTGTCCTTTTCAACCTGGAATATCTTGGAAATCTATGCTTTTGCTTCTTTATATATCTAAAAAGTAGAAATGATATTTAAATGTTAACTCCAAGTGTCCTCCTGAATTCTGGGACAACCCAGCAGGTAAGTTGTGTGTGTTGTGTTTGAAGCCCTGCCCTCCCCCCGAGGTGCCACTGCCGTGCCCCTGACGAGGAGCCCCTTTCTTTGCAGCCCTGCCCAGCCACACGTGTGGGAACCCGGGAAGGCTCCAGAACGGGATCCAGCAAGGCACGACCTTCAGCATCGGGGACAGAGTGAGATACAGCTGCAATCCAGGCTTTTTCTTGGAAGGCCATGCCCTGCTCACGTGCCAGGCCAGCTCGGAGAACAGTGCCTCCTGGGACTTCCCTCTCCCTGTCTGCAGAGGTACAGCATTCCCAGCCTCTGGAATGGGGCACTGGAAAGCGGGATCCGGGAGCTCTTTGGGGTTGGGGAGGTTTGAGTGGGATCTGAAAGTGTAGTTAATATTGAGGTTCCTTTTCATTGGATGCCTCAAATGCTTTTGTTGGGATGAGTGATGAGAAGGTTCTGGAGTGCTGGGAGTGTTGGAGATGCTGCTGGAACTGCTGTGGCTTTGTGGGAAGTGGGGAGGGAAAAGGGTGTGCAGTGACAGGACAAGGGGGAATGGCTTTAGAATGGAAGGGAGTAAGTTTTGATTTGTTACTGGGAAGGAATTTCACCCTGGGAGGGGCACAGGTTGGGCAGAGAAGCTGTGGCTGCCCCAGCCCTGGAAGAGTCCAAGGCCAGGCTGGAGCACCCTGGGCTGGTGGGAGGTGTCCCTGCCCATGGCAGGGGTGGCACTGGGTGGGCTCTGAGGTCCCTTCCAACCCAAACCAGAGTGGGATTCTCTGGTTCTCCATAAGATAAGGCACCTACCCAGGACCACACAGGTTTTGCAGAACAAACACTGGGAGATGAGACTGGATTTTCTGCTTTCTCTTGGATTGGCCTTTGCCATGGCCCATCCCTGGTGACTGTGATGCTTTACTCTGACATTCCCAGGGGGGTGTGCAGTGGGCTGGGGGCACTGGGAGGTAAAATGTGCCATCCCTGGGAGCAGCTCCGGGCGAGTTTGGGGCAGGGAAACAAACTCTTTTCTCAGTCTGGAGTGTCTTGTTAATTCGAGTCCCACGAGGGACTGGAGAGTCTGTAAATATACAAGTGTCTGTGTTGTTCTACCAAAAACATTTGCTGCTGCTTTTGAAGTCTTTTTCCCTCAATTCCTTGTGTACTTCAGCAGAGCATCTTCTATTGATTCCTTTTATTGACTCTGCCTGTGCAATCAATCAGCACTTCTAAGCTGGAGCGTAAATCTGCAATCTAAAGTGAGCAAATATTGTTTGCTTGGGATGTTTTCAATGCTCGCCTGGCTTGGTTACACAGCACTGAGATGTGGATTCTGCTGCTCAGGGGGGGTTTTTGGACACTTCCCTGCTGTTTTGGGGCCAAGGGCGTTCAGAGCGTTGGAGGAGGGGTTCAAACAGCCAGGCTGATGCTGGAGGGGGACCTTTTTTATGATCAGTTATGATTCTTTGCTTTGCTTGTCCTTCAAATTCATAGTCTCATTGTGATTTTAAAATCTTTTTTTGATTTTATTTGTCTGATTTCCCTGGGAGTGCAGGGAAAACATTCCCAGAATCATAGAACACCCTGAGTTGGGGCCCAGCAGACCAGGTGCCCTCAGCTGCTCCTCATGCGGCCCCTCCAGGCCCTTCACCGTCTTCTGAGCCTCCTTTGGACACCCTCCAAAATTCCAGCTTGAGGGGGCAAAGCAGCACCCCTTGGAAGGAAAGGCAGTTTACCTGCACAAGTGGAGCAGTGATCCCTTTGTTCTGACAGGGTTCCTCTGGAGGGAAGGCACTGTCTTCTCCTTCTGTTCCTCAGACATCTGCACAGGAGACCCCTCTAAGGGAGGCATTAACTGTGCCCCCAGCTGCTGGAGTCGAGGGTTGGCATCATTTCCATTTTTGCCACCCTGCTCGTGTTGGAGTGAAAGACCAGCTGTGCATTTTCATCTTGAGCTGCCAAACTCCCCTGTAATTTCAGCCCTGCCCTCCCACCTCGAACCCAGCGGTGCTGGTGGCTCTGATCTGCTTCAGAGAGGAGGAGGTTTGAGCTCTGTGGTGCTTCCCAGAGTGCCCTGAATGGCTCTGATGGCAGCACAGCCTGTTGGGCTGGGCTGGTTCCTGTGCAGGATCCTGCAGGCAGCCACTTCTCTTTTAATCCACACTCCGTCCTCATCCTTCAAGACTTCACCTTGGAGCGTCTACTTGCAGCATTTTTCGGAGGCAGGAACCAGAAATATTCCCATGTAACACTTATATCTCATTCCAGGAAAGCAGAAAAGCAGCAAAGACAGGCTGCAAATTGACTTGCTGGAGTTGAAAGCCGCTGCCCTGCCCGCAGCCTCGGGAGGCTCCCAGGAGCCAGACGGTCGTGCCTGGCTGATAAACTGGTGATACAGACTTGGGTTGTTGCAAGGGGCAAAAAGATTTGCATTCTGACAACCAGGCTGACACCTCCTTCTGCTGGGAAAACAGTGTTTGCAAAGCTGCTGCCTGAAGGAGAATAAATATATATATATGTTTCCCTAATATATATATATGTATATATATATATTTGTTTGCCTGAGAGCAAAAAGATCTCAGTGGCCTGGGTGGCTTACAATTAGTTCTTATTGGCCACTGTCACCTGAAAGGTTGTTGAATTGATTTGTAGGTATGATTTTTTTTTAATGCCAGTTGGAGATGGGATTCCAGCAATTGAAGATGAAAGGTGCTCTCTGGCTGAGCAGGGGTTAAAACCCGGGAGTGCTGCCTTGGGGATGGTTTGTCTGATGCCACTGGAGGGGACAGTTTTGGGCTGAGGACTCTGCCCTTCCCTCTTCCCTCCTGCCCAGGATGGCACCAGGGGTAGAACACAAGTTGGAAGCAGTGCAGGGTTGGGCCACAGTGATCCTGCTTTCTTTGGGCTTGGCCTCTGCTTTGGCACATTCTTATCCCTGTATTGGCACCTTTGTCTCTGCTCTGGGCTTGATGCTTTGAAAGAATTGAAGATGCACAAAAATTCGTGGTGGAAAAGCACAACAACTGGAGACAGGAGCATGTTGAAGGAGTGCTGGGGCTCTCCTGCCTCTTCCCAGGAATTCTCTGCACTCCCTTTGCCCAACTCAGTTTGGAATTGTTGGTTTTCTTATAAAGGATGAGCAAAATCCCAAAGAGAAGATGACCAGAAGGAATTCCAGATGGATAAAAGTGGCTTGGTGTTTGCAGAGCTGGTGAGTGGCTGGTGCTGCTGCTCGGCTTGGAAAGCACAGCTGGATCCAAAGTGATCCTTGGGCTCTGCTCTGAGACAGCCCTTAAACTCAGCCTGCCCAGGCCCTGTCTGGTTAGTCCTGGTCCTTTCTGGTCCTTCCTGGCAGGGCAGGAGAGCTGGAAGTGCCATGACCTCACCTGGGAGCAGCAGTGCCACATCAGGCTGGTGTGTGCAGAGGGCACATGTGGCAGCAAGAGGAGCTTGGCCATGCCTGGAAAACCAGGTGGAAGGAGGGAATTTTCTTCCAGGATGGAAAGTCTGGCTCAGGCTGTAAAACCTGGATTGAGCTGGTGTTTATCCATCCATAGGAGGTGTGTCAGAAATACCTGGGCTGGTTTCCTCGTTGCATTGTGTGTTTTATTTCTGCATTCCCAGAGTGAAACGAGGCCAAGGACTGAGTTTAACAGGACTTAAGCTGAGCCCTACAAGTCAAGCTGTGCTTTTATCTTGCCACTTGGGATGCTGGAGGCAAAAAGCCCAGCAGACCTTGGGTGGTGCCTCCTGTTGTGCTGTAGCCAGGGAGAAACAACCCTCAGCTGGGCCAGCAAACTCCCAGTACAGAAAGTGCTGCGTTTGGAGCACCCAGAGATCCTCCCAAAGCATCTGACTGTGTCCCAAAGCACTCCCACCCATGCAGGGAGGGGAGTCTTGCCCACATTGTTTGCCGAGTTTAAGCAGAACTGATGGCTTTGTGATTCTGGGAGAGAGCTCAGGAAGGCAGTGGAGAAGTTGGGAACATTTGTGAAGCTCCATTTTAAGCATCTCAAATATGCGTAATCTCATTTTAAGTGGTCTGTCTTACTCCAACTCCAGCAGCTGCTGAGGCCGTGCTGTGCCCAAAATAATTGGAGGGCTGTTCAAGAAGATTTGAGAAGATTGTAGGATATGTTTAAGCAACAACAACCCCTACAAACCGAGGCATTGGCAAGGACACAGGAGTTGGGGGTGCCAGCACTGCCCATGTGGGGGGTTGCCACGCTCCACAGAGCGCCCTGGCCCGGGGGGTCCCTCCCTGGCACTTGCCATGCGTGCCCTCCTGCTCGCTGGCACAGCAGATGGTCCCGGGCAAGGAGCTGGCAGAGCGTGCGTGTCGTACTTTGTCTTTCAAGTTGCATTAGTTGGGAGGCTGCAGGATTTGGCTCTGCTGGCCAGACCTGCTGCTGGCACAGCACAGGAGCTGCTGTGAAGGTCTGGAAGCCGAGGCTCCTCCTGAGCAGCCCCTGGCTGGCCGTGCCCTTTGCGGGTGCCCGTGGCCCGCTGGCTCTGACACACGTTCTCAGCTGGGAGAAATTGCAGTCTGGAAGGGGTTTTGCTTAAAATAGTTTGTAATGGAAATAAGTGTTTGTCATGTAAAGCCCCAAGCTCCTTGACTAAAGCATCTGAAATGCTGCTCTGCTACATGTTGTAAAGTTAACAGGCTTTGCTTTGTGCTGCTCCAAATAATGCTGAGCTGATCCCCTGAGCTGCCCTGTGCTGCTCCACTGAATTCCTGCTTCCCTTTGCCTTCCTCTCCTCTTGGAAGCCCTTAATTGCTCTGATCCCTCCTCGTGGGATTCAGGCTGTGGAAAGGAAGGGACCTGTGGCACCCCCAGGGGTTGTCACTGCTGGGCTTCTGAACGAGGGGTTAAGTTTTTACCGCTCTGATTTTGGTACCCACATAAATTTCCTTGAGAAATCAGAGCAAGCAAAGACGTGTGAGGCAAGTGTGTGGGATGTTCCAATCCTTTTTCTGTCAGATTTCTATTAAATGTGGTATTTGTACTCCCAAGTCCTCTTGTCCCAACCCTTGGGGGTGGTTCTGTTGCTCATGAAGGTGCTGAGATCTGTGTGAGCTGCAAACCAAGCTGTCCCCGCTGTGGTGGGAGAGTTTTCACATGTCTGAAACCCTTCTCAGCCACTGAATTGCCTGGGGGGGTTTTCCTTCTCCATTTGCAATGGAGTTTTTTCAAGTAATTTAAATTAAAACCTCCCCTTTTAATAATAATATTAATAATTATACAAAAGCCAAACCACCACTGTGCCTCAGGCTGGATCTTCAGCCACTGTAAGTCTGCACAGTCCAATTAAAAAAATTAATCCCTTTGTTTAAGAATTTTAATCTAGAATTGAGTCAAAATTCTTTAGGATCTTCTTCATCCCCCGCTGTGTTCCTTCTGTGCTCCCCTTCCCAACCCTGGCTACAGAAAAACCTCAGAGGATGCTAATCAGGCATTAGGAATGGTTGGGTATCAGAAGGAATTTCTCCCTGGAAAGGGTGCTCAGGCATTGGAAGGGTGGTGGTGTCCCCACCCCTGGAGGTGCCCAAGGAATGACTGGCTGTGGCACTCAGTGTGGCACTCAGGGGCACAGGGTGGGCTCCACGGGCTGGCAGGGCTTTTCCAACCTCAGAATATTCCTGGCAGGAGCAGGTGAGGCAAAAGTGTCCTGGCAGCAGGATGGGCAGTGCTGGGCTCCTCGGGCAGGGTGGGAGCAGCTCTGCCACTTGGGGGGTCGATTTAAGGGTAGACAAAGGGTGTGGAGAGGAAGGAGCAGGGACTCACCAGGACAGCCTGGCTGACCCCAGAGCACTCCCCGTCCCTCAACAGCTTGGTCTCTTCATGGTCCAGAACACCCCATGGGAAACCAACAGGGCTTTGCTTGGAATTTGGGCTCATATTTTATCCGTGTGGGCATTCCCAGCCCTGATCTCTCCTGTTCTGTCACAGCTGACGACGCCTGTGGGGGGACCCTGCGGGGCCAGAGCGGGATCATCTCCAGCCCCCACTTCCCTTTGGAATATGGCAACAATGCCGACTGCACCTGGACTATCCTGGCCGAGCCTGGAGACACCATCGCTCTGGTTTTCATGGATTTTCAGCTGGAAGATGGATATGACGTTCTGGAAGTTGCTGGGACAGAGGGATCTTCGCTCTGGTAGGTTCCTGCTGGCCTTCCTCGTGGGGTGGTCCCTGCTGGTGTTGTGTGTGCACAGGACCAAACCTTGGCGGTGCTCGGAGTGGAGAGTTTGTGCCTCAGTGAGGGCAATTCCCGGTTATTCCCAGCCCCCTGGGAGGCTTTGGATTCGCTGGGTGAGCTTTGCAGTGGTTGCTGGCTGCTTTAAATCCCCTTCTCTGCAATGAGGTCGGGTAGAGGAAAGAATTAAAACCCAACCAAGCAAAACACCCAACACTCGGAAACCCCCTCAAACATTGTGCTGGTCAGGCCTTGGGTTTGCTGAGCTGTTTTGGGATTGTTGCTCAATCTGTTGCTTTCCTGGTAATGAACTTCTGGCAAGTGTTTCCCCAGATCAGTCTGTCCCTTTGCCAGGAGGTTGTGGATAGAATTCCAATGCCCTGCCCCCATCCCGAGGGCTGTGTGAGCAATGTTCCCAGAAATACTGCTTTTATTCAGAATAAAGGCCACGGGGATGTTTCCCAAGAGCTGCCCCAGTGAGCAGTGCCACGAGGTTGGGAGGGAGAAGGAACTTGGGGTCTTCTTGGGGTTGTTTTTATAGCACGTGGTGATCCACAGCAAACAGCTTGAAGTCCTGACCAGCAGCGAGTGGAAGGTCTTGGATGTTGATCCTGTCCCTCTGGAAGGGAAGAATTAAGTGTTTGAAATATTTAAGTGTTGCCTGGGATTATCAGGAGGAAGTTAAACTGTGATTATTTACGAGGGCTCTGTCACAAATCCCCTTTGTCTGAGTGATTTCCACTTGCTGGCAATTGTGGGGGGAATGGGATTTGAATGTTGAGGATGGATTGATGGCAGAGAAGTTGCCATTTACCACCTACCAATTGTTTACCCTTCCCAGGACCCTTTGGAAAATTAGATGTTGCTTTTTCATGAAAAAAACAAACCACCCCACCCCTGGTTTGATTAACATGCATTAATATTTGAGGGCACTGCTATTTTTCAGCCCTTGTGGGCTGCAGTGAGGATCCCTCAGCTGGGGGGTGGGGAAGATGGATGGAGCTGCTTAAGAAACATTATTCAGCCTGGAGGTGTTGCAAGTGCAACGCTGTGTCTTGTCATATCAAAAAGAAAACAAAGCCTGTCAGAGGGAACCTGCTGGGGAAATAAAAAATTAAATTACATTAATAAACTCCCCATAAATACAGAGGGGAAGGACTTTAAGAAGGGCTTGGAAAGCGAGACCCTGTGACTTGGAGTGGGGTGTGCTCGTTGAAAAGGAGATTTGGGGGCTGCTCAAGGGTGGTGTGTCCTACAGACCCCACTCTGGGGGCTTTTGGGTGGCAGTGGTGAGGTTTTTGCTCCCCTCCTTCCCCTCCAAAGGTGCACATTTAGTGCTGCCTCTCCTGCAAATGCCCTTCTGGATGAGCTTCATGAGCTGCTGTAGGAATGCCCTGAGAAGTGGAACATGGGCCGCCCCACCCAGGGCTGCTCTTGCTTTTGGGGGTCCATCCCTCAGCCTTGCAGGGAGTTACAGAGGGGCAACATCGACCCACCAGTCCCCTCAGAGGGACCTCATTGGATATTCCTGAAGGGAAACTTCGCAGGCCCACAAGCAGAATTACAAGGAGTCTTACTTGGAATCTCATTTTTCAAAGCTGGCCTTCACAACTCAGAGCCTGATAATTAAATTCAGATGACTCATTTTTCAATAATTTTTGCCCGTAGGGGGAAAAAAAACCCTGGCACTCCTATCTCCTCTTTAAACATGTTGATATGATTCAGCATGAAAATAGAGCTGAAACCCTTTTTTTCCCTTCTGTCTATGAAAACCTGGTTTTAATTATTGGTAATATGGCAGATAGACTTGCAGCCAAATCAGCCACCCTATTGAAGTATCTCACAGCTAAATATTTCATTTCCTAAGCATTATGACGAGTTTTAGTCATGTCCGGAGCTGTGCACAAATAAACAAAATTAAATTTCGTCTGGGGGATAATTCCTGTGCCTTTCCAGGCCGTGGAACGGCATCTGATGGTGGTATTTATGAGACTATTAACTCGGCACTTTAAGTAACCTTGACTTGACCTGCACTTAGAAAAATCTGCATTATCTTTCATCCTGCCTCCTTTAAAAATAGATGTTTTGTTGGTTTTTGCGAGCCAGGTTGGTTTAACTGCCTTCAGTGCCACGTGTTGATCCCTCTCCCTGGAGAATCCTCATCTCAGCTTCCTTTGCTCCCCAACCTGCTGGGTGGGAATCCTGCGATGGGGATTCCAAGGGAAGGGATGGAGCAGGGCAGGCTCAGGAGCTGTTTGAGCCACATTAAAAAAATACCACTTTTACAGCTCTTTTAACTGCTCTTGCAGCTTCTGCCAGGGGACCTTGGCTCGGGATTGCCTTGACAAGTGAGGAATGAAATTGTGCTGAGCAGAGAACGGGAGGGGGAAAAGGAGCAGTGGGAAGATGAGCCTGGCAAGTTGGGAAGGGCCACGTGGAGAATCCAGGCTGGAAGGATGGTGGGAGCTGCCCTGTTCCCCTTTGGGAATTAACCATGCCAATCGCCATCCCGCCCTGGCAGGGTGCTCTGGGCATGGAGAGGGATTGGGGGTACAAATATTCCAGTGCAAGGTGCCCCTGCCCACGGGATGATCTTTAAAGTCCCTCCCAGCCCAAACCAGTCCGGGATTCTCTCACGTCGTTACCCCCAGAGTGTTTCTTGTCTTCAAGACTTGGGGTTCTTTCCCCCTTCCCGTTGTCCTGGCTGAGAGATCTGAAAGGATTAATGATTTTTTTTCCCTCTCAATGCACGTACAAGCAGCAAATCCCCCAAAGCAGCTTGGGCTGGAGCCCTTGAGGGGCTGAGCTGTGCTGATCGGGAGCTTTGTGTCAGCTGCGCTCAGAGCCGAGGAAATCCCTCTGCTCCAGGGCTCAGGAATATCTGCTCATTGCAGCTGCTCGTGGCACCTGCCTAAAGCTCCCCCTCCCTGCGGGTGCTCAGCTCTGCTGAGGTGCCAGTGTTCCAAACTGGGCACCTAAAACAGCCCAGGGTGGTGTTTAATGACGTGGCACATGGCACAGCTCAGCGGTTGCTGAAGCTTTGGGTGGCTTTGACTTCATTTAAAATGTTGCCTTTGATCTCCTGCTCGTTTTTCTGGGAGTCCTTACATAAGTTGTTGGGGGATGGCTGAGATGACAGGGTGGAGCTCCTGTGGGGACAGCGGGAATGTGGGCTCTGCAGCTCAGCACTGGTGGCTGCACCCCTTGGTCCCACCTGGATCCCTCTATCCCACCTGGATCCCTCTATCCCACCTGGATCCCTCTGTCCCACCTGGATCCCTCTGTCCCATCTGGATCTCTCTGTCCCATGTGGATCCCTCTGTCCCACGTGGATCCCTCTGTCCCACCTAGATCTCTCTGTCCCACCTGGATCCCTCTGTCCCACCTGGATCCCTCTGTCCCACCTGACTCCTGTCCCACCTCAAGGATCAGAGAAATGAGGAATGTGCAGGGCAGCACTTGCCTGGCTGCCCTCTGAGCACCCCTCAGAGTAACTTTAGAGGAAGTTTGTGCTTTGCCTGAGGAGGATCTGGCTTTCCTTTGTGCTTGTTTGCTGCAGTTTAAATATATGCACACAAGGAGAATGTGCTCGTGTGTCTCCTGCACTTCTGTCTGTCGGGTGTTGAGGTCTCCTGGAGCTTGTCTGGGATCTGTGTCTAATATTAGACACAATAAAGGATTGTGTTGCTGGTGCCAGCGAAGGTGCTGCTGCAGGAAATGACTAATAATGCCATTTCTGTGTGTTCCCAGGCACTGACTCAGCCCAGGTGTGGGTTTTTCTGGGTCTGACCCAGCCCTTCCCCTGTAGCTGAAGGGGGAAGGTGTTTGTGCAGAGCCAGGTTCCTCTAGAGCAGCGAATTTCAAACCTGTGCAAGTTCAGGAAAGCAGTTCAGTGTTTGCCAGGGCCAGTTTGTTTGCTGCTGCTGCCTTGGAGCCCAGGAGGGAGTGCAGGGAGGCAGTGCCAGCTCCAGCCTGCCCTGCTGAGCAGGTGAGCAGCTGCCACAACCTGCTCCCCCACAACAGCTCTTGGCTCTTTGTTCCACCAGTGAAACTGTTTAAATCCTCTGCTCCTGCCAAATGAGGCAGTTCCAGGAGCTCAAACTCACAAGCCCCTCGTTTGTGTGACCAGGACAGACTGGCTATGAAGGTTCATTAGGTGTTTCTAACTCTGAGGTGGGAAACTCCCTCCGAGATGGGGATGGTTTCTGGTTGGAAGAGGCTTTGCAGCTCTCTTGGAGCTTGTGTTGTGTTTTGTGACTGTCTGTGGTAGATGGTGAGGATCCAAACTGGTAGGAGGGACTGGGAATTCAGTTGGGAAGGTGCTGCTGGTGCTGCTGTGTCGGAGTGTCGTGGGTTTCAGCTCAAGAATTACTCAGAGCCTTTTTGGGTTGTGTATTTTAGGGGGGTTGCATCATCTGTCACATTACCCCGGCTGCCCTCCCCCTCTCTGAGCCTTCCCTTGGCATTTCCCCTGGGAACCAGTTCTTTTTCCCTTGAATTTGTGTTAATAATCCCATGCAGTGGGAGAAGTGGGGCTGCAGGTGGGGAGCTGCCAAATCCATGGGGTTTATCCCTGTCTGGATTCTGTTCCTCCTCTTTGGTGTCTCATCTTCCTTTTCCCTTTCCAACCCCAGAGCTGAATTTGCCTTATTTGCCTCCTTTGCATAAATGCATTTTTCCTCCTCCTGAGGACTATTTTCTCACCCAGTTTGTGTAGAATTCACTTTGGCTTTGCCCCTCGATTTCCTGGATAAAGGAACCTGCCCCAGCATGTGTGTGATTTTACACTGCTTTTCTAGCACAGCTGTGCCAGATGTGGAGGCATCTTGCTGTGCTTTGTACAGATGTTATGGGTGAAAACCAAAGTGAGCCTGGGAGAACTAAGGACCTTTGCTTTTAATGTTCCTCTGGTTAATTCTACATCTCCCTGAGCCCTGGAGACTCCTTTGACCATCAGCCCTTTCTGGAGCAGATTTGAGAAGCTCTCCCTTGTTCTGTGTTCCTGCAGAGAGTTGAGTTTGGGGGAAGAATCCTCGGTGTTTGAGCAGCTCCTCTTTATTCCTGTTCTCATCATTACCTGCAGCTGACCCTTCCCTCCCCACCACCCTGCTGTGTCTCTGGGTGGGTTTCTAATAGTCATTAAAGTTGTGCCAGGCAGGATCTGCTCTGTGATTCCCTCCTCATGCCAGTCCTTCCCCACCACTGCCCAGCCTAATCCCTGTGCTCTGAGAGGTGCCGCTTCTTGGAGGTCACTGCTTCAGATGATGGTGTTGGTTGGGGAGAAGCTGCTCTCTGTGTGGGCTCCTAATGAAGCAGCCAATTTTGCCTCTATCAAAGCAGCTCTGATCCTCAGGGAGCTGCCTCGAGCCTGCAGGGCGTGTTTTCATCTCAGAGCTCGGTGCGTGTCTCTGAAGTCGGTGGCTCCAAAGGCTCTGTGAGCCCGGACTGAGTGTTTTGTCACTCCCCAAACATGTTCCTCCTGCTGCAGGAGCTCTGCCTTTGCATCTCCTGCTCCCTGGGCAGAGCCTTGGAGACTTTTCCTGGCCATATCCAGCACCCCAGCGTGGCTGTGTGTCCCTGTGCCCGGGCTGCTCCTTGCAGGGGCTCTGGGGAGCACATTGCCCCGTGGCTGCTTCCAAAGGGTTTCCAGCTCACACTTGCCACTTGCTTTTTGAATTTTTCCAGGCAGTAATTGCTTTTATTTGCAAGTTGACAAGCGTTATCCTGCCCCGTGCTGGAGACAGGAAGGTTATTGTGTGGCTTGAAAGAACTTGTTTCATCACTGCTTAAAGCCCAGATAATGCAAGTGGGGAAGTTTTCTTTTCCTGGGCAGTGAATTCAGCTCCCTTATTGTAAGAGTGAGTTACCTCATGGATGTTTTATCTGTAACATTCAGATGCTTTTCTTGCATGGCAGTGTTTTCCATAGGGTTGGGAGTGAATAAAACATGGGTATGAAGTGGCTTTTGAAATCCCTGTTTAAATGTCAGTTACATCTTCATTGGGATCTGGAAAACAAACTTCCTTACCGAATTTTATCTTCTTTTTTTTTCTTCCAAAGCATTTCTAGTCCTTTTAATTGGCAGCAAATTCTCCAAAGGCTTTAGAGCTGGAAAACTTTGCTTTGGTGGGAAAGAGTCTTCCTGCAGAACCCCCTTTTCTCTTGGAAGGTGTGTCTTCTGGAGAGAACACTTTGGGAGAGTTGGTGAGAAACCAGAGCATCCTCTTGGGGCACAAACTCCTGGAAGTGCTGGGAGGGTCCCGTGGTGGGGAAGTTGCAGCCTTTGTACTGCCCTCCAGGCCTTCTTTTAATCTGGATTTTCTCTGCTGAAGAACAGGAATTTGTGGCTCATTTTGCTGCTGGGAAGCAGCTGGCACTGCTGGAGCCCTGGGTTCCTGGTTGCTTCCCGAGGGGCTGCAGATGATCCACGAGCATCTTCCTTGCTGCTCTGGAGTTACAGGATTGATTATACTTTGCAAAGGAGTTCCTGCCCATTGTCCTGTTGCTCCTGGGCAGGAATAACTGGGAAATGCTGGAGGAAAGGCTAAGATGGGGTGTAAAGGTTTATTCAGCATCTGTTTCTGATGGGGAATGGAGGGTTCCAGCTCCTGCCCATTTTTCCTGCCCTGGGAAGAATCTGCTCCAGGCTCCTGAAACGCTGCCCTGGAACGTGGCAGGGAGAGACAAGAGTGGCAAGATCAGTGCAAGGGCCCCACGACCTCTGCCACTCATGTTTCATTCAGCAAAACATGATTAGATTTCCTTTACTGCTCTCTGCCTTAATCTTATTGTTCCGTGCATTAATATGATTAATTCTATTTGCTGCAGAGTAGAGAGCATTTAATGAATATTCAGGCTGGCTTTGCAAGCCAGGGAAGGAGATGCTCTTGGGCTGAAAATTGCCCTGATCATGGTTTAATTGTCTTTTTTTTTGTCCCTATTTGTCCTTTTTGATTGTTTGGGCACCTCTGGGGTCACTGTTGTGTGCTCTGCACCCCAAGGTGCAGCAAGGCCTGTGGTGTGGGGCGATAAACCCCCTGAAAATATTAATTTCTAATTGTGTTTGTCCTGCAAACACGTGTTGGAGGAATAAAAGACAGGTTTGTTTGCAAGAACACTCAATACCTGCAATCTGAAGAGGGGGTTTTTTTGAGAGGCTGAGCTTGTGCAAATTAGTATAAAACAAGTGGCTGGAACTGAGCAAAGAACTGGAATCTGCAGAACCCCTTCAGGCTGTGAGGGCTGAGCGATGCCACCCTGGGGGAGGGAGACTTTCTGGGGGGGCACATGGAAGAAGTTGGACATTTGGGAGTCCTCTTTAAATCACTGCCTGTCTTCCTGAGGATCAGGACGCTGGTTTTTCCCAGTTTAAGGAAGGATCTGGACAAATGCTGGTGGGAAAGATGACTGGCTTCACTTGGAGGTGCTCCCAGGAGATGTGTCTGCCCTCCCACTGCATTTCCTCATGTTCAGAGCCCACCTGCTGCCCCTCTCCCCTGCAGGGGCTGAGGCTGTGGCTGTGCAGGGAGCTCTCCCTGTGCACAGGAATCCCCCAGCTCAGGGAGCCGCCTGTGCATGTCAGAAAGTGTCTGCCAGAGCTGATAATAGGCGTGTTTTACATGCTCCCCCTTATCTGCAGCTTCAAAGGGAACAGCAGAGACACCTCCGGAGCTTTCAAAGATCTCTCTCTGCTGGGGCTTCCTTTGGGGGCCCATCCAGGGATGTTTTCCGCTCTTTACAAGTTGTGAGCAGTGCGTTTGCAGATGTCAGCTGCCTCACAGAAATGTGCTCTAAATGCTCTTTGCCTGCTGGGTTTCCTTCCCTGGGCTCTCTGCTGCTGCTCCCCACGTGCTGCTTCCCTGGGCTGGGTTTCCACAGCTCCCCTTGAAGTGCCAGGGGTGGAAGTCACAGCTGAGAGATGCACTTTGGTGCTGGATTCATCTCTCTGGTGTTAAAGTGATTTTGGGGATGTCTGGGCAGCAGCAGAGGAGGATTTCGGTGTCTCAAACACTGGGGAGACACTGATGTGCGTTGTTGCAGTTCCTCTCAGCAGAACAGATGAAATGAAGTGTCACCACACTTTGTTGCCATTGAGAGCTCTTCAAGTGAAGATTAGAATTGTGTTTTCAAAGCTAGGCTGTGGGATTTGCTAATCCTGACACATCTGTGACCTCTGTGCCTTGGCAAACACGACAGAGTACAAAACCACCCAGATATATATTTATTTAGATTGCCAAACTCCTCAGTTTTCCAGCTGGAGTACAATCCTGGAGGCCCCTTGTCCTTGAGTAACAACCTTTCAGTTCATGTGGAAAACACCGATTTCTGTGCCTGTTTTTCTTGCTGCTGCTTTAAACCTGAAGCTGCCCTGGCAGTGGATCCGTGGGATGCACAGGGAGGTGCAGAGACCTTCCCATTCCCAATCCCTGGGATGCTCCAGGGAGTGAGCTGTTCCCAGGGAGGGAACTGCCCCACAGCACTGTGGAATTGGGGTAAGAGTGTCCCATGTCACCTCTGGGGTGGTGAAACCCAACTGAGCATCCCCAGGGGCAGGTTCTCCTTTCCAGGGCTGGATGTTTCTTTAAGGAGCTGGTCCAAAGCTCAGAGCTCAGGGGAGAGGAGGGGCTGCCAGGCACAAATGTGAGCGGTTCCTGGTGTGGGACACGAGGAATCCCACGAGCTTCCTCAGCACTGCTTCCAAAGGCAGAGTTCCCCTTCCTGCACTGGGAGCTGCTCCCCCTGAGGGGTCTGGGCACAGACACACTTTTGTCTCACACGCTGCTCCACTCGGGCAGGGACTGCAAATCTGGCAGCATCAGTTATTAAATGCAGACACTCAATGTAAATATCTCCCCCACGCAGATCCAGGCAGCCTTCCCAAAGCCTGCGTGGAGGGAGCTCCTGGCTCTGCATTCCTGTGGCTCTTCTGGGTTTTGCTGCTGTTCCTTGCTGGGGGTTTGTTTAGCCCTGGCAGGTCGTGCTGGGTTTGCTTTTGACAGGTTGGGCTGTTTGACAACGTGGGGGTTTGGATTTTCCTCCTCACAGAGACCTTTGTTGTGATGGGGATTTATGGTGGGGATCAGGAAGGTGCCCAGGGCATCAGTAAATATTGGAGGATTAGTAAGAGATGAAATGTTGTCAACAGTTCATGTCTAATGTTTGCTTTCCTGGCCACAGCAAGCTGGAATTTTCACAGAATAATGGAATGGGTTGGGTTGGAAGGGACCTTAAAGATCATCCAGTTCCACCAGCCCAGGTTGCTCCAAGCCCTGTCCAACAACCAGGGAACACCAGTGACCTGAAAACTTGACCAGTCCTCTCCCTGCTTTCTGAACAGGCACATTGGGTTGGTAATTCCCAGCTGGAGCACAGGGGAAATACCCATCTCATCCTGCTTTCCTTCATCCCTTTGTCTTCCTCCTGCACTTTGGAAATTAATTTTATAATCATCTTTTAAATGATGGAGCAGTTCGAATTAGCTCTTTGAGTCCGAATTACCTGCATTAAAGATCTCCCCTTAAAAAAAGAAAGGCATAAAAGTAATTAATTGCTTCAATTATTATAATGTGGCTTAGCTTGTGGTTTTCTGTTAGAAAAACCCGGTTTTGATAAGTCAGCTGTTCTTAAAAGGGGGGAAGGGGGATAGAAATGCTTCAGGCTGGGAGTTGGCACGAAGGCAGTTTGAAATAAGGTTGTTCTGTGTGTAATGCAAGAGAATAAATTAACACCATCGATCCTGGAGCAGCGCCCTGTGCTCCAACCAGCCTGAAGGGAAGGGCACTGCTCACAGAGGCCTTTTTTATGTGCCCAGCCAGGGGTGCTTTGGATGAATTCAAACCCCAAAGGATGTTTGTTCAAAGGCAGGAGTGCCCGGGCTTGGTTGGTGGAACCCAAACAGGGGGGTTAAAGGGCTGCCATGCCCTGATTGCCAGTTCATCCAGGATGGATTGGGCAGCTCCAGCCACTCTGGGTGCTGTGTGTGCTCAGCCCTTGCAGGTCGAGGAAAGTTCACAGCAAAAAGCTTTGGGGATTTTTAAACTCAGAAAATTCTGATTTAAGCCCTGTCTCTGGCTTAAAAGAGAAAAAGCTCCTAAGATTTATTGGTTGGGCTTGATGATCTTCAAGGTCTTTTCCATGCTCTTTATTGTCATATTCCCTCCAAAACCCAAAGCAGTTGAAGAGCAGGAAATGTTGGAGCAGAAGGTCTTGGAATTGCTGCCCCCAACGAGAAACTCTCCAAAGCACAAAGGCCTTGAGTGATTGTCATTTAGAACATATTGATTATTTTTTCCCCAGGCCTCTGAAGGAACTATAGATTTTTTAGCATGAAATTAATATATCAGAATTTTCGTGGGAAGATTAAAATCCTCATTAAATTTTGCAGCCCTGGAAGATGTCTAAAAACAGCTTGCAATTAAAATTCATTTTGAAGCAAGTTAGCAGAAGTTTTGTTAATGTTTAACATCTTTATGGGTGTCATTCTTTGTAAATTCGAACTAATTGAGTCCAAAGGGACAAAATAATAGATTCTGCCTTCGCTGGGGGTGCCAGGGCCTGCTTTGCTTTTGGCACTTCTCCCCTTCCTTTATGCAAGTTCTGATTTGAGGAAGTTGCCAAGAAAGTAACTCTTTTGCTTGTGATGCCAAATTCCCAAGAATCCACGTTCCCAAATCTCCGGGAGACTGCAGCACATCTCGGGGAAACACTTGCTGCTCGTCTCCCCCGACTCAGAAAGGTTTCTTTGGAGCTTTCAAATTGGGGTTGTATTTAAATCTTCCTTCTAAAGTGAAGTCAACTTGAGCTGTTCTGGCGTGTCCAAGTCTTGCTTGGAGTGGAGGTTTTTACCCCGAGGTTTTTAACTGGCACACAAACCAGTCTGAAAGGTCTGGAATTGTGTGTTTCGTGTTTCTTCCTCCCCTTCAATATTTTCCCTGGGATCCTTAAGCAGTTTGTAGGGAGTGATAGGAAACATTTGTGAGACCACAAGGTGCCCTCAGCAGAGCTTTAGCACTTGCAGGTGGGAAGGTGTCAGAGTTTGCAGAGTTTGTGCTTTGTAAGACTCTTCCCAGCAAAGGTTTCTTGAGCCAAAGTTGAATCCCATCCCGAGAGAATCTCTGGCAGGAGCTGCTGCCACCCTCCCACCCTGGGAGCAAAGCAGAGCTCGCCCTGGGCTCCTAATGGCACTTTATTGATTGAAGGGGTAGAAAGTTCATCTAAACTGTGGGTAATTCTGGTAATTCCCTTGCAGGTCTGGCTGCTGGGAGGCTCTAATTGCTGCACCAAGCCCTGACTTATAAGCAGCAGCACTAATAAACCTGCTAATGTGTGGCTGAGCTGCATCAGCTTCTCACGTGCCTTGGCTCGAGTTTGGCAGTGAGGGCCTGCAAAGGAGGTGCTCAGATCCCTCCAGGCCATGAGATTTCATGGAATTCCAGCCCTCAGTGTGTGTGCTGGGAGGTGGCACTGCTGAGGTCCCTCAGGATGCCCACTTGGGCCAGCAGCTGCTCCCAGAGCTTTGTGTTGCCTGCAGAGCTCAGTCCCATCACCCAGGTCATTAATGAAGGCGTCAAACACTGTTGGCCCCGCATTAGGGTGGATTTTTCGTTTCCCAGCAGCAGGTGGGCTCAGTTCCTGCTGCCTGTCCCAGAGTTCTGTCCCAGCCTGCTTCCTGTCAGGGTTTCTTGTGTGATCAGACCCTGGGGAACATGGAATGGTAGGGCAGAGAGGAGCAGTTGGCTGTGGTGGCAACGATGGCATCAGCTGAGGAGGCTGAACATCAAAGGTGCAGATTGATCTCCTCTGAGGATCTGGGAGAGGAATTGAAACTCAGAGCAGCGAAGAGCAGGTTTAAAAAGCAGGGAATAATAAAGCCAAGCCCACTGGCAGCGCTTTCAGGCAGTCAGGAGTTTCTGCAGTTGGAAAGACTTCATGTTGTGTTAAGGTCACCCACAGAGGCTTCTTAAAAGGGACATTTTGCCCTCGTGCAGTTCTTATTCTGCTGCCTTGGCTGCTCTGATGTGCACTCGGGTGTCAGAGGGCTCTTCATCTGCCTGGGAAAGGCAGGGAGTAACAAACAGTGCCTGAGCCTGCCTGGGATGCTCAGCCCTGGCAGAGGTTGGCACGGCTGGAGCTGCTGGGGGTGCCCAGGGAGGGTTGGTGTGTCTGTTCTGTCTGTGTTTCAATCAGCACCAGGGCTAAGTCAGGCAGGGAACTCTGCATTGATTTCTCCAGGCAGGAGCTCACGCTGGGAAGGTTTTCTTCTCTTCACACACGTGGAACAGCAGCCTCAGGGGTGTCCTGTGCAAGGCACGATCCTTGGGAGTCCCTTCCAGTTTTATAGTGGTGTTGGGGGGTGTGCCCAGAGGAGGAATTACATCTTCACCCTCCTCATGGAGCCAGTGCGTGGGCCCAAATGAATTAATGAACAGCAATAGCTGACTTTGCCTTCCCCATCTCAGTCACATCCAGCGGGGACTGTGCAGCTGAGGTGACAGTGATGGAAAATAACCTTTGTCAAATCAAGTAATATATTAAACACATTTAATATTATCCTGCCTGGTGGTTGGGGTCTCCCAAGTGGTTGTGTGATGAAGTTGCTGTTCTTCATGTGGGAAAGAAATTTATATTTTTTTAACCATGGAATATCTGTGTCATCCCTCAGCTTTGGGATGGAGATCAGCTGTCACCAAGGCCAGGGGGCATCACGTGTGCTGAATGTGCCCCTCCTGGGCAGAGGGGGAGCTCTGGGATGTGTGTTGGAGCATCCCCATCCCAGGGCTCCGGCGTGCAGGGAATGAGTTTGTTACTGCCGTGATTTGTGAGCTAAATCAAAGTTAACAAGGGTGGCAGGATGTGCTGCCTCTCTCCAATCTGTGCAGATGGGGATGTGCTCTGTAATGCTCAATCTGTGCCTTCCTGCAAGATGGACTTAAAAGGATCAAGCTGTTGCTCTCTCCACCACAGTCCTGGTGGCTCTTAGCGTCTGTGGCGGGGTGTCTTTTTGGTCGTATTAAAATCAAGCTGTGAACAAAAGCAGGTTATTGATTCTTTGAAACAGAAGGATTCTTTGGCAGGCAGTTAATGAGCTCAGAACACTTCCAGTTTGTGATTTTTCGAAGGGTGTTGAAGTTGCAATGTCTCAGTTAACACATGACAGGGAGCCTGTGAAGCCTCAAAGTCCTCAAGGATTAATCTGTTCCCGGCTAAGCGGGGGTTTGGGCGCGGTCTCTGCCAGGCTTGGCTCTCTCAGGCTGCCCTGGGTTGTTCCCCTAAACCTTCCTGAGTGGCCACGAGCTGCTGGGAGTGAGGAGAGAGGAAAGGCTGGGGGTGGGGGTGCCTCTGCTCACCCCCAAACCAGCATCACAAAGCACTGCAGGGTTTGGGTGTGGGTTTGGTTGAGGTTCAGCCCCAAGTTTACCTGCGAACGCGACTCCTCGAGGCTCTGTTACTCTGCAGATAAAGCCACGTGTGGAAGTGTCGCTGCAGAGAACATCTATTAAAGAAATCTGCTGTTCAGGAGTACTCCAGGGCTTCCTCTGCTGCTGCTGTAGTACAAGAGCATCTTGTGCACACAGATGGAAATTGCTGGGCTGAGGAGAGTGGAGCTCAATGAGGGAGGTGGGATGGAGTGCCATTGTTCCCGTTCCACAAGAGGAGATGTGTGCAGAGACAGTGGGAGTAGGAGTGTAACATCCACGTGTCCTCACCGATCCTCCACTCCTTGGTGCTCAGACTGCAGGTTTTACTGGGGAATACACCAAGTGTTGGCTTTGGGGTTGGTTTGTTTATCCAGACTTCGAAGTCTGCCCCGAGTGTGTAACTTGTGTGTGTTTGTGCCCCTGGGTGGAGCTCAGAGAGGTGGATTTCTGAAGGCTTTGGGTGAAGTTCTGTCACTGCTGGCTGTTCTGCTGCACCCTGAAACTCATGCCCTGGGAAGCCCCCACTGAGAGGGCAGGGATAGCAAACCCCACCTCTGACAGCTCTCCAGGTGAACCCATTGAGGTGACTTAAAGGGAAGGTTGTCCAGCTGATTTACAAGGGATTCCTCTCCCATCTTTCCCTCCAGCAGTGCCAGCACAGGCAGCTTTACACTAAAAATGATATTACTACATGTGTAGCAATGTCAGTAATACTAGTTTGGAGTAGATGGAAAAGGCGCAGAGGCTCCCAGGGAGCTGAGATTGTTCCAGCCCTGAGACAAACCCTGTCCTGCAGCTCAGGTTTATTGCAGACTTTAACTGCAGTGTGGAGAGCAGAGGAAGGCACCAACCCCACCCCCCCAGACACGTTCCCCCTGTAATATCCATATTTATCACGGACCTCCCTTCCCCATCACTTCCCCCAGCTCTTCAAAGATCATTCTTTCCTCGCTGCTGCTCAAAGGCACATCCCAAACTGTTATTTTTCACTGCTAATGCTTATCCCTTACAGTTATTTTCATCTCTAGTCCGTGCACCATTAGCAGGAACACAGATACAGGTGGATAACTACCAATTTCAAGCGCGCTGCTTTCCAGCCCTTTCTGTTTCCTCTCACTAAAAGATTTCCCCCAGCAGATAACTGGGATTTTATTGTGTTTTCCGAGCTGGCAGGGTCATCCTTCAGCCTCTCAGCCGGTGCTGGAGCTGAAGGGGCTGGTGGGAAGGGGCCCAGTGGGAGCTCAGTGGGGTGTGTGTGTTTGCAGGCAGTGCTGCAGGTGCCTGGGGACATCAGTCCCGAGCAGGCTGTGTGTGATGTGCTAAATCGAGTGGAACCCGCGTTCCCAACTCCCGGCGCGCGATTGTGCCGGAACGCCGCTTGTTTATGAAGTTTGCAAGGCCAGGAGTGGAAGACACAAAGATTCTGTTAAAAGTATAATTGGCTGGGTAATATCTCGGGCCTTTTTGATGCCTCTTTAACCACTTCATATTTGTAATGTGCCAAAAATAGCTGTGCAGTCTGCTGTGGCCATCGCTGTGCAGCTGGGAATAGATTTTAATTGATGGCTCCTGTCAAGGCGTGCAGGCAGGAGAACCATTAAAGTGAGATTCCGTGTCCCTGCTCGCTTAAACACTCTGCTGCCAAGGCAGAGCCGACTGCATTTTGAACTTCAGATCATCAGCATTTGTACCAGCAGCTTCCTAGGGCCACGTCCCGGGATCTGGGGGTTTCCAGCAGTGAGAGCTTCATGCAGGTGGTGCTCAGAGTGTGACAAAACCCCCTGGGTGGGATTAGGGACGAGCCCGGCTTTGGAGTCCGGTTTGTGGAGACTTTTTGTGCTGCAGTGTTGCCCTTGGGGTGCGTGGGGAGAAGGTGGCACCGACCTGGGGCACTGGGGGGTGTCACCCTGCATGGGAATGGGCTGTGACTGTTCCCAAAGGGGCAGGAGGAGAAACCTCTCTGATATGAGGTCTGGGTCCTCCAGCAGGTTGACGTGCCCGTGGTGGTTTTGGGGTCTGAGCTTGTGCACCTTCCCAAAGCTTCTCTGTGCCCTCCTCCTGGAAGGTGATCAGGGGGTTTGGAGCTGGAGCTGCTCTCTGGTGTAGGTCTGTCCTACCTTCCCTGTCTCCTCCAAGGCACGTCAGGCCAAGCAGGTCACAGCTAAAGAGCCCTGGCAGAGCTGCAGCTCCTTCTGTTTCCCCCGAGGCATGTCTGCGTTCCCTGTCACCTCTCCAGCTCCAGGACCTGCTGCCGGAGGATCAGAATTCCTCCTTTGCAGAAGGAGCATTTTTTAACTCCTGCTTTGGAGAGGAGGCAGAGAAGATTTGTTGCTGCTTCCTCGGTGGGTGTGCAGGAGATGCCCATCCCCAGCCTGCACCTTAGCTTGGACCCGACTCATCGCCCTGCCTAAGAAATCGGAGGCACCCAGAGTTTGCAGATGCACAACAGGGGAACTTTTATTGAAACTTCTGGATAACTCTTGGAGAACTTCTGGAGAACAGGCATTCAGCACTGCAAGTGCACAACAGGGGAACTTCTTCGGGAGCTTCTGGAGGAGCTGCGGTCACAGGTAGGACATGAGGAAGTTGCGGAGACTGGCGGCCTTGGTGGTGAAGCAGACCACCAGGTTCTTGGTGGACTTCTTCCTGCCGAGCTGCCTGCGGGCCACGCTCGGCCACCTGCTGCGGTACGTCCCTCTCCTGCCCTTCAGGCGCTCCGCGTACTCCATGTACTTCTCCTTCTCCCTTCTCGACAGCTTGCGCCACATCCTGCCCAGCCTCTTGGCCATCTGCACCGCGGTCCAGTGCGGGTGGGAGGCCTGGAGCATCTTGCGGTTCTGCGCCATGAAGAGGAAGAATGCCGGCAGCGGGCGGCTCCTGCGGGAGAAGCGGACGCTCCTCCTGCCGCGCCCCGGCCAAGCCCGGGCCTTGCCTCTCCTGGCGGGCTGTGCCACGGCCACGGGGCGCCCGCCGGGGCCGCCCCTCAGGATGGAGATGCGGAACAGCAGTTGGGTGCTCAGGGCCTTCCCCCTGCGCCGGCCGGGCGGGCGAGCCATGGTTGAGTTGGGTTGAGTCGGGTTGGGTTGGGTTGGATTAGGCTGGGCTCGGCTGCTGCGCTAGGCTGGGCTCAGCTGGGCCGGCCTTGCTCGCTCTGGGAATGCTGCTCTGGGGGCGCCGGGGCAGCGCGAGGCTGTGCTGCCCGTCCTTGCAGGGTGCCAGAGCGCACTGCCCGGCCCGGGGGGACACCAAGGGGGGCACGCGGGCCCCTCTGTGACACGCCCCGCAACCGGCCAATCAGGGCGCGCCACGGCTGCCCCCTGAAACCCCATTGGCCGCAGGGGCGGGTGACGTCACAGGGCGGGTGTGGCCCGCGGTGGGTTGACGGTGGGGCTCCATGGGGCTCCATGGATGCGGTGCCATGTTCCATGTGGAGCGCTGGGATGGGCGGGGCCGCCGGGATGTCACTGAGCCACGGGACACACCCTGACACCGGCCAATCAGGGAGGGCCACGCTGCCTCCTGCAACGCCATTGGCTGCAGGGGTGGGTGATGTCACCCTGGGGATGGAGAACATCTCTGACTTGGGAATGTGGTGCCAGATGGAGCACTGGGATTTGTGCTGGGGGTGTCACTGTGTCATCAGGACACAGCTCCCAGATTTTCTTCCTGTAACTCTCTTGGCCAAAGGGTTGTGACAATGTCACCCCTGTGGGGATGGAGCAGCTCTCTGAGTTGAGAACATGGTGCCAGTGGGATGTGTGGTGGGGATGCCACTGTGCCACCAGCACGCAGCTCCCAGATTTTCTTCCTGTAACTCTCTTGGCTGAAGGGTTGTGATGATGTCACATCCATGGGGATGGAGAAGATCTTTGACTGGGGAATGTGGTGCCAGATGGAGCACTGGGATTTGTGCTGGGGTTGTCACTGTGTCATCAGGACACAGCTCCCAGATTTTCTTCTTGTAACTCTCCTGGCCAAAGGGTTGTGATGATGTTGCGCCTGTGGGGATGGAGATCTTTCACTTGGGAATGTGGTGCCAGATGGAGCACTGGGATGTGTGCTGGGGATGTCACTGTGCCACCAGGTCACAGCTGCCATCAGTAGGGGCCAGAGGTTCCTCCAGTAACTCTCTTGGCCAAAGGGTTGTGACAGTGTTACCCCTGTGGGGATGGAGCAGCTCTCTGAGTTGAGAACATGGTGCCAGTGGGATGTGTGGTGGGGATGTCACTGTGCCACCAGCACACAGCTCCCAGAGCCCATCAGTAGGGCCAGGATGAAGAGTTGTGGTGATGTGAGAGTCCTGGTGATGTCACAGCCCTGGTGATGTCACAGCGCTGTGCTGGCCCTGTTCCCCCCCCAGCCCTGGGCTTCAGCTCCATTTATCCCAGGGCCATCACAAACATGTGACACCCAAGTGGGTGCCTCTCATTCTTTGCCCTGGTGGAACACGAAGCCGCCGTTGGCTGCTGAGAGGTGGCAGCTCATAATGTGCAAATGGTTTAGTAGCAGCCTTAAAAATAATTGTATGTGACAGCTGTTTCTTGGTTCCTGTCAGGGTAACTCCTGTTAGTTAAATCCACAGCCCTTGGACTGCATGGCTAATTTATTTGGGTGGACTTTTCATTAATTTGAAAGGTTTGGGGGGTTTAAAAGCCTTCATTAATTACATTTTAGTAGATGGAAAAGTAATAAGGTTTTGCAGGTTTGTCTGGGAATGAAAGAAATTCCCTGTGTTTTGTTTGCTTGTTTTTAAGAGGTGAAATCAGTTGTTCCCAGGAAAAGGTGAGCTTGGCTGTCCCTGCCAGAATTCCTGTGACTCAGAACAGGACTATGAATAAAACAAATTGAAAATTTGACCATTCATTCTAAGTACAAGGTGATTTATTGAAGTTCCCAGTAGTGTTAAATATTCATATGTAGCGGGTTGCATAAGTATTAAATTATGAAACAGCCCCTTCTCCTGTAGGATTTGTGTCTCTGCAAGGTAGGGCTGGGGAAGAGAAGCCTCAGCCCTCCGTGCCACTCCTGTCCTGGCCCGGCTCCTCTGCCTTTCCCTGCGAGCACAGAGAGGGATTTGCATTCCATTTATCTCTTCCACTTTCCCTTCCGTTGTTTCTTTTGCTCTCCAAAGAGAACCTGCACTGGTGATTATTTTGGGCCAATGAAATAATTTCATTACAGCAGTCAGAGGTCTCTTCAGCAGGTGCTTTATTATCTCAATAATTCAGCCTCCGAGACTTTTCAGGCTCCCCAAGTCCCAGAGTTCAGGAGCTACAAATAAAACTCCTTTGCTCTTTCCCTGATTTGGTTTATTTAGCCTCATTTTTTTTCCTGTGTTCTTTCCAGATCTTCCCCAGGAATTATATTTAAATGTGGAATTGATGATGCTCACTCAAATCGCCCCAAGGAGTGCATTGTGTTAAAATGCACATAAAGCCGGCGCGTGTCCCACTTGGGTTGGGTCATTTATAAAATTCACTTTGAATTGAGGCCATTTATCTGAACTCAGCAGAATGTTTGCTCATGTCCCTGAATTACCTACATATTTCATCAAAATAGGTCAGCTTGGTTCAGGTGAATCTGGGATAGAAGTGCTGGAATAAACACAGGTCAGCGCTGAGCTGGGGACACAACCATCGATCTTGTCCTGCTCTTCTCCGGCACAGGGAGGTGCAAGGGGGTTTAACACCCCCCCCCAACTTCCATGGGGCTTCTGCAGGCAGATATTGCACAATAAAAGAGCTTTTTTCACTCCAACTTCCTCTTTATTAGTGGATTTTCACATAGTTTTTAAGGACAAATCACTAGTGGGGAGCAGAGCTCAGCAAAGCCGAGACTGTGCAGAGCTGTTCCTGTGGCTGCTGATCCTCTCTCTGGTATTTGTTTTATCATAGCAATATATATATAAAGACATCCTGAAATGGTTCATTACAGGGGATTTTTGTCCTTTTTTCTAATTGAGCCTGAACAGTTTGGCTGTGCTGAGACACCTTCTCAGTGTCATCATCTTGTCAGGACAAGCGTGTCCTGAGGCTGCACAGACCTGGAGATGAAGGAAGGACTTTTGGAAAAGAAAGTATTTGTGGACATGCTTGGATTCCCAGTGGAAATCAGGCTCTATAAAGCTTGTATTTAACACGTAATATTGTATTTCTAGTATTTGACTTTTCCTTAAAAAGAAAGGCAAAAGCCACAAACTCCCCCAAACCCCTCCCAGACCTTGGTGACTGCAATGCCTCCCTCATCTCAGCCCTTCCCTCTCTGCTTATTAGGTAATGAGTGCTGATTAAGGTATGAAATTGGCTCCAATTTGCCATGGCAGGGGGAAATTTCATGCCAGAAGGAATAACCTCAAAGGCAACAGAGGAAAATTAAAAGGAGTGGAAGGCTCTCCATGAATTGCAATTACTGTAAAGGTGAGACTCTTGTCAGGGGTCCCAGCAGAGCCCTCAGGCCCTGCAGCCCCGAGGGGTCCCTGCAGCAAAGCCCAGCTCTTCCCAGGAAACAGGACTTTCCTGTGCTTTTAAAAACCTGGGAGTGCAAACAGCCCCTTGACAGGAACCATCAAGATCCAGGGAAAAAAAAAAAAAAAAGGCAGGAAGATGAGCAAAATGTCACTGCTCGTAATGATGTTAATTATAAGGTAAATGAGTGTTGACATTTGGGAGTGGAGCTGAAGGGATCACACGTGTCAAGGTGTGCAGCATCCTGTGGAGGCTCGTGGAGGGAGAAGTTGTGTGTGATGTCTGGGAGCTTTGCATTTCTGTCAGAGGGAAGGAAGGAGAAGCTCCAGGATTTTCTGCCTGTGTTGGTTCCCATAATTACACCCTGTGACTCCGGAGGGACTTGTCAAAGCTGCATCTCCTGGTCTGGTTTGGGGTTGCAGGAAAAGGTCTCAACACGGTCACAGGGTAAATAGAGTATATTGCATTTTATAACCTGCTGTTCCTTTGCTGAATCCTTTGCATTTATTAGAGATAAAGGTACTCCCGGCTGCACAAAGAGTCCATTTGAATGAGAGCAGCCCCCTTTTTGGCTGAGAGGTGAACGTGGGGCCTTCCAGCCACACAGTGCTGCGTGAGCTGGTTTTGGTGTGGCAAATGTTGTTGCCTTTTCTCACGCACAGAAGTGAGCAAAGCACACGGGAATGAAACCCTGGAATTGTAGGATGGTTTGGGTTGGAAGACCTGGAAGAGCACAGGGCTTGCTCTTGCTGCTTTGGTGGTTTTCTCCTTTTGTTGAGGCACTTTGCTCTCACTCCATTCCCTGAGAGAAACAGCACCTTCCCTTAATCCCAGAGCCTGGGACATTGGATTTTTGGTTTTTTCGAGCTGGAGTGAGGAGTGGTTGCCCTCAGGAGTGAAATCCTGCCCTGCCATCCCTGCCTTGGGTCATCCCCATGACTTCCCAAAGGACAAATTTATTCCTGGGCTTTATTCCCAGTCCCCTTTTCCCTGCTGTGGAGTTTGGGATGAGGGAGGAATCTTTGCAGAGCCGGGGGGAGGGCGTGGACCAGCCCCAGGCCCCGGGGCTGTGGGACTCTCCCAGTGCCAGGGATGCTGCAATGCCCCAGGAAAATCCTCTCTCCGGAGGGGCTTGTCCTTCACCCCCAAACCCCACACAGAAAGGCAGTTCCTGCTTCCAGCTCCCTCCTTGGGAGCCTTTTGCCCCTTTTTTGTCCCAGCTGGAAGGTGACCAGGAGGGGAATGGCCCTCCTGGGCTGAGCTGATGCTGCTAAAGGGTGCCAGAAACTGTTTCCTTCGCCTCCAATTCACGCTATGTTGCCTTTTATTTCTGACCCTTTTTAATGTGAGTAGTTACTCCTGTTTTCCACTTTAATGCAATTATGCCATACTTTGCCTGTTCTATATTCCAGGCAGCTGACAAGCTTGTTCAGCCATCACATGGCATTAAATGAAGTAATTGCAATATTAGGTTCTTTCTCCCATGCCATAAAAAAATGCTATTACAGAGTAAGTGCAGGAAACCGCCTGGAGAATTGGGTTTTTAGGCTGAAAGCTCTGCAGGCACCTTTTATTGTTATTGAGCACCCCGGGGTGACTGGGAGAAGGGAGCAAGGGCATTCCTGGGCTTTTTGGCTGGGACTGGAGGCAGGAGTGGTTCCACATGGAGTGAGTGGGATCAGCTGTGAGTTGCTGAGTTCAGTGAGAATTAAACACAGAATTCTCAGCGCTGGGGAGGCACATCTGGAGTGCTGTGGCCAGAGATGGGAAATCCTGGAGCGGATCCAGAAGGAGGATTAAGGGATGCAAAGATGCCTGGAGCATCTCTGGGAGCAGCAAAGGCTGAGGGAGCTGGGGCTGTTCAGAGGGCACCTCCCCATGGGGGGCAGTGCCTGCAGGGAGGGGGCAGAGCTGGGCCAGGCTCTGCTCGGGGGGCACAGCCATGGCACGAGAGGGATGGGCAGGAACTGATGCCCAGCAAGTCCCACTTGCACAGGAGGGAGAACTTCTTTGCTGGGCAGTGACTGAACAGGGTGTGGAGTCTCCTCACTGGGGATATCCCAGACCTATCCAGACACAACCCTGTGCCCTGACAGACCCACTGTGGTCCCTTCCAGCCTGACCCATTCTGGGGTTCCTCTCCCCCAAATGAGGATATGTGGCTGATCCCCACAGGAAGGTTTTGTGAAGCTCCTTCTGCTTCTTCCCTTGGGTTCATTCACAGGAAGGTCATTTTACTGCACTCTCTTGGTGGTGTCACCAGGGACAGCTCAGCAGGTTGTTGTGGCTATGAATGGCTCGTGGCTGTGCCCTGTTCTCTCTTTTTGGGCTGGTAATACATAAAAACCATAAAAGTGTGGTGAGATGACATGCCTGGGTGCAAAGTGATCACTTCTGTGTCCCCACAACATCGTGGCTGCTGGGTTGGTGCCTCGTCCCCAGAGCTGTTCTGCTTTAACCTGAGCCTCTTCTCATGTGGGGCACAGCCCTGGTGGGCTGGAAAATAAAGGCCAGGCTGCAGAGCCATCTCAGAGGGGAAGGGACACGGGAACTGATAAGCAGTTTGTTCTGCAGGAGTCATTTGAAATGCTCTGTGTAAATGCTGAAGTGCTGCGAGTGCCCAGATAAGATGCCTCTGGGTGAGATAACAAAGGTTCAAGGAGGGCTCATCTCAGGAATATTTCTTGACAGCAGCTGTGGTGGGAGTGAATGTGCTGCCTGGTTTGCCTTGATAGTGAGGTCACCTCCCCCTCGTGCCCGCTCTGGGCCGTGCTCTGTGTTTGGGGGAGATTTGTCAGCAGAGCAGACAAAACGCCACCTTGAGTTTTGTTCTAAGGCACCTTCGGTTTGTTGCGGGCGTTTCATCAGAGGGGCCTCCCCGGGAGCCCAGGGAGGGGGGAAATTTAATCTCCTGGCTGGAAAAATCCATTTCTGGTCGGACTTGTTGGTGATTTAACTGTGACACAGCAAATAGGAAGCGACTCAGCTGCACTTTGATAGAGTTATCGTAATGAGGGTTCAGAGATACCAACAGGTAGGGGAAGTGGCTCAGACTTTCTACACGTGCTGAACGACTGTAACAATAGATTTCCCTCCCAAATATTAACAAGATTCATTTATAACAACTGCCCTCTCTGTACTGCCTTCACCTGCAGCTGTCCAGGGCTCCAGAAAATAATGCCATTATTGTTTTAATGAAAGAAGAACTGACTGGAGGAGAAAGGCCTGGGATAGATGAGGTTTGGGGCAGGAACTGCTGGTGTGGTTGGGACCATCAGCTGGGTTCAGGAGTACAGGTGAAATCTTTGGCTACGGAAGGAGATGTGGGACTCCTGATGGGGGAAGAAGAACAGCAATTATCCCGTGGAGGGAAAGCAGAGCTGTCACTCTCTGCTGCTTTTGTCTGTCACGGGGATATCTCGGTACCTGGGGAAATGAGTGCCTCGGGTACCTGTGTGGGAGGGCGTGTTTGTGCAGCTGGAGGGCTCAAAACAGACACTGAGGGGTTCAGTCACTGGCAGAATTGGCTCTGTGTGTTTTGGGCGTGCAGTGCCTTGGAAATCAGGCACTGGCTGAGCTGGATCTTTCCAGGCTTCCCAGTGACCCGTCCTGAACTCCCCATCCCACGTGGCAGTTCCCCAGTTCAGCTCTGGTGAGACTCCCAGGTGATGTTTGGGGGCAATTCCTGGAGAAATCTTGGCCAGTTACCTGCTTGTCTTTCCCTCCTTCCAGTGGTGGCTCTCTGGGTGAACTGGTTTTGCTGTAATTCAGGGCAAAGCTGACCTGCTATTTGACATAAAGGAGTGTTTCTGCAAGCTGTGAGTGCTGTGGAGAAGGGATTGTGGCCACCCAGCTCTTGTCCTGAGGTGTCCAGGCAGGTCCCAGGCAGGAAATTGGAGTTCTCTGCACATCAGCTGCTTCCACAGTACCCCCAGGCAGGAGATCTCACTGCTCTCTGAGTCAGAGCCACAGCAGCTTCCCCAGCACGAGGTCTGGCCACTCTCTGTCCAAGCCTTTTTCCCCCCCCATGCCTGGGAATGCTGCTTTCCTTGGGGAGTTGCACTGGAGAGCTCGAGGGCAGCCAGGTCTTCTCGGAATTAATAATTTTCAATTATCGTTATGGATGATGGAATTAATTTCGACATAAGGCAACGTTTAGTCAACCTTGGAGCGTGTCCTGTGAAACTCTCAGCCATTCATGGAATCAGAGACTCCTGGAATGGTTTGGGTTGGAAGGGACATTCAGGATCATTCAGTCCCACCACCTTCCACTATCCCAGGCTGCTCCAAGCCCTGTCCAGCCTGGCCTTGCACACTTCCAGAGATCCAGGGGTTTCTCTGCCCAACCTGTGATGTGAGTCCTGGGACTGCACTGGAAGGAGCAGCAAAGGGGGGAGTGTGGAAGGAGTTGCTGGAGATTTTGGTCTCTGCCTTGTCCCAGCTTGTCCTGCCTGTTCCCAATAATTAGTGGTGCTCAGGCAGATCTCCAGAAGGTTCTCTTAATGGTGCTGTGGCTGTGTCTGTAGGGCAGAGAGCATCCCACACCCAGATTCCAGGGGAGGGTCCCTCTCCAAATCCCCTTTCCCTGGTGTCCCTGTGTGTGCTTTGTGAAGCCCAGATCCCGAGACTCTGGGTCAGGTAAGGAAGGCACCACGCAGGGCTCGGAGCCTTTTATGTGCTGGGACTGTAAGGCTTGGGTTGAAAGAATGGCTGTTCTCGCAGACAGACAGCAGCTGTTCCTGGCACAGCCTGCCCTGGGAGCTGTGCCAATTAAAGCTCTGCTACTCCCTCTGTCCAACTCCAGAACAGGCACCAGCTCAAGCCATTGATATTAAGCAGACAGCATGAAACAACCTAAATTAACAAAGCCTCCTCCCTCCCCCAAAGCCGGGACTGAGCAAAGCGTTTGCGGAGCATCAGCTGCTTTCCCAGGACTCGCAGAGCTGCACTGGATATTCTGCACATCAAACGTCCCCTCAGATTTATTGGGTTGCTCCTACTCCACAGTTTGCTCTAATCCAGTTGTGTGACCTTGACTGATTCCCTGGCTCCTTCCTCTGCTTTGCCAGTGGAAGTTTTTGGGGAGGTGTCACTGCCCTTCCTCACCTCCAGCCAGGGGACAGTCCTGATGGATGGGCTGGGCTGGAAAATGGGAATTACTCACATTATGGGGATTTTTATGGTGCTTTTGCAAAGTGCATCAGCCAGTGAAGGGGGGGGGTTGTCCAAGGAGGGAACAAACAGCATGTGGTGAACCCACCTGAGCGACTGCAGGGGCACTTTGTTGCCTTGCCTGGGAGCTGGCACCTCTCACGGGGTTGGGTACCCTGGCACGAGCAGCATTTTGCAGGTCTCACATGAAGCAGTGCCGTGGAAAATGGCAATGTCAAGGCAAGTTAAGGATCTGCTTCGTTAGGAGAGATTTCCTGCAATAATCCCATATATTATCCTTGTGGAGAGGCTGCAGGAATTGCCAGGGGGACCATCCCGTGCAAAAGACTGTTCCTTCCACATCATCAGCGTGGAATCTTTGCTCCCTCAGAACGATTCCTCTCGGTGATCCCACTGATGAGCTGCTTTTGCTGCCTGGCTTTTATTTATCAGCAGGAATCAGCAGCACCATCTCTGCCCCTCTGGAGGGAAGGAGGGAGCTCTGGGCAGCCTGGGCTAGTGGGAGGTGTCGCTGTCCATGGTAGGGGCGGATTGGGATGGGCTTTGGGTCCCTCCCAACCCAAACCCATCTGGGAGTGTGTGGATGGACTTAGTGGAGAAGGGAGGAAGGACTGGGATGAGAGGCAGGATGAGAGGAAACCTTCCTGCCTGGTGCTCTCTGGGTCACTGATGACCCCAAAGGGCTGATGCAGTTGATGGCTTTGGGAAGCTGGGAGGAGCTCCTGGAACTCCCAGCTCTGCTATTGTGCTCACAGTCCTGTGCAAACTCAGCTCTGCACCTCGAAAAAAACGGGGACAGAAATATTTCACACCCCGTGTAAAGTCCAGGCAGCACAAGACCCAATAAATCAGCGTGTGGGGATGACTTTTTGCAGAGCAAGGTCTTACCCCAGGCATGTGGAGCCTGTTAAGCAGATTGCAGAGCAGAGCAGAGCCCGGGCTCGGGGCCAGGGGCACGGAGGGTCACCTTGGCCACGTCCTCCTCGGGGCTGGAGCCCGTTCTGTGCTGCCTGGGGGGTGTGGGGCAGAGATTTACTGAGGGGCTGTCTGGGAAGGGGCCACAGCTCCCAGCAGGGCTTTCTGGGAACGCTGCCTGCCTTTTGTTTAATCTCTGCCCAATCCCAAGCACCTTGCTCAGAGGAGAGGAGTATCAGGCATTAATAAGGTAAACATGTTCCCTGTTGGAGACAATCCTGATCTGTATCTTTTTCTCCTCCATTCTGCTCCTTTTGAATTTGATCCAATGTTTGACTTAACACTGGATTTCCTGCCTTTTGTGGCTCTCACTCAGACCTTTAATAATATTTGATCTCTCTCTCTTTTGCCCAAATTCTGATATTTCAGTTTTATGAATCTTCAGGGAGGCCTCATTTCCTGACGCTGCTGGAATGACCTTGGAGAGTCATTTAATCATTTCTGTGGCCTCCCACTGGCCCTGCAACCACCTTGCAGGAATTAATTATGGATGGTTTATACTGGAGACAGAGGGATTCCTGTGACACTCAGGGCCTGACTGGGCTGTGCTGGTGCTGCATGCCAGGGATGTGTGGGATTAATCCCATTTTCACATCCCTGCTGTTGTCACTCGTGGTTGTTGCCATAGCTGTGCCCTCTCTGTGCCCCTGGCAGGGATGCACTCGCTGCACCTCGAGGGGTTGGCCACTGGTTTGCCCAGGGAAATGATTTCTGTGG
Source organism: Scytalopus superciliaris (assembly GCA_013400415.1). Classification (NCBI taxonomy): domain Eukaryota; kingdom Metazoa; phylum Chordata; class Aves; order Passeriformes; family Rhinocryptidae; genus Scytalopus; species Scytalopus superciliaris. Next base: position 218,228 of record VXBX01005336.1, read on the forward strand.
GGAGCTTGTGGTGCAAAAGCTGAATCTTGGCCCTGGAAGTCACAGAGTTTGGTGTGACCATGAAAAAAATCTTCTCCAAGGTGACGGGTGACACAGGACACCCCAAGAATCCCACCCTGTGCCCTTGAGCTTTGTCCAAATGCTGAAGTTGGCTGCAGGATGGAATATCTTTATGCCTGGAAACGTTCAAGACCAGGCTGGAAAAGGCTTGGAGCAACCTGGGCTGGTGGAAGGTGATGGGAATTAAATGATCTTTTAAGGTCCCTCCCAGCCCAAACCATTCCATGATTTGTTGCTGCTGCACTTGGTACTCTCTGTGGAGATGACCCTTCCTTAAAGAATTGAAGGTTTGAGGTTGGAGTTCAGGGACAAAGTGGCTTCTGGGGACTTGGCTTAAAACCACCACCCAGCTTTTCTTTAATGTTGGACTTCCTGCTAAATTAATATGTGGAGTAAATAAGCAGATGGTTCCAGTGAGCTCCTTGCAGAGGGAATTCTGGTCTTGCACTGGAAGTTACGGAGTATAAGAGTCTTGATGGCTCAAAATTGTTCTGGCTGCTGGGAAGGTGGGAGTGGAGGTTCTTTGTGTGAACCCCAGGAGTGCAGAAGGGACACGTTTTTGTGTACCAAGGCAGGAGCTTTCCAAGGTCCGAGCAAGACCTGCCTCCCAAGAGAACTCCCAGCCCAGGGACACCATGGCACCAACCTGCCCCTTTTGGCCAGCAGGGCTGTTGTTGTCCTTCCAGGCTCAGGGCCACTTCAAAACTGTCAAAAGAGAGGCAGAGAAAACCTTCAGGCTCCTGTGAGTTGGTGGGAGGGCGGGACACACCGTTCCTGTCATCCGTCAGTGCCCCTTGTGGAGGAGCTGGTGGGAATGCTCGGGGGGGCATCAGGGACCTGCCATCACTTGATTAGATCCGACTTTTGCCTGGAGGCAGCAGCCATTAGGCCTGGCTTAGACCTGTCTCCAGGGGCTTTCCCACCTCAGCAGCCTCCACAGCCCATCAGTTCCCCTCAGCTTGAGAAGGGAGGCAGAAATCCTGTGACCCCAAAGGTGTATTGGAGCTCTCGGAGGGGGGGGGGGTCATGGGCGAT
>VXBX01005336.1:234737-257209 GCA_013400415.1 Scytalopus superciliaris
TGAGGGTGGGGTTGTTGTGGGGGGGGGGTTTTCCCCTGCCCAAGGTGTGGGGGTAAAATGAGAACTCTTAGGACTTTTGCTTCTCTGCCACATGGCCTGGTGACATAAATCCCTCCCTGGTGCTCTGCTCCTGAGGGTTAGTTTGGCTTTGTTTGGACAGCCCTGTGTGCACAGTCGTGTTTGTGTGTGGAGGCAGAGAGTGAAGAAACCCCGTGAAAGGGCTTTGTCCAGCCAGCCTTTAACTTGCAGAAGGTGCTGAAAATGTGGGAGTTGAATCCAGGGGTTGCCCTCCTTCAGATTTTGGGGTGCATTCAGAGCCTCAGAGCCCGGGAGAGGGGGCAGCAAAGCTTTGTAGCTCCAAAATGCAGCAGCCCAAGGATGCCATGTGCTGTTTTCGTAATTCTGTGGTTAAGGTGAGACTCTGAATGTGCAGGAGAGGGAACACAATCCCTCAGGAGTCTGGTTTCCATGAGGCCACCTCTCTGTTCCCCTTGTGCCCTCTGGCACCTGCTGGAGGGCACCGAGGTGGGGACACAGAGCCCCGTGTGGGCACAGCCTGGCCCCATCCCTGCTCCAGCACGGGGTGGGAAGGGAGGGCAGGAGGCAAAATAGGCCCTGTCAGAATTAAAGGGCACAAGGTGAGACGTTGGAGCTGAGGAGGAATCCAGGAGTGGTGTTGGAACAGCAAGCCCCATCCCAGCGACCCCTCCCTCCTTGCAGGAACACCTCCATCTCCCAGCTGCAGTCCCTGGCTACTCAAGGAGTAATTACCCCCTGGGTAATTACCACGTTTGATGGTCTTGGCTGTGTGTGTGTCCACGCTGTGCAGTGTGTGCAGACCCCCCCGTGCTCCCTGTGCCCCCCACCCTCTCCCTGTGCTCCATCCCGGAGCCTCCATGTGTGTGTGTCCCGAGGAACGTGCTTCTGTCACTGCCCCAGCACCCCCTTGGCCCGGCCTTTGGGGCACTGTGCTAGTGCAGCCTGTCGGCATTGGGATTGGGACTGGGATTGGGATGTTCCCCTTAATCCAGAGGCAGGCAGAGGTAGGAGAAATCCTCTTGGTTGGGGATTTCCACTGCCAGGAAGGGCTGTGTTTTCCCTGGGTCCTTCCCTTAGTGATGCAAGAAAAGCGAATCCCTTTAAGCTCCAGAGCTCTCTGACAAAATCACCCCTTTGTCCCTTTGGGAGCTGCTGGAATTCCGGGTGGAAATCAGGATATTATCCCACTCCCTGAACGCTTGTTTGCACCTTGGACAGGTTGGAGAGGGCTGGGAATGGGGGGAGGAGGCTGGAGTTGGAAGGTTCACTCAGTGCTGATCACACTTCATGGATTTCATGGGGGTTGGCAGAGACGTTGAGGTTGCTCCATAAAATTCTCCATATCCAGGCCAAACGACTTGCTTTGGAATCCTCGACTCTCATTTCCCCCTCCTTTCTGCCTTTTGTTTTTTCCCTGGGCTCACACACCTGCCTCTTCATGGAGTTGTTTTCTCTCCCTGGCACCACTCGGCAAGCTCTGGGTTTGGGATGTCACCTCGGTGGGGTGGCAGGTGGCTCTTTTCAATCCCACACTCGGGAAATGGGCTGTTTAATTGGGGTAATTTTGCAGAATGGAAAGCAAAAAAACAAAAACCCAACTCTTTTCAGAGGTACTTCTGTAGTGGAACGGAGGGAAAACCGTGTGTCCCTGGCTGGCATTTCCTAGAAAACACTTTGGTGTCTGAACTGAGCTGAAATAATTCCAGGGTGTTTGTTTCCAAAGCTGGGTCTTTTCCTAACCAAGTGGAACACGTTCAGGTTTCCGAGCTACCAATTGCCATCTTTCTCTCCACATCCACCGAGACACTTGATGAAAGAATGTTTCTTTTGCTATTCTGTCTCTGTATGTGCTGTTTTTGCTTTGTAGTAACTCAGGTTGGTGTGTCCCAGGGACATAATATGTGTCCAGACCCTGGGATTCCAGAGAGAGGCAAAAGAATAGGCAACGATTTTCGGTAAGCACCTTTTCCGTGTGTGTTTCTTGCATGCTGCAGAGCTGCTGTCTGTGCTGTGTGTGCTCCTTGGAGTCTGTTTGCAGAGACCATCTGCCCCCCTTCCCTCTGCAAAATCCCACCCCCAGTAGGGATGGAGGAGAATGGCCCAGCCCGGGATGTGGGCTGCTCCCTCGGAGGGTGTTTATCCTTTCCCAGTGCCAGGCTCTGCAGTCCGTGTGTCTTGTTATTCCCCCTCTGGGGAAGAAGTGCAGGAAAACTGTCTCAAACAGCAAAAGAGAAATCACTTTTTCAAATCAGCTTAATCCCCAGCATGGCCCTCCCCTGAGAGAACCTGAGGTGGCTGATACATTATCAATCAGTGGCTGTGGTGGGAGATAATTGTATTTTTATGAAGTTTCCAGCAATGCTGTTGTTCCCTTCCAGTTGCAAAGGCTCCTTTGCAGTGGGCAGGAGTGACCCAGCCCGTTGCCAGCCGTGGGGAATCGATGTTTTATCTCATTTTGCTGCTGGTTGGCTGTTTTGTTCACCAAAAAAAAAAAAAAAAAAAGTGTCTTTCAATTGAACCCGAGCCTACCAAATTTTCCTGCAATCCTGCAGAGGGGAGGGAATTCCCACCAGTCCTGGAACGCCACGGGACAAACCCTCAGTAAACTGGTGTGGCCTCGGGGAGTGGGGCAGCAAAACAGCCAAGAGCAGAGGACAGACCTCTCAGAGCATTGAGAAAAAACTCTGCAGATGAAATGAAAGAAAAAAAGGACTGATAAAAAAAAAAAAAAAGGCTTTAAGAGCTCACACGCCACTCCCTTCCAGGCTGGGCTCCAGCATCCAGTTCTCCTGCAACGAGGGCTACGACCTGCAGGGCTCCAAGAGCATCACCTGCAAGAGAGTGAGCGACATCATCGTGGCCTGGAGCGACCACAGACCCGTGTGCAGAGGTGAGGAGGCAACACCTGCCCGGCTCGGGAGGCTCCATCTCCTCTGTGCCCCCTTGGTGTGTCACCCACCCCGCCCTCGGCTTTGGCATCCCTTGGGAAGGGCCTGGAATCTCCCAGCACGGGTTGGGTTGGGACCCAAAGCCCACCTTGTCCCTCCCAGCAGCCCAGGGGTGGCTTTGGACACTGCCAGGGGTGGATTCCTTCCCATTAGCTAAGGAAGATCATCCGTGGCTCTATCCCTTTTATGGGGTGAGGAGGAGAGGGGGGGAAAAGGGGAAAGCCTGGAAGAAAATTTGGAAAAGCAGAGATGGAGGGAGGTTTTGTAGCTGGAATTTGCTGCTCTCGGGGTCTTTGGGCAGTGGTTCCTCAGCCCGTGCCCTGAGCCATCACTGAGTGGGGATTGCTTGGGATGGAAAACACCCCAGTGCCCACTTTGCCCTTGGCCATTGTGTTTTCATTCCCTCTCCCCAAAGGCCCATGAATAATGTGATATTTGTAATGCTAATAATGAACAACTTGTAATATTTTTAATGAAATCCCTTTAAAGCTCTTAAAGTCATAAATAGGTTTTTTTTTTTCCAGTTCTTTTTTCCTTTAATTTCATCTGCAGATTTTTTTTCAAGGCTTTGGAATCCCATCTAATTCTTGAAACAAGCCTGGAATAAATTGAATCAGTGTAAGAGGATATTTGGCATAAATATTTGACACTATAAAGGAAATTTATGGTGTCCTCTTGCAGGAGATAAGAAAGGATTTGCCTCTATTATTACGTCTCTACGAATCAACTTAATTTTTTTAACTGCTAACTTCGGTGTTGTGCTTTTTTTCTCTCTTTAAAAAGTTTCCCATTGGCTCTTTATTTTTGCTTTATATCACTTTTTTTTCCCCCCTTCTGTTTGTTCTGTTTTCCCTTTGGGTTTCTCTCACATTGTGAAATTGGGGGGCAGGTTTTAACCCCCTGGGCTGGAGGAATTCCTCATGCCCAGTGATCAAGCTTTGGGCCACTGATGGGAGGCTTTTTCAGCTCCCCCCATCCTATATCAGATCCCTCTGGGCCCTGGGAACACCATTTTAAAAGTGGGAATAATGGGATTTGTGTTTATTTGAGGTCAGATGGGGCAGCTCCAGGAGGAGGCAGCAGGAATGTGGTTTAGGTGCCCTCAGCTCCTTCCCGAGCTGCTCCTCAGCATTCCACGTGTTCCCTGTGGAATTCCACGTGTTCCCACATGGCCATCCCTGTCCCAGCTTGGCCAGGAGAGCATTTCCCATGTTTTCCCGCAGTTTGGAGTGGGGGGAAAAAGCCATATCTGCAAATAAATCTCCTTTGAGAGTTGAAATAAATCCCTGTGGAGGCTCCAGCACAGGAGCAGAGGCAGCTGCAGAGCCAGGATGCTGCTCCTCACATTCCCTGCTGAAATATTCCAGCTAAATATTACATCAAAGGGATGGCACAGGCCGAAATTTCCCTGTTTAAGCACTTTCCAGCTTCTCCTTCACCTGAGATGTTTTTAAGATGCAAAGCTGAGTTGCCATCTTGGTTCTGAGCCCACCCGAACGAAACCAGCCTAATAAATACTTAATAATTACAGAATAAATTCTTGCTGTGCAGTATTTTTAATTTTTTTTTTGATCTGCCAGAAGAAAGGAAATATGGCTTTTTGGGGACATGAAAAAGGAGCTGCTGCTCACCCAGAGTCTTCCACAGAGCTGGTTTTGCTGTCCCGGATACCAAACTATTTTTGTGAGGGCTTTCATTGAGTAGAGAAAAGAAAAATGAAGAAGTAAGTGTTGCTGGGGGTTGGTCTGGGGGTCCATCTCTTTGCTGTGCCTTGGGGAAAGGGTTGGGTAAATCCTCCATCTCTGCTGCACGAGTGGGAAAAGGGGTGTTTGACCTCCCGAACACAACACAGAGAGGCAGAGTGAGGGTTTTAACTCCCCTCCCCAGGAGCCCCCCGTGCCCTGACTGCCCCCCCTGTGCCCTTTGTGTCCCCAGCCAGGATGTGTGACATGTACCTGCGGGGGCCCAGCGGGGTCATCACGTCGCCCAACTACCCTGTGCAGTACGACAACAACGCCTACTGCGTGTGGGTCATCACCGCGCTCAACCCCGCCAAGGTGGGTGTGCCCGCCGTGCCAGGGCACCGCTGCCCCAGCAGCACCAGCCTCTGGGCCAGGAGGGACCTCAGGGAGGGTGTTATTCCGGCCCCATTCCATGGGGAGCGACACGTTCCACGAGGCCAGGCTGTGTTGGGGAATGTGCGGAGATAATCCTTGGGAAGGGATCTTAAAGCTCACCCGGTGCCACCCCCTGCCATGGGCAGGGGCACCTCCCACTGGCCCAGGGTGCTCCAGCCTGCCCTTGGGGCAGCCACAGCTTCTCTGGGCAGCCTGTGCCAGTGCAAGCTTGCCCAGCAGCAATTCCTAAGGGATGTTTTAGGAATTGTCCTGTAGTTTCAGGTGTTCGGCTACAACCGCTTGAAAGTGGTTTAAGTTTCAGCACCGAGCAAATCTTAAGTTCCTGGAGACATAGGATGGTTGGGGTTGGAAGAGACCTTAGGGCTCATCCCGTTGCACCCCCTGCCACGGGCAGGGACACCTTCCATGAGCCCTTGGACACTTCCAGGGCTGGGGCAGCCACAACTTCTGGGGGCAAGCTGTGCCAGGGGCTGCCCACCCTCCCAGGGGGGAATTCAGGACTGGGATAGAAAGATTTCTGGATTGGGATAAAAAGATTTCAGGAGTCAGATAGAAAGGTTTTGGGACTGGGATGAAAAGGTTTCTGGGTTGGGATAGCAAGGTTTGTGGGTTGGGTGCTGAGGTGCTGTGCAGGCAGAGGGGATCCCTTGCCTGGGGCTCAGGCAGAGGGAAGATGCTGCCCTGAGGTTTTTGGCAGGCCTGGCCCAGCCCAGGCCGGGGTGGGAGCAGAGGGTCACCCAAAGGGTGGCACGGAGGGAATTCCTGGGGAGTGTTTCCCCCTTTGGTGCTGGGGGTTAAAGCTGAGCTCAGCCCCCCTGTCTCTGTCCCTGCTCTCCCCCCTGAGTTTCTCAGCTGTCTGTAAAGCCCAGCCCACCTTCCCTCTGCTGCACGTTCATTTTGTTAAAGGATGTAATTAAAAGCGAGTGTAATTATTTTTAATCGAAGCCCCTTTGATATCTTGGCCTGAGAGGTGGGGAAAAGCCACCCAGCTGAGCAAAGCTGCTCATTCCAGCAGTGCCTGCTCAGGGCAGGGAGGCTGTGCCAGGAATGCTGATTTTTCCCAGCCTTTTGGCTGTGGATGGCCCTTTACCCAGGGGGGATTTCAGCTCCCAGAGGGCAGAGGGAGTTGTGGGTCTGTCTCCTGCTATTTCTGCAATATTGTGAATTTATAAGCAGGTCCTTTCTGTGTGGGATTCGGGGCTGAGAACGAGGTTTGGCTGCCTTGGCCTGGGAGGGATCAATTCCTTCCCGTTTTCCATGGCAATGTTTGGTGCCTCAGCCCCTTCCAGCCCTGCAATCCCAGCCTGTGTCTCTCCTCCAGGTCTGGATGGGAACCCAAGAATGAAAATCACTTTGCTGTGCAGCTCAAAATGCCCTTCCCGGGGTGTTATTCCCTGTTATTCCCCATCTTTGCTCCCAGAAGGTGACAAGTTTCATTCCCTTCAGGATCTGTGTCCCCACCAACACCACCCCCTTTAGCTCAGGAGCAAATCCTGCATCCCAAAGGGCTCTGAGCTCCCGTGTTTGTTCTCTCAGGGATTCCTCAGACCTGCACTTTGATCCCAGCAGGGCATTTTGCAGCCACGTTGCTATCCCAGGATGTCTGTTTTGCCAGGAATTGTCAGGAATTGCTGGCAGCAGTGCTGGTGCCCTTCTGTCACCTCCCCCTGGAGCACTGGCAGGGACAGCTGCAGCTCATGGATGAGGAGCCTGTGGAGTTGCCTCTCCCTGTTGACCTCAGTTCAAGCCTTGAACAAGCCCAGATCTCCCACATCCTGATTTTAATGAGGAGCATTCCCATATTTCAGCTCTCAACGTGGTTGTGCCTCGGGGCTTTCATGAGCTGGTCGTGGTTGGGCTGCGCAGGAGAGTAGGAATGACCCGGATTCTGGGAAAGAGGAGGGTGGAATCAGGATATTTTTCAGTGCTGCTTTATTAGGAGTCATTTAGTGGTTGATCAGCCCCAGGGGGGTCTCCTTCATCAGTGGAGGAGCTCCTGCTGCTCAAGTGTCAGCTGTGCCCTCATCCCATGGCCTGGAGCTCCGGGGTATCCATGGGCAGGCGATGGATCCAGCACCAGCTTGGGCTGGGAAGTGGGTATTGTATTTTATATATTATTTTTATATGGCTTTGCCTTTAAAAATCAGCAACATCCAGTTCTTGTGGGTATAAAATAGACCTCTGTGGTTGGAATGAAGTTGTGGTGAGCTGGGTGGAGATGCAGGAGACGCTTCCAGTTGGGTTTCCTGTCCCAAACTGTGAAGGAGCAGATGGAAATCAGCCCCAAAACAAGCCCACTGTTTCACTGACCCTTCCTCGTGTTGCTTTGGTGAATATTCAGGTTTAATCTTCTTTGCTCCTCTGCCACTCCTGTGCACAAAGTTTCCCAGCAGCAGTGTTTGTGTGTTTCAGGATGAGCTTCTCCTCTGAGCTTCCTGGACAAACTAGCTCCTTTTCCAGTGGGAATTTTGACTTAGGGAAAGCTCCTCTTTCCCTCTTTGCTTTCTTGGTCAGCTTTGAAGCCTGAGTGAAAATGAACAGTTGATTAGGAAAAGAGAATGTGCAGGTCCTGATCCTCAGCTTTTAGAAAGGGGATTGAGATGGGGGAAATCCATTCATTTTGCTGCTTCCCAGCTTGGAGCAGAGATTTAATAACAGCAGAACTGTAGTCCATGAGCTGCACATCACAGCTTTGAGCACTGAAATAGGGATAGATGGGGCAAATCAGCAGCTTTTATGAACTGTGTGAAGAGACTCCCTTTGCCTTTCCCTTTGAAATGATAAACAGTTAATTAATAATAGGAGTTTATAAAGAGTTTCTGGCTTTGGGATGTTTCATGCTGGCAGTGGGATTTGCAGGTAGGGCTGAGGGAAGTGCCCCAACTGCTTTGGGAATGCCCCAGCCCTTGAGCCAAGGGGATGATCCCAGCATTGGGATTGAGGATGAATTCATTAAAATGCCTGTGAAATACTTGGAATATAAGCAGCATTATGTGCCTGAGCTGGGGCTGCTGAAGTCACTGTAATCTTTTTATTGACTCCAGTGGTCTTTGGATCAGGTCCTGTTACACGAGGCATTTAATATGAGCGATGGGAGAAGCTCGGGGCTGAATTGAGACCTCATTTGCAAGTCTATATCTGTTCTATATTTGGCAAAGAACTCGGAGCCAGATTCACTGAGCCCCATAATCCCCTCAAAGTTTGCTCAGAATCCTCCAGCAACAGCTCGGAGGGCAGAGAGCTCCTCACTGACAACTTGGAATTATTCCCTATACACAGGGTGACATCAAACCTATTTGGGGGATGTTCAGGCTATACAGAGAGTTTTTTGTGCTGGTTCTCGGTGCCATGGGAATTAATTTCAACCACAGTGGAAAAATAAATCACCGGGGAACTGAGGAATGAATATGATAATCGGGGAATTTGCATAAAAACTATTTCTGGAGCTTTTTGCCCATAATGGATGTTACTGGGTGATGTTTCTCCTGGGGTTGTTCTCACCTGGACTCTCAGGAGCTCTGTCCAAGCTTTTCCTGATGGAGGGAGATGGGTTTGGGGATTCACCCCAAACTGAGAGCAGTGCTGGAGCCTGGGGAGAAGGGGGACAGAGGAAGGTGCTTGTGAAGCGTTTGGGTGGAACTGCAAGAGGTGTCCTCACCCAGAGAGTTAGTGTGGTTTCCCCCCCTGCACTTCAAGTCACTCCAAAGCTTTGGAATCAGGTGGCACATTCCAGCCTGTTTCCCTGCCTTTGCTAATTGCTTCCTGTCACTGGAGCAGCTTCAAACGGAGCTTTTGTTCACCCCCCTGTTTGGGTGTGCTGGTGGGTCTCCTGTCGGTTGATGAATCATTAAGTGGGTTTGCGGCTTTCAGAGCCAAAAAAAGAGGGGAAAAAAAGGATATAGGGAAACGGATAAATAACTATTGTATTTCAGCATCCAGTTCCTGTGGCACGAGGTTACAGTCTTGAGTGTGCTAGAATGTAATTAGTTCTTTAATTAGGGTCAGGCTGCTCAGAATGCAGCTCACTTGAGTGAGTGATTGAACTAACGACGTGTGCAGCTCCACAGCCCCGTGGTCTTTGTATTAATTACATTATTCCAGCATTACATGCTTTAATAATGATCCACACAGGTTAATATTTTGGTATTACTACTCAAATTAATGGTTCCAAAGTTGGCTGAAGCATCACAAAAGCTCCTGTTCCTCCATCCTGTGTTTCAGAATGTCAGGGCTAAAATACATCCTGTCCATTAGAGAAATACCCCATTTCTAGGGGGGGTGACACAGGACAGCTCAGCCTGAACCACATAAACACCATCACACTGTGCTTTGGGGCTGGGCCTCAGCACTTTGGGGCTTGCTCTTTGGTCAGGTGTTTGCAGGAGGTGCTGCTTTTAATGAAAGCCCCCCAGGGTTTGGTTTTCCCGTGCCCAGGGTGAGATGTCGGGTGGCACCAGGACTCTGGGGGCCTTGGCACACAAGTGGCTGCTCCTCCTACATTGCTTTGGATAATTCTCTGCTGGCTAAAACAGCACAAAGTGGCCTGAAACCAAACTTGGTGGTTTAATCTGTTAAGAGTTGGGAAATTCAGTGTGTTCCCAGGCAGGTGTGCAAAGGGCTGAGGCTTCCAAGTGCCTTTTGTGCCCTCCTGGATCGGGTCACTTAAAGAGCTCCAAGAAACAAAATTCCATTGATTTCTTCTGGTGGAAGGGCTGGGAAGCACTTCTGGAAATGGAACTCTCTCCCTTTTCTGTTTGTTCAGCCTGTCCCAGCCTGCATTAAGGACCTTGGTCCCTTAAATCATGTTGTGTTTGAAAAAAGAGGAGATTTCCAAAGCAGCCCAAAGGTTTGGAACACAAACCTCTTGATGTCTGTGGGACTCCTAAATGGTCCATGGAGGCTGCACAAATGGAGTGGGGGGGAAAGTTTGGGTGGAACAGGAGAGAAAACACAGGACATAAAGAGTGTGGAGAGATGTGATGGTGATGATGATGATGATGGAGACAACTCCCCTGAGCTACTCCAGTGATAATTAATAACTTTGTGAGCAACACAGAGCAAAGGGAAGACTCTCCACTTGCACTTTGTGCACCAAACATGTGCCTGTCTGCACATCCAAATCCACCACCAGGATTTCAGGGCTGGGAAGGAAAAGGGCAGAGGCACCTGGTGAAAAAAACCAACCCCAAAAAAGAGCCCTCTGAAGTCCCAACACACAAATTGTTATCAATAAAACCATCTGGGAAATCGATAGATGAGGCTGACAAATCTGAGAGGTAATTTCAGGAAGAGCTCAAGAAATGCTCCAGGGCAGGAAAAAGCAGGGCTGGTCACCCTTGGTGGTGTCCTGGAGATCATTAATGCTCCTGAAAGTTGCTGCTCCCGTGGGGACACAGCCAGGCAGGGCAGGAGCAGGGAGGGGCTCCCTTGGGGTGCCTCCTGTTAATGTGCTGCGTCTTTGCCAGGTTATCAAACTCACCTTTGAAGAATTTGAGCTGGAGAGAGGATATGACACTCTGACAGTGGGGGATGGAGGCCAAGTTGGAGACCAGAAAACTGTGCTTTATGTGTAAGTAGCAACTCCTGAGTGCCTGGGGGAGGATCCTTTGGCTGCTGGGATGGGGCTCTGGGGTGGGATGGAGGAGCTGGCTCTGCTCCCCGGCCCTCGGCGTGGGTTTTGTGCTGCCTGTCCCTCTGGGGGATGGTTTGGTGTGTTCTCCCCCTCTGCTCTTCAGAGAGAGGCTGGAGCTGTCCAGGGTTCTGAGGGAATGGGACAAGGGCTGGAATGCCAGAGGAACTGCAGATCAGGCAGGACCCAGGAGCTGTTGGGATCTCTCTCTCCTGGGCTGCCCTTCTGTGCCCTCGTTTTTACCTGTGCAAGATGTAAATCCTTTAGCCTTGGGTGACATCCTGGGCCTCTTCAGGGCTGGGGTTTGGTGCCCCTCAATTTGCATCCTTCAGTTTGCAAATAGGGGGGGGGAAGGGCACTGGAAACATAAAGATGGTGCTACTTCCCTTCCCGGCCTCTCCAAAAGTGCTCCAGCAAAGCTGTGGTGCTCTTGCCAACTGCTGGAGAGTGTCCTTGTGCTTTCTCATCCCTCCTCCCACTCCATCTCCACTCCTATTCACGTTTCCCTGGCTTGCCCAAAGCTCTGAACCCCGAGGTTCCTTTTCCTCCACATTTCTTTTCAGCACATGATCCTTTGGTCAGGAACTCCGGCAATGTGTGGAAATGGGGAGGCTGATTCTTGCCAAAGTGTTTGTAATTAAAGTGTTCCAGAACATTTCACAGCCCACTGCCAGGGGCCCTGCTGCAGTGATTCCTCCTTTCCCCCACCCCCTTTTGCTTTGCCTAAAGCCCAGGAAGATTTTCCCTGGTTTTGATTTGAAGCCTTCCATATTTCTCTCACTCTGCATTAGCCCCTCAACACTTTGCTGATGCAAATGTGGAATATCCAGGATGGAGGAAGGTCTGGAATCTTTTCCCAGTGCAGAACTTTCCAGTCAGTTGCTGGTGCTTGTCCTAGCAGGGGAATTTGTATTTATATATAGGAGAAGTGGAAAAGTAATGAAATGTGAGAGAGGTGTGGAGGGCACAGAACTATTGCAGTTGTAATTCAAAGGGGTTCAAGGTCCATGGGCCACTTTTCCCCCTGTCACCTGAATCCAGGTGAATCCACTGGATAGGAGCTGTGGGGTTTTCTTGAAGAATCAAAATGCACAAACCTAATCCTGCCAGAGACAAGAGTTCCAATTTTCTTGCTGCTCTTCATTTCCTCCTGGCTGCTGAGGAGGAGCTCAGTCCTGCTGCCTTTCAAATCAAGGCACACTCTTGAATCAGCTTGCACAGCAGCAGCCCCCATCCCAAACGGAGCCATGAAGGAGCATTTGTTTCCACTCTCACTCTCATCCCTGGAAAATGCATCTCAGGGAACAGAACAGATTGTTAGGCTGAGCTCTCTGACTAGCAGAGAGGATTTTATTCCCTAAAGTAACAAGCACCCAAATCAATCACTCAGCTTGTTAAAGTGGAATAGCAAAGAATGCAAAAGGCTTTGAAGCACCTTTTCTTTTTCCTGAAGGTTTTTCTCTCGGTGTGTTCCTCATTCCTGCCTCTCTGCTGCTTAAATAACCTGAGAATCAACAATAACACTCCTGCACCCTCCATCCAACTCTGGGCATGCAAAACAGGCATTAAAGCAGGATCACTTCTTCATTTCCCAGCAGCCTGGGATCAATAAAATTCCTGATGCAGGTCAAAGCAATCACAGGGGGCAGAGCTTTGATGGGCTGGGCAGAGCTGGTTGTGATTTCAGGGAAAAGCACGCTCAGGATGCCACGGGCAGAGCTGGAGCAGGAGCTGTTGCAGGTGTTATCCTGGGCCCTGGTGCCTGTGGCACTGGGAGGGTCTCTGGGATGGTTGGTCCTGTCCACCCGAGGGACCTGTGCTGGGGAGAGCCTGGCACGGGGCAGGGAGCTGGTGGCACTGCCCTTGGAGCAGTCACAGAATCCCACACTGGTTTGGGGGGGAAGGGACCTCAAAGCCCACCCAGTGCCACCCCCTGCCCTGGCAGGGACACCTCCCACCAGCCCAGGGTGCTCCAGCCTGGCCTTGGACACTCCCAGGGCTGGGGCAGCCACAGCTTCTCTGCCCAACCTGTGCCAGGGCCTGCCCACCCTCCCAGCCAGCAATCCCTTCCCAATATCCCACCCATCCCTGCCCTCTGGCACTGGGAAGCCATTCCCTGTGTCCTGTCCCTCCATGCCTTGTCCCCAGTCCCTCCCCAGCTCTCCTGGAGCCCCTTCAGGCACTGCAAGGGCTTCTGAGGTCTCCCTGGAGCTTCTCCTCTCCATGCCCAGCTCTCCCAGGCTGGCTCCATAGGGAAGGTGCTCCAGGCTCCTCTGGACCTGCTCCAGCAGTTCCACGTCCTTATTTTGGGAGCACCAGAATTGTGCCAGGTGGGATCTTAGGAGAGCAGAGACTCATTTGCCTTCACTGCACAAACAGCACTTGGCAGATCAGCCACACTTCCCTTTGCCCAGGAAAGTGGGAATTGCACTGATAAAGCCTGGGGGGGTGGCAGGTTCAGCTACTCAGAGGCTGCTCCTGTGCTGTGCTGCTTTGGAGTAACCCTGGGATTGCAGTAACTCTGGGATTGCAGTAACCCTGGGATTGCTCCTGTGCAGTCCTGCCTTCCAGTAACCCTGGGATTGTCCTGGTCTGCACTAACTCTGCCTGGATTAACTCAAGCATCACTTTTCTCACGGAGCCTTTCAGGTGCTGCTGGACCTGAGGACGGGCCAGGCACAAACCAGAGCTGCTCATCTGGGTGAATTTAGATTTAAGGAAATTGTACAGAACAAAAACCAACCCAACCCTCACCTCTCCCCTTGCAGAAGCTGCACTTAATTTCTAAATTTCTCCCAGATAATACTTTAGCAGAATTAGTGCAATAACAACATTAAACAGTGCCACTAAGACAGGCACCACACCATTCCTACTGCTGGAATAACTCTCCTTCCCACACACTGCTGCTGTTTCCAGGGAAGGGAGGGGGCCGGGCTCCACAGGGCCCTGCAAGGTGCCTGTGTGGGTGGGGGATAAAGCTCTAAAGCTCTGCTGAACCACAACGAGGTGATTAATCCCAGAGGTTGAATGAGCCACGCAGGGCTCATTCCCGGGGATGGAGAGGGGACACCCCCTGGATCCCCTGGGAGGGCAGCAATGTCCCCATCCCTCCGGATCAGCGGCACTGCCCCCCGCCTCTCGGGCTGCTCGGCACATCTGAGCCTCCTGCCTTGTCTGCCAGGTGCTTTTTTTCCTCCCAGACCCTCGTAGAAACTTCTCTGCCAGGGTGGGAATTCAGCAGAGGATGTGTGGAAAATAATTCGTGGCGGTGCCGGGAAATGCTGCGAAGGCAGTTCGGAGGATTCGCTCGCCGCTTTGGGTCCGGGGAATTTTATTTGTTTGCTTGTGTTTTGCTTCAGTGAGAAAGAAAATGATGACTTTTGATGCTGGATAATGTATTGCAATAATGGCACCAAATTGTAATTATTCTGGTGGTGCTGGGGATGATAATTTGCAGGCCCTCAGCTGTGGCAGGAGGCTCCCAGTGCAGGCAGAATGCAGAACGTGCAGGGAGGCTCCTCGGGCTGGAAAACACAGCAGCTTGGGGGCACTTTGGGGGTGATTCTTCACTGCTTGGGCATTTCTCTGGCTGTTTTCTGCTCCTGCAGAGGAATTATGTGGGCTTTATTTCGTTGGGGAGGGAACTCTGGGGAGACACACAGGCTCTTTACTTGCCCTTGTTGCCTCTTGCAGCCTGACGGGCACCACCGTCCCCGATCTCATCGTCAGCACCCACCACCAGATGTGGCTCCTCTTCCAGACAGACAGTGTCAGCAACTTGCTGGGATTCAAAGCAACCTATGAAGGTAATCCAGGCACCTCTCTCAGAATTTCCCTGTTTTCAGAGGATCAGGGCTGAGATGAGCACAGAGGATTGGGAGCAAAAGGAGAGAGAAGCTTCTCTATTTATATATCGAAGCTCTGCAGAATTTTTTTCTTAAGATTGAGCTTTGCTCCACTAAGAGCAGCTTTCAGGGGTTCTTTTCCATCAGAGCTGACTGGGTGGGTACTGTCTCCTTGCCACTTCATCTGCTTTGTTGGAAAAGAGCTGGAGAGTCTCAGCTGATGGTGCCAGATTGTGTCTGTGGGAGGAAATGAGATGGAGTAATCAGTGGTTCCAGGAGATCAGTGGTGTCAACTGCTTTACACTTCGACTCGTCTGGAGTCTCACAAGTGAAATGAAAGTTAATACTGGGATTTTTCAAAGGAACTCGTGAAATCCATCAGGGCTGTGAGTGCTGAAGTCTGGCACAAACTTGGGTGTTTGCTGTTGTCACAGGTGTTTGCAAAGGTAGGGAAAGTGGCATGGAAAAGTCTCTGTGTCAGCTCCTGGAAACGCTCAGTGGGAACATTCCAGCCCTGCTCTTTCCAAATGCACATTAGCACTCATTCATTTTTCAAAGAGTTTCAGGGAAGTGCCACTTTGTGCTCAGGGCAGGACCTGCCCGTGGTGGTGCTGCTGCTGGATCTGAGGGAGCAGAATGAGGGACCTGAGCTGCCACAAAACTGAGCTGCACCAAATGGCAGCCTGTCTCTGGTTAGTCTCATCCTAAGGGCACTGTGACACATCCTTGGAGTCTCCTGAGAAATCTGGGTTTGCCCTCTGGGGAGAGCTGCAAAGCCCATGATGTAGGGACTTGCTCACAGTGTTGTTCATCTTCTGTGAACTCTGGGTCTAGGAGGAGCTCGAGTTTTCCCTGCTCTGACATGCCTGGCTGTTGTTGGTACCTTGATCTATAGCAAGGCTGAGCTGCCCTTGCCCCCTGTGACCTCCCAGCCCATTATCGTGCCCTGGAGTATCCAGTGCCAAATGTGCTTCTCCATTTCCTGCTCAGCAGCTTTACCTGTACAAGTGCTGCCTGTTTGCACAGAATCCTGGCATCACTGAGGTTGGAAAAGACCCCCAAGATCATCAGATCCTGTGCTCAATGCCCACCTCGTCCCCCAGCCCAGCCCACTGAGTGCCACATCCTGGGCACCTCCAGGGGTGGGCACTCCAAACCTCCCTGTGCAGTTCCTTCCAATGTGTAACAACCAAATTCCTCCTGATGCCCCACCTGCCCCTCCCCTGGCCCAGCCTGAGGCCGTTCCCTCTCCCCCTGTCCCTGTTCCCTGGGAGCAGAGCCCGACCCTCCCCTGGATCCATCAGGGACTTGCAGAGCCAGAAGGTCCCCCCTGAGCCTCCTTTTCTCCAGGCTGAGCCCCCCCAGCTCCCTGAGCTGCCCCTCACAGGACACACAATAACCCCTGTGAGCTGTGAAATCTCCTTTTTCTCAGCACCTTTGCAGTTTTCACCACATTCTCCTGACCTTGCCAAGTGGATTTGTGCATGGACAAGCCCAGTGAGGTCCTGGGGGTTAAACTGCCCTCCCTCCACCAGCCAGAGCATAAACCTCTCTTAGGCTGTGCAAATGTTTCAACTTACAAAGCAAGAGGCATCTAAGAGGCAATTGCCAAATACATTATGAAGTTATGTGCAACTTCCTAACAAGTTTTAGTGCCAGTTTTATGGCCACACTTCCTCCTAATTGCGAGTGCAAAATCGCAGCTAATGTTGCTGGCTGAAGTCAGGCCCCAAAACCTGCCTAACAGAAGGGCAGGGGATTGCTTGGAGAGGGTGTTTAAATTGCCATCCATCCTAAAACATGAGGGTTTAGTGTTCTTTGCGAGGGGAAGGCAATCACAGAGCCTGTTGCTGTGCTGGAACACTCACACCCAGGAGATTTAGGCAGGCACAGCTTCAAGGGCCTGCTGGAGGAACATTGACTGGCAGTGACTCTGTGTGAGGCTGAGCAAAGGGGACTCAGTTCCCAAAATCTCCTCCAAGGTCTTTCCCCAGTGATGTTCCCAATGGCTGGGCTGGAGGTGCTTGGTCTCCCAAAAAAACCCCTCTATTTCTTCTCCTGATGGACTTCAGTTTATCACAAGCAGTAGGATAAAAGTGAATTAATAATATAAAATTCAGTGGTAAGAAACAAAACAAAACAAGCAAAAAAAAAACCAAAAACAAACCAGAGCAAAGCCAAATTATAAAGTTTATATTTTTAATATGAAGCACGAGCTTGAAATTGAAACGAGGTTTGTAGACACACAGACACTAATTTAATTTGGCTTTCTGTCGGAATTGGGTTAATTTAGGTAGAGCTGAGTAAGGTCTGTGCTCTGAACCACCCGTGTGCTGCAGGCAGGGGATGATTAAACAGTATTTATTGTGTGGAATTGCTGAGTCAGTGTTTGGCTGGGGCTTGCTGGAATTCAGCCCCGTGCTGCTAAGAGGCTTAGGAGCTCTGCAGGGCTGGAGTTGGGCGATTTGCTCTGCCCAGCTCCTGAGTTTAATCGAAGTGCTGCTGGTTTGTGCTGTTTCTCTCAAGGAAACCCAGCTCTGTGCTGAGCTTTCCCTGCTCAGCACCCCCCGAGGTCTGGGAGGAACCCAAAGGGTTTGTCCTCCCTCCTGCCCCGGGAGCCTGGAGTGCTGAAATGCTGCAAGGAGTGCTGAGCCAACAAGGTGCAGCCTTTTTGGGGCTGCTGTGCTGCCCTGAGCTGCTCTCAGGGTCAGGCAACTCCTGGTTAAGTCTCATCTGAGCCTTTGGCAGTGATTTGATGGGATGCCACAGGGCTTGGGGAGCCAGCTGCTCTCAGCTCTGCAGTGCTGGGGGTGGCTGGGGCAAAAATAGGCAGAAAAGACCTTTTTAAATTATTTATTTATCCCCTCCCTGTGGTGTGTTTCCTCTTTGGATGCTTTTTTCCCTCATTCATAGAATTGCAGAGTGGTTTGGGTTGGAAGGGTCAGTGAAGCTCATCACATTCCAGCCCCTGCCATGGGCTGGGACACCTTCCCCAGGGAGGTGGGGTTGGAATTAGGTGGTCCTTTTGCTTGGAACTGGGTGGTCCCTTTTTTTATTTGCCATTGGAATCAAGAAGAACGAGGCAGCAGAAACCCCCCCAGTCCTGGTTCCTTCAGATCCCCACTGGCACCATTCCCTTTAATTAGTTTAAACCCAATTACTCTGAGCCCAAACCTCTGTGTGAGGGGGAGGGTTTTCTCGAGGTTTTTCTGCCATTGGTGTGATTTCCTCAGCTCTGGCCCCAAACTGCTCCCAAATCCATCACCTCGTGGCTGTTTCTCCCAGACACTGCCAGTTTTCCTGGCTCCTGCAGGAATTGCCAGGGAGGCCCAGGAGGAAGAGTGGCCTGGATTGCAGGAGCCTGCGGGGGGTGTTGGCTCCCTGCTCTGCAGCCAGCACACAGCCCCACTTTCCCCCCAGCCCCAGAAGGCAAACAGCACAAACAGCTGCTGCAGAAACTCCTGCTGAAACATTTGCTGCTGGGATAAAAAAAAAATTAAAAAAAAAATGCTGTTGTGTCAAAATTTTATCTGTATGAATAATATTTGATGGAGAAGTTTTGAAAGATTGATGTCGACTTGTTTCATTTAAATAATGTCAAAACACTTGATTTGGATGTTCTTGTTTAGTTTTGACTTTTATTATCCTAATGTGGAAGTGATTTTGCTTTAAACATTCATCAGGAGAAATGTTTCAATCTTATTGAAGTAACATGTTTTGATATTTCCAAATCACTCTTTTTTTTTTTTTTTAATTTTTTTTTTTAAATTGGGACTTCTGCCCTGCTAAATATTTCATGGGTTTTACTGCCTGTGGAAAGAAATGCAAGAACCAGGGGATTTCTCTCAGGTCAGAGAATGGAATTGCTGAATAAATTCCATTTCCTGCCCTCTGTAAGATAATAAACTGTGTGAGGTGTGTTTGGCTGCTGCTGGCAAGGGGGTGGGGTGTGGGCAGGGGCTCCAATTGCTCGTTTCTCTCCATCCTTACCCCCTGATTTCCCTCTCTGAGCAGAAAAGGGTGACACAGACAAGGGGGTGAGGGGGAAAACACCGACCCAGACCTGTCTCACCTCAGTTCCCTCTCAGCAGAGGCTCCAAGGGCTCTGATTTCACTTTGCTCAGCTGCGTTTTCTCGGAGCTCCTGAGCGTGTCCCCGTTTCACAAACACTTGGAATGTGCTGAGCACTCGGAGCTGCCTTTGGCTCCTGCTGGAGATGCTCAGGGTGACCACCTTGGAGTTGTTGTGTCCACCCTGTCCCACCAGAGGCACCGCCTGGGCAGAGGGAAGAGCTTTGGGCTGCCTGTGGGATCTGAGCCCCATCCAAAGCTGCTCTGGGCTGCAGGAGGGTTGGAGTGGTTCATGTCTTGGGAATTCCGTGGAGGAGCAGCCTGGGAAGAGCTGGCACTTCTGCTCCATCACATCCCGCTGCAGGGTGGGCTGGGACATGAGTTGCCACCTCACCTGGTGGTTTGAGGGCAGGTGTGTTGCTGTCACAGAACAAGGGGCTGCTTTGGGTGGGGAGGGACCTCAAATCTCACCCTTTCCCCAGCCCAGGTTGCTCCAAAGCTCATCCAGCCTGGCCACGAAGGGATGGGGAGTCCACAAGGCCTGTGTGGGCAGCTCATGCTCCCCAAACCCACCAGGGTGGGATGGGGACATCCCAGAGCTCCTTGCCAGGAGCTGGGCACGCTGGGAATTGCTGATTCGGAATTCCAAGACTTGAAGGTGTGGGAAGGGAAGGGAAGGGGTAACAGGAGTGAGTTTTTCCAGGCGGTTGACTCGCAGTTTGCCGTGTCTCTGTCAGACACCATGATAAATGTTTAAAACCTGCTTGTTCCCATTTGATCTTGTTACTATTCCTTGAGCTGTAAAGCTGAGTTTTCGTTCCCTGAGAGGCACCATTGGCCTCCTGCCTTTTTTTTTTGGAGAGGAAAGTAGAGTTCAGCGCTGCTTTAACATCCCAACTGGTTTATTTTTCATCCTTTCCATGCAAGTGCAAATCTCAAACACTTGGGTTTTCAAAGTCTGCAGGAAGAGATGCAAATCCTGACAAAGTGCTTTCACTGAGAAACCTACTTCACCAGAACTTTAATATTAATTTATGCTAAATTATTTTGGGGATGCTTCATTACCTGGCAGTGACTTTTTAGTTCAAGATGCAAAGAGCAGTGGCAGAAGTGACGTGCCTTGTGAGTTCTGCTCAAAATACACCTGGATCCGAGTTGCCTGGAGTCAGAATAATAATGAGGTGCTTGTTGTTATTCAGACCAAATTGGAATGTTAGATGGAGTCATGCAAATCTCGGATCCCACGACTTCCCCCTGTAAAGAAAATGCCATAAAAGAAATTTCCAATTTGGTGCAAGAAATTGAAAACGGGGAGAAAAGACAGCGAGACTGATCAGAGATGATGGGGATAAAAACTGGAGGCCGAGGGAGAGGAGCTGAGTGTGAAGCAGATAAATAATGTGGGAACACTAAGGAAGCTGGGAAGGAATGGGGTGTTGGAACTAATAGTGATCCAGGGCAGGGGCGCCTTGGGAATGGAATTGTACAGAGTGGGAGAGAAGAAAAAACTGTGGCTGTGGTTTCTGAAAGGCACAAAGTCCGCAGAGCCAGGGATTATCTGGGGGGAGCCTGGGCAGGGATGGGTACAGGGGCAGGGAGGGGCACAGGGCAGGGAGGGGCACAGGGACAGAGGTGACAGCCCAGCAAAAACCCCCTGTGTCCTCTTCAGTGAGTCCAGGTCTCTTGGCTTCAGTGTCCTGGAAGCAGCTGCAGGGCAGGAACTCCTTGGGATTGCTGTATTTTCCATATAGTTGGGATTTTCATGGAATCCCAGACTGGTTTGGGTTGGGAGGGACTTTAAATCCCATGGCATTCCACCCCTGTGCCATGGGCAGGGACACGTCCCACTGGACCAGGCTGCTCCAACATGACTTTGAACACTCCCAGGGATGGGGCAGCCACAGTTTCTCTGTGCCACCTGTGCCAGGTGAAGGATTTCTTCCCAATATTTAACCCAAATCCCCCCTCCCTCACCCTACAGCCACTGATCTAAGGCGGGGGGATGGGGGGGTTGCCTGGGGGAGCTGCCCAGGGATCCCACAGCCCTGGGCAGCAGCAGTGTTTGGGGGGGGGATGCCCAGCTGTGCCCCAGTTGTGCCCCCACCCCAGCTGTGTGTCCTTCCTTGCAGAGATCGAGCAGGGCAGCTGCGGCGACCCCGGGATCCCGGCGTACGGCCGGCGAGAGGGCTCCACCTTCGGCCACGGGGACAGCCTGACCTTCGAGTGCCAGCCCGCCTTTGAGCTGAAGGGCCAGAGGACAATCACCTGCCAAAAGAGCAGCCAGTGGTCTGCTCAGAAACCTGTCTGTGTGTGTAAGTCGGTGAGGAGGCGGCTCCAGGGGCACGGGGGGCGCTCTGTGCTGTGCCCGGCTGGCACCAAGTGGCATCTTCGCCCAGCTCAAGCCTCGGGGAGGGCTTGGTCTGGCTGTTTGCCGGGCAGAGGAGGGCTGTGGAGCAGGGAGCAGCAGCCCCACAGGGGGATTTGGGCTGCTCTCCATGCTCTGCCCTTCCTCAGGCTTCGGTGCCCAAGGCAGGAGATGTGGGCACAGCCAAATTCAGAATTTAACCCTTGATTCCTTCCTTAGCTGGCAGTACCCAGGCTCTCTGCTGCTGCCCCTCAGCCTGCCACTTACTGCCTGAGCTCCCAGCAGAACTGGGATTTTATGCACTCCAAAAAGTGACCCATGGTAACGTTCTGGGATGTAAATGGGCGTTCCTGCACAGTCCCTGGTGGGGTTTGATGGTCTCAGTGCCCTGTGAAGACGTGTTGGGCAATCTGCTTTACTGCACTGAGAGAACCCTCTTTGGTGTTCTCTGTAAGCAAATCAGCTGAAGGTGCTGGGGAGGAAATTGGGGTCTTCCTGGGTGTCTGTGAAGTGGGAAATGTCAGGCTGTTTCGGTGCTTCCATCACTTGGTTTTGACTTTTCATTTCCTGGAATTTCAGGTGACTTTGAACAGCTCATGGTTTGGTTGAGGCTCGTGCTGATAGTTTGGAGTGGGAGCAAACCTGTAGTTTGTGCCCTAGATGAAAGAAATGGGTGATATTAGTATAGAAAAGAGACTTTGCAGTAAAATAGGATTGTTTTTGTAGGTAGATACTGATCAGGGGCATCAAATGAAGCCCCAATCAACAATCCATGCAAAGCATAGCACGGCATGAATCTTTTAATTATAATAACTCCGTTGTATCCTGTTCTCTGTGACTCTCCAGCTTTATTGTTATTTGTGGATCAACAAGGCAACGTTTAGGATTGGCAAAAGGATTGCCCAGCCCTCTGCACACCCTCCCTGTGTGTTTGGGGCTTCCCTGGCCAAAGGTGTGCCTGGGAATCTGGGCTGGGATCGATCACAACTCTCTGTAAATGTTTGGAGACCACCAAGTGTGTTGGGAATGAGGTGGGGAATTCCAGGAGGAACCTGATTGATGTGCTGCAGGTTGGAATATGCAAACAATTCCAGGCTGCTGGTCCTGGCCAGGGGGGTGTGATGAAGCAGCACATCCCACCAGTGATCTGTGGGCAGGCAGAATTCCCTGGGGAGGGCTCATTCCCTGGGATCTCCATGGCAAACAACAGTCACACTGTGTGTAATGCACCTGCTCGTGCCAGGAGTCCTCAGGTCTGTCTGTCTCTGTGTTCCAGCCCTTCCATCCTCATCCTCATCCTCATCCTCATCCTCATCCTCATCCTCATCCTCATCCTCATCCTCATCCTCCTCCCTGTCCCTGCAGCACCCAGGGGAGCACGGGGGGCACCTGGGGAGCTTTGTAGGACCTGGTCACCAGGGGGGCCCTGGCCTTGGGG
>VXBX01005336.1:258176-278358 GCA_013400415.1 Scytalopus superciliaris
TGTGTGTGTGTGATGGGGTGTCTGGGTGTTATTTTGTGTGTGTGTGCGCTGTGGGTGTTTGTTTCTGTGTGCTGTGGGTGATGGTTGGACACTGAAAATCCTCCTCCCTCTTCTGCAGCATCTTGCAGTGCTCACATCAGCTTCGTAGCTGCTGCTCTTGGCTCCCAAATGTGCAATCCCAGCCTTAGGGAAGGTGATGTCTGTCACAGCCAGGGCAGCTCCCCCACCCACGATCCCCCAGCCTTGGTTTCCATCCAGAGCTCCTTCCCTTTGCTCTCCTGATCCTGGAATGGGCTGGGGGATGAGCACCAAAGGCTGTGCTGACCTGGTGTGCTTTGTGCTCTGACAGTGGGGACTCTGAGGGCTGTGACATCCCAGCTGAATTCTGCAGGTACCTCTGGCTGGACATTATTGAGTTTATTAATGGGGAAGCAGCTCCATAATTGCAGCCCCAGAGTGGCTCAGTGACCGTGGTGAGCAGTGATGGAAGGTGTGGTTGGGGACAGGGGTGTTTCAGGGGGGCCATAACTTCCAAATTCCAGGTTGGAATGACTTTCTACATCCTCGTGTCTGGTAGGGAAAGGCTCATTATGTGCTTTGGTGTGGACTCTTGCAACCAAAATCTGTTCCATGAGGTTTCTGTTCCCGTGCCAAGGGAAGGGGCAGCGGGGCCGGGGTGTTCTCTCAGGGTTTCTGCAGCACCTCAGAGAGGCTTAAAAAGTTCTTTGCTCTTCTTCCTCAGCAGTTTCCCTTCCTTCCTCCTCCTCCTGCCTGTCCCTGTGGGTCTGTGTCCTGCAGCTCCTGAGGTTTCACTCCTGTGCCTTTACTTTAGTCGTGCCGAGCAGCGCCGTCGTTTTATGGGAGAGACAATTCTGGCATAAACTGTCACGACAATAAATGTCATTTTTAACCACCTCGCTGAATAAAGGCAAACCTTTTGCCTTGTTTTAACTGGCCTGCCAGTTGCTCTGGGAGAGCCGTTTCAGAAAACATCTGATTTCCTGGTGCCACTTCGGTTTGTGCATCTCAGACTTGCACACTTGAAGGTTTCTGGACCCGCCGTGTTTTCCAGGGAAACAAACCCTGGGAGATAAAACTGTGTTTTAGGAATCCAGACAAGTGGGGCTGGAGGTTCCTGCCCTGCCCTGCCCTGAGGGGTCTGGCTTTGGCGTCACTGGGGATGGGGATAAACCTGGGTTTGTGCCTGTGTGTGTTTAACTGGAGGGGCCAGAATTTGGGTTGGGCTGTTCCAGGGCTCTTCGGGACTCCTCCAGCCTCTGGCCATCCCTGGCTCTGGTTGTCACTCCGGGGCTCCTGCTCTGCTCTTGCTTAAGGATCTTTACTTTCCAGTGATTTTCCTTTTGTTGTATTGTTGTAAACTCCGTGTTCCAGCCCTGCTCAGAGCTCTGCTCATGCATAATATTCCTCTAAACGGAACAGAAGGCATTTCCCAAAGCATCTCCAATTGGAATTATGTTAAATTGTGTGCTTTCTTCCCCTCTTGTTCCCGTGAAAACCTCAGCCACAGCCCATTTCTCCTCACAGACCTGCTCAAGTTGCTTTCCAGTCTTTTAATATCTGATTTGCCTTAATAGCAGGATAAAACCTCTCTTCTCCTTAGTGATAATTGCTCCTATTTTTTTATTAATCCCATATTGGCCCGTTAGACTTGCTGAGTAACCTGAGCTCCCCTTTGTAAGGATTGCAGACTTTAGTCTGGGGCTGAGCCCTCTGTGTGCCCTTCCTGGGCCAAACCAGCAGGGGCAGGGCCTGGAAGAGCAAAGTGCCCTGGATGTTTTACCCAGGAACGTTCTGGACAGAACCGTGTCATTTGTGTCCCTTGATGATGTTTTCATTTGGCTCTGAATTAAACTGTCAATTGCTCACTGTTTTCTCCCTTTCCCCTTCTCCCTTTCCCTTCTCGCTTTCCCCTCTCTCTTTCCTATTACTCCTTTTAATTCCTCTTTGTGCAGAGCTGATGGGACAGTTCATATTAACTCCCCAAATGTCCCTCCCTCCTGCTGGGAATGTTTTCCTTCTCCAGCTGACACTGGACTTGTTTACCTGCCTGTCGACGCCGTTGCTTTCAGTGGATTTTGGGAGCAGTGTAGGAATCGCAGTAATTGTTATTCCAGGCTGTTCTGTCGTGTGGGGTTTTTCAGGTCTGATTTTCTGGAGCCTGTTTTCCTGCTGGAATGGCAGAGACAGCCTGTAATTATCTCTGCCCCACAAATTGGGAGCGGGGCTGGTGGCTGACCTTAACCTGCCCAAACACCTCACCTCTGGCAGGGCAGGGCAGCCGGTCACATCCCGGCTCCCATGCCAGCTGGAACCCTGGGATGGGGCCAATTCCGGGCTTGGATGGTTCCTGTTAATCCATGAGGCCCCCCCAGCCCTTTCCCCTGCCCTTGATCCGTGGGGCTCAGAGCAGCAGATCCCACATTGCCTGTCCAGGCTGTTCCCCCGAGCCAGAGACGTCCCCGCAGCGAGGGCAGCGAACGAAATGAAGGCAGGATTACCCTGATCTCTGTGTCCGTGGGGGATTTGGAGCCTTTGTTAACAACCTTGTTTCACACTCACAGCCATGTAAGGCTCTTGCTGCTCGGTGCCAGGGGGGAAATCTCTGCCCAGCCCTCGCTGTGCAGCCCCGCTCGGCGCGGCGCTGGCATCGCGGTGTTTGCTTAAGCAGACAGGCACGCTCGAGTGCTGTGCTGGGCAGGAATCACTTCAGCTCCTTCTTAATGAGGAGGATTCGGGTTCTAATTGTCCCCCCAGGAGCTCCTCAGGGTTTTTTTTTCCTTGATATAAGCTGTGTGAAAATTTTCCATCTCCCTTTCTGAGGCTCTAAGAGGGCTGTGGGACCAGTCCCTGGGAGATGTCCCAGATGGGCTGCACACCTTCCAGCATCCCCCCTGTCAGCTGAGTTGGGAAGTTTCCATGGTGTCTGTATCCAAGGAAAACCAGCATTCACCTGGGTCAAACCAGAGCCTGTTTTCTCCCTTTGCCAGGGAGTCCTTACTGGGATTTACAGAGCCAGGAGAAAGTGTCCCGTTTTATGAGCTGCTGCCTGGGGGTGCTCTTGGCTTATAACGAGTTTTGGGGCTTTGGGGCTCCTTGTGCGGCAGGAGGGGGGCAGTGATGAGGCCAAGTGTTTGTCCTCAGCAGAGCTGCAGTGGGCAATGCCACCCCTGTGTGCCCGCACTGCCCTGGGTGCCGCCAGCTGCCCTCTCAGCCCGCAGCAGGAGGATGCACTTCCTTGGGCTGTGTCCATGCTGTTATTTCCCTGATTGAACCGGTGGAACTGGTCCCCTGGTGGGGTTTTGTGCTGCTCCAGATGAGCTGGCCTGTGCCAGGGCATCTGCCCGTGTTCCTGACAGCAATTGCTCAGCAGGGTGGGCTTGAGGGGTGTGAAGCTGAAATGACTCTTAACTGGGCTCATCAGGCGAGGAGATTGTCCCTGTCCCCGTGTCCAGGGGATGGGAGTGTGGTGTGTGTTGTGCTGCCAGCACCAGCCTGGGCTGCAGGGGAGTTCCCTTATTTAATTCAGTGCTTTCCACGTGGGGTTGGGGCCTGAGGAGGCTGCAGGGGGAACATTCCCAGTGGGAATCCCAGGTGGGAGTTTGTCTTTAGGGCTCTTTCCCTGCTCTCCATGAGCAGAGCTTCAAGTGTGGCCAAACCTGCCCAGGCTCTGCTGTGTCTCATCCCTGGGGAGCAGCTGCCACCTCCCTGCTGTGGGTGACACCCTTTGGGGGGATGTAACCCTCTCTGGGGTCACAGCAGTGCCCCCTCACCCCTTTAGGGGGTGTGTAACCCTCTCTGGGGTCACAGCAGTGCCCCCTCACCCCTTTGGGGGTGTGTAACCCTCTCTGGGGTCACAGCAGTGCCCCCTCACCCCTTTGGGGGGGGTGTAACCCTCTCTGGGGTCACAGCAGTGCCCCCTCACCCCTTTAGGGGGTGTGTAACCCTCTCTGGGGTCACAGCAGTGCCCCCTGAGCCCTTTGGGGGGGTGTAACCCTCTCTGGGGTCACAGCAGTGCCCCCTCACCCCTTTGGGGGGGTGTAACCCTCTCTGGGGTCACAGCAGTGCCCCCTGAGCCCTTTGGGGGGTGGGCAGAGCCCCAGCCCAGGCTGTTCCCTGCTCCACCCGCAGTGCTTGGCACGGGGCTCAGAGTGCTGCGGCACAGGAGGGATGAGCTGCCAAAGCACGGGGAGCAGCCCAGCAAAGGTACACACAGCAAGCACTCTGGGGCTTTGGCCAGGAAATGGCAATTAAAATTCCATCTTCCTGTGCACCCTGCAGCGATTCCCAGGGGGCTGCAGGGAGTGTGAGTTCTGTCCCACATCCCCGGGCACACAGGAGGGGATCTGTGTGCAGAAGCCTGGGAGCAGCTCCTGGGGGCAGAGGGCTGCAGGATCCCTGGCCTGCCCCAGAATGGATCAGCAGCTCCCAGTAGGTTTGGAAGCTTAACCTTATTCCCAGGAACACAATCCCTGTTGCTGTTTGACTGGGTAGAGATGAAACCTGCCCTTCCCTGCACACAGAGGCTCCTGCACAGCCAATTTTAATGTTATTTTCCTCAAGACTTGGTCCCCAAAACCTGCCTGGTTTTCTTCCTTCTCAACTTAACTGCTGCCCCAGCCCCATCGAGCCATTCCATCAGAGGGAACTGAACAGTTTGTTGCTGTGAAATCCAAAAACCCCCCGTTAATGTTTGCTCCAAACTCCTTCCCTCCCTTCCCAGCTGGCCTGCGGTGCCAGAGGGTTTTTAGGAGGAGAATTCATCGCGGTGCAGATGCAGAAAGGGGAAAAGACAAAATCGAAAGCACTTTGCTTCCCAGCTGGAGCAGTGCCCTGAGCTTCCAGCACTGGCAGCTCCTTGGGATCTGTGCTTCCCGAGTCAGGAATGCTGCTTATTAGCCAGGCTCCTGCTGAGCTCCCTTTTTTCCAGCCCATCACCAAGCTATGCCTAGAGCAGGGATCTTAAAGAGGAAAGGTA
This sequence comes from Scytalopus superciliaris, assembly GCA_013400415.1. Lineage (NCBI taxonomy): Eukaryota > Metazoa > Chordata > Aves > Passeriformes > Rhinocryptidae > Scytalopus > Scytalopus superciliaris. Next base: position 263,173 of record VXBX01005336.1, read on the forward strand.
AGGAGAAAACCCACTCCTTTCTCCAAGCTCTCTCCCAAGTGGTCACACTCTGTGAGAACAATACCTGAAAACTGAAAGAGAAGTCGGGGGGGCTTTTTTATGGTTTCCATGGAGACTGAAATTATTACAGCGATTTCCTGCTTGGTTTTCAGCACCTGAACCCGGTGCCTTTCCTGTTCCCACGGGGTGACGTGTGCCCTGGGATCAGCCCTGGATTCTCACCTGCAGGATGGGCAGGGCTGGAGTGTCTGAGGACACCAGGGATGGCCTGGCAGGGGGAGAGAGGTGGTTTGTGAGGAGCAGGATAAGAGAGAAACAACTTGGGAAGAGAAGGCTTGGCTGAGACCAGGGTAGAAGTTGGTGCTGGTGAAGAACTTGGTGTTCAGCCCAGCCTTGAGCACCACCCAGAGGGTCCCTGTGCCACATCCATCTGTCCCACCCCACTTCCCGAGCTCTTCCCTCCCTGCTTTGCTGCTCTGACTCAAGGCAGGATCATGATGACGGTTGTGATGACTTCAAGCCACCCCTTGTGCTGGTTCCTCCCTGCCTTTGCCCCCTGCTCTCTCTTTGTGCTGCCTCTTGCTGGGCTTTGCTCTGCTGCATTTAATAAAGGCATTTCTCTTCCCTAATAACAATTATTGACAAAGATCAGCACGGGCTTAGAGATGGGACCCTGGGCCCTGCACGGGATGAAATGTCCTTTTAGAGTATTTAAGAACAAGGGGAATAAATATTAATTCCACCTCTGAGCTCTGGGGGCCGGGGCTGTTCCAGCCTCACGGACAGGCTGCAGGGCTGGCCCCTGGCATGAAGGGGGCACTTTGCCCCTTGCTGGCTCCCACCTCTCCTGGCTGCCATCCTGCCTCGGGCAGCTCTTCTCCCTGGCTCTGGCATGTTGTCAAACAGCTCCTGTGTCCTGCAGAGGGGCTGCTGTGGGTCCTGGGGCAGCCCCAGAGCTCAAAGCTCCTGTCACGGGGAAGAAAAACCTCCTCAGTGTAAAAATACAAAGAAAATTGTCCTATCACAGGCACCAGGGTGGTGTTAAAGAACATTCTGGACCAGCTGTGGCTTCCTGGGCTGGATGTTCCCCCCTGGAATTTGAACCCAAGCTCTTTCCACCAAGCAGAGCTTGTGGCCATGGCCTTGGGACAGGCAGCTCCAACTTGCCTTCCTGCTCACTGATCTTATGGAAAATCAAAAGCCTCATTTACTCCTCTGCAGTGGAGACTTCTGGAGGCTTTTTTAGCAGCTCCTGTTTAATCTATCACTTTGTTTTATGTAGCAGAGGTTAATTTTACATTCTCCCCTCACTGTGCTTTCCTTCCCTTTGTCAGCAAGTTCTTTGCTGTTGTTGTGTTCCGAGCTGAGCTGTGCTGCTCCCCTCCCTGGCTGGCTCTGGGATGCTCCACGTCCTGCATGAATGCCAATTTACCACTTTGGATTTAAAAATTTATAGGAGATACCTCGTTCCTGGGAGGGGTTCCTGCCACTGAGGTGTCTGTCTGTGTGTGAATGCATTCCTTCCCAATAGTTCTTAGGCAGATTATACCCTGCTTATGCTGACAGAATTATTTGACAGCATCCCCTGATACTTCAGCATCGAGCAGAGAGCCCAAATCCTGAGGATATTTTGCGGTTTGTTTTCTCTTTAATCTGTTCCCTTTGTTGCTGAGAGCAGGAAATAGATTGTGTAGCTCATGGCCTTGATAACGTCATGGCAACGTCCATCTTATTTGATCCAAAGCCATTAAGTGTTGAAGGAAGACAGAGGGAAAATAACAGAGGGAGGCTGAGCAGTGATCCAAATAATTGTCTAAATGCCAAACTCAAGCCAGTCTCATGCTCTGCTCGGTGCCCCTTTGCCAGGAATTAGGGAGATGTATGTTCCCAGTAATGGGTTTTACCAAGGGTGATGGGGGGAAAAAGATGAGCAAAGCATCCATACATAAAATATCCCAAACTCTGGGCAGGTACCACTTCAAAGGCAGCCTTGCTTTGCCAAGTTAATGGGCCTTGTCAGCTGCAATACAGTATATATTGAAAACCCTGGAGAGCTGATGGTTTTTCATACACACTCTTGCCCTCGACTTGTTTTAAGCCTGGGTTTAATCATTTCCATGGGCATGGCAGCCTGGTTGGATTCCTCTCTTTGGGAAGGTGCTATCCCAGCAAAAGTCAGTGATTTGTTTGTGATGGGAAGAGGAGTTTCCCCTACACCTGGGCTGGTGAGTTGTCCCAACCCCCTGGCACTGGGGGGAAACCTGGGAATATTCTCGGGCTGTTATTGCAAAGCCTTTATTTGTCAGTGCTCACCCAGCTCTAACCAGCTGCCCAAAGAGATAAATTGACTCGTGGCTCCTTCTCAAAGCACTCAGCAATTTTTTGCTGTATCCCACAAATATTTAATGCAGGGTGGGCACGGTCTGGCTGGAAGGAGATGCGTAAATGCAGTGGGTCACATCTGGTGAGGAGCATGGGGGGGAAATGCATTTAGCAACAGAAAGGTGAGCTGGAAATGCACATTTTGTTTGTCTAAGCAGATCCTGGAAAGCCTGCCCTGCCCTCAGAATGGATCTGCAGCTTGCCCAGCAGTTCAGGTCACAAAGCTTGGGCAGGCCCAGCAGCAGAGGAGGCTGGAGCTGTGCATGGAGTAGGAGTTGGCTCCTTCCTCCAGGTTCTTGTGCCACAGCAGAGGCTGTTGCTGCAAACCCCACCTCGTTTAGTGCTGGTTTGGTTTGGTTTTGCACTGGTTTCAGTCACCCAGCTGATCCCTGGCAGGCTTTCCCTCAGGGATCTGCAGGACAATTCACCTGCACAATCCCCCATCCCACCCGAGCACTTAAAGAAACCTGAGCTCTGCTGGGCAGGGAGCCATTTACATCAATAAATAAATGGCTTTAAAAATGCCTTTATGCAGGGGCAGCCCCAACTCCCACCGTGGTGGGGGATGGATGGGGGGGCACCCCCAACTCCCACCGTGGTGGGGGATGGATGGGGGGCACCCCCAGCTCCTGGGGGAGGTACCACCCTCCTGACAGGACCCCTCTGCAGGGAGCCTGTGGAAGGGACTGGGAAAACAGGCTGGAAAACAGCAGAACCCAACCCAACCCAGCCCAGAGGCTGCTTGGAAACCCCCTCATCCCCACACCAATAAATCACTGACATCCCAGGAACGGAGCACTGGGCAGCTGGGAATTTGGGGGGACCTCCCAGGGCTGAGGGGAAGGGCAGTTTGGAGGGATCTTCTGCCTGATTGATGGTGATTTCTTATTGCAGTCTCCTGCTTTTTCAACTTCACCACCCCGTCTGGCATCGTGCTGTCCCCCAACTACCCCGAGGAGTACGGCAGCAGCCTGCACTGCGTGTGGCTCATCATCGCCAAGCCCGAGAGCAGGATCCACCTGGCCTTCAATGACTTCGATGTGGAGCCCCAGTTTGACTTCCTGGCCGTGAAGGATGGGGGCACTGCCGAGTCTCCGGTGCTGGGCACCTTCTCAGGAAACCACATCCCCTCCTCTCTGACCAGCAGCGGCCACGTGGCCAGGCTGGAGTTCCAGACCGACCACTCCATGGAGAAGAGAGGCTTCAACATAACCTTCACCAGTGAGTGCCCCCTCCTTCCCTCTGGGTGCATTCCTCCTCGAATTTCTTATGGGAAACTGGTGGGCAAGAGGTTGATCTCACTAAAGCTGTTGCAGTTGTGTAATCAGGGATTGGTGGCACAATTAGAGCTGGTGGCACAATTTCCTCCTGGCTGGGAAGTTTAAGTGTTGTCCAGAAAACCCCCCAACAATCTGGCCCTGGGTTATGTGTCCATGGAGCACCAGGGTTTGTGTTCTCCCATCAGGGCTGACAGGAAGGCTGGAGAGGGACTTGGGACGAGGGTGTGTAGTGTTGGGACAAGGGGAAGAGCCTTAGGTGGGATATGGGAGGAAACAACTCTTCCCTGGGAGGGTGGGCAGGCCCTGGCACAGGTTGGGCAGAGAAGCTGTGGCTGCCCCAGCCCTGGGAGTGTCCAAGGGCAGGTTGGAGCACCCTGGGCTAGTGGAAGGTGTGGGTGGAAGTGGATAATCCCTCCCAGCCAAAGCATTCCATGATTCTGTGATTCCCTGGGCTCTCTGCTCTCCCTCCCAGACCCTCCCTGTGCTGGGGGGGTTGGGGTGATGCTCTGGGGGATCTCCATGCTGTTGGATCTGGGGTGGTTGAGCTCCCCAGCCAGTACCACCCTCCTTTGCTGACAGCCTGAAGACGTGCCAGGCTTTGAAGATAAAGGCAGACACGTAGCACTGCCTTATATAACATAAAGCCTTGAAACCTCCACAGCCAGGTCTGGCCCCACGTCAGCCCAGCCCTCAAACCTCCAGCGAATGCCACAGCAATTTTACCCTCATATTGGCCTGCAATTTTCTAAAGAGCATTATTAAACCTATTCAGCAGGACTGATAAATGGCTTTGTTATAGTGGCCTTTGGTTACACAGCTAAATTAACAGCCTTTCTGGCCCTGATTGCAAGGCCTTTATTGGAAAAAAAGTGAAAAATCAGAGGCCTTAAGAAACCGTTTGCCAAACTCGGGCGGGCTGGAGGGGGTGGGAATATCCCAGAGCCAGGAGGGATGCAGGTCCTGTCAGGAGAGTGACACCTCCCCCAGGAGCTGGGGGTGCCCCCCATCCATCCCCCACCACGGTGGGAGTTGGGGCTGCCCCTGCATAAAGGCATTTTTAAAGCCATTGATGTAAATCGCTCCCAAGTACAGAATTAATCTATTCTGAACTGAGCTCGTGGGCCTTTCCCAGGCCCCTTGAGGTCCTTGCCTGCAGTTCAGGGAGGAGAGAGGGGACAGACACCATGGAAATAACAGGATATTGCACAGGAATGATGCTCTGTAAGGAATCCAGGCTGGGCTCAATTTGGGCAGGTGCATCAAAGCCACCAAAAGCTCGTGTGTGATTAATCTGGAGGCTTTAATCTTTAATGTGCTGCTCCTCTCTGAAGTCCCACCTCCCAGGATGAGGAGATGTAGGACATAATTATGCACTTAATGGGGAATTAAGGCTGGAGGTTTAGTTTCTTGTTGGTTGGCCAGTGTGGATTTTAATTGCTGGAGAATGGCAGGTCTTTGAACAGGGCCAGGTGGTTCTGCAAATTCCACATGGACTCTGTGACACCTGGAAAGGCAATTGCTGTGTGTCCTTTATCCCAGGAATGGTGACACTGAAAGAGAGGAGGTTTAGATCAGGGATTGGGAATAAATCCTCCCCTGGGAGGGTGGGCAGACCCTGGCACAGGTTGGGCAGAGAAGCTGTGGCTGCCCCAGCCCTGGGAGTGTCCAAGGTGAGGTTGGATGGGACTTGGAGCAACCTGGGCTGGTGGGATGGGGTGGGATGGGATGAGGAACTGAAACGCTTAAGTTTGAGATTCAACATGTTTCTTTCTGGGGACAGAGGTGAGAGAAACAAGATGCTGACTCCTCTTCTCTCTGTTCCCTTCCCTTTCCCAACCCTCCCCTCCCCCCTCAGCGTTCCGGCACAACGAGTGTCCCGACCCCGGCGTTCCGGTCAATGGGAAGCGCTTTGGGGACAGTCTCCAGCTGGGCAGCTCCGTGTCCTTCCTGTGTGACGAGGGTTTCATCCGCACCCACGGCTCGGAGACCATCACCTGCATCCTCAAGGAAGGCAACGTGGTGTGGAACAACGCCGTGCTCAGATGTGAAGGTGCCTCTCCTTGGCTGTGCTGCTGCTTGGGGGAGCCCGGAGGGCTTTGGGTGGGAGGGACCTCAGAGGGAGCCGGTGCCACCCCTTCCGTGGGCAGGGGCACCTCCCACCAGCCCAGGGTGCTCTGTGCCCTGTCCAGCCTATCCTTGGACACTCCCAGGGATGGGGCAGCCACAGCTTCTCTGCCCAACCTGTGCCAGGGCCTGCCCACCCTCCCAGGGAAAAGTTTCTCCCAATATCCCATCCAAATTCCCCTTTTTCCATTTTGAAGCCATTCCCTGTGTCCTGTCCCTCCATCCCTTGTCCCCAGTCCCTCTCCAGCTCTCCTGGAGCCCCTTTAGGCACTGCAAGGGGCTCTGAGGTCTCCCTGGAGCCTTCCCTTCTCCAGGCTGGGCACCCCCAGCTCTCCCAGCCTGGAGGGAGAGAGACCTCCTGGGCTTTGCAGCCTTTTGGGATGGAGGATCGTGGTCCTGCCTGGCACACATCCCATGGTGAGGGTGGCCTGGAGGAGCAGGATTGTCCCTGCTGTTGTCTCTGCACAGGGGAGTTCCCTCAGGGGGAAGTGCCAGTCCAACAGTGATGAGCTCGGTTTGTTTTCCAAGGTTTATTTGTGTGAAATGAGTGCTGGGGGTTAATTTTATTAGCTCAGTTCTTGTTCCAACAGGTGTTTTTTAATAACAATAATAAAGGTTCTGGTTTAGTGGTGATTAAAAGCTCCCCCGCTGCTCCTGTCACCGAAGGGAATTAAACACCAGGGTGATGTTTTTCTGTCCTCATTTTTGAGACATGCAAAATGTATGATATTTATACAGTGAACAAAGTCCTGTCAATGGACTTTGGCAGTTGAGAGCCCACAATTCTGCATTTCCACCTCCTGGCCCCCCCAGCCAAGGCAGACACGGGGGAGATGGGCTGAATTAAAGGCTGTAATGAAGATTTCAAAGCTTTTTTAGTCCTTTAAAGAAAGAGCTCGTTAGGAGTGGCGAGTGTTCCTCTGCCCTCTGTTCTCGGGGGGTGATGCCCTGTGTGTGCAGCGATCTCAATAACAAGGGCTGTGCTCTTGAGAAACAGCCCTGGAATATTGGCAATAATTTCAGCCATTGTCATGTGTTGCTCGAGTGGATGAGCAGCAGGAATTGCACAATCTTGCCCATTGTCTTTGAGATGGAGAGAAGAAGGTGCCAATTGTGTTTAACAAGTTTTATATAATAAGAAACTAGACTCGTTATATTCTTATATAATCTTTCTTCAGCTGACAAAACGTAGATTTAATTCAGGGTTATCATTACTTACAGAAGCTTGAGCCTTTAAGTTTATGTATTTTTAAGTATAGAAGGGAAACATACATTAAATAATACACTTTTAATCAACTTTTCTCTTTGGAAGCTTTGATAACCTTATGCCATTAACTTGTGCCTTTTCCTCTTGATCACAGTGGTGAATTCCTTGACTCACCCTTCAGTCTGCACTGGATAAGTGGACACTTTAATTACCCTTTTTAAACAAGGAGGAAGTGCAGAGATCTAAAGTACTGCTTAGCACTTGAATTAAAAAAAAAACTGATGGGAAAGAAAGAGACCTAAAAAAAGAGTTGAAAGCTGGGTAGAAGTCCTGACAGGAGATGATGTGGCTTTGGGGCAGAAAGGAGCCTCTTGTTCAAAAATAATTGCTTTGGATCCAGTTGAGATCAAATGACTTTCATGTGCCCCCCCTGCCATCAGCAGGGGGGTTTGGGCTGCACTGACGTCTTTTGGGTCCCAGCCAGGGTGACATTGGGTGGCCCTTGGGCACAGCTCAGCCCTGGCTCGGGGCTCCGGCAGCTCCTGCTCTGAGCTGCTCCCCAAATCCCTTTGGATGATTTTCTGCCCCTGCTCCAGCAGATCCCGTGTCTTTTATTCCAGAAAATATAACAATACCCCTTCAGGTTGTGCTGGTGGCACGAGGGACCCCGGTGGGGAATAAATGCCACGCTCTGGTGACGTCCCCCGTGGTGGAAAAGCCACGACTCAATTACCACAGCTAGGAAAGATTTCTTTTCTGGCACCTGCAGCTGCTGAAATGCAAACTGACCTTGCAGTTTCCTCTGCTTTTATATCTAATAATTATTCTTACACCCTGTCCCCTCAGAGCTGCTGCTCAAGGTCACCCTGCTGGCTCCCACGGGGGCAGGAGCAGATTACTGTGTGTCCATTTTAAGCTGAAAAAGGCAATTTCTGACCAGCTACTGTTGGTTTTTCGCCTGGTTCTGATTATTTTCCACATGTGGGAGATATTAATGCGTGAAAGCTTTGTGTGCCTGGCAGGGAGGGGACATCTCATGGTGCTCCTCAGCCAGATCTCAATCCCTGTAGAAGTGGCACTGAAGTGGTGGGTTTGGCACTGTTGGACTTGACGACGTGGAGGGTTTTTTTCCAGCCCAGCTGATTCTGTGATGAGTGACTGTGTGAATTGTGCCATTCCTTGTCCCCAGCGCCCTGTGGTGGCCACCTGACGTCTCCCAGTGGAACCATCCTGTCCCCTGGCTGGCCTGGCTTCTACAAGGACTCTCTGAGCTGTGCCTGGGTCATCGAGGCCCAGCCTGGCTACCCCATCAAGATCACCTTTGACAGGTGCTCCTCCAAATTCCCTCCTGTGGCTGTTTTGGGTGCTCCCCACAGGGCTGAGGTGAAGCCAGGGCTGCTCCGTGTGTGTGTCTGGCACTGAGGTTCTCTCCTTCCCTCTTCTCTTTATTAACTGACAAGACATTAAAACCCACCCAGCACTCCAGGAGAGAAGGTGGAAAATGGTGATGTCCCCCCCTCTTGTTTTGACTAAGTCCTGCTCATTTGCAGGGTTATTTTAGGCACGGGCAGGACACGTTGTTGGAGGCTGAGCTCCCACGTGTTCCTGGGGGAGCAGCAGCAGCAGCAGCAGCAGCAGCAGGGTGGGGGCAGGATCTGTCCCAGCCTTGGCAATGCTGTGCTCCCCTGCCTCGTGTCTGGGAGGTGATTTTTGCTGGAGCACGAGGGGCTTGTTGCTGCAAAGAGTGTTCGGTGTGGGCACGTGGGGGAGGTGAAGGGGGGCAAAGAAACCACAGCACGGGGGCTGGCACTGAGGTGCTCCCAGGGGGATGCTCAGGCACGGAGAGGCCCCACCTCTGCCCCCGTGGCCTCCTGGTTGCTGCAGCTCCTTTGGGACTGAAAAGGAAGCAAAACGAGCACTGTGGCCTTTCAGCTTCTCTGTGGCCCCCCCAGGTTCAAGACAGAAGTGAACTACGACACGCTGGAAGTGCGGGACGGCCGCTCCTACTCCTCGCCCCTCATCGGGGTCTATGATGGCACTCAGGTGCCCCAGTTCCTCATCAGCACCAGCAACTACCTCTACCTCCTGTTCACCACTGACAAGAGCCACTCCGACATCGGCTTTCAGATCCGCTACGAGAGTGAGTGTGAGCTGTTGGATGGGCTCTGGTGGCACAGTGCCCTCAGCCAGGGGTCTCTGGGGTCTCTTCTCCCCCGTGCCAGGCTGCAGAGTGAGGAGCTGCCCTGCTCTCTGCCAGGGAAGGAGCAGGTCCTGTAGTTTCTAGAACTCCAAAGTGGTTTTGGAAGGGACCTTAAAGCTCATCTTGTTCCACCCCCTGCCATGGGCAGGGACACCTTTTGCTGGACCACGTTACTCAGAGCCCCATCCAACCTGGTCTCGAGCACCTCCAGGGGTGGGGAGTCCACAACCAGCCACTTACAAAGGTTTTATTACTTTTTGGTTTAGCACCTGCAGAGTCTTGTTGATTTTAGGAGGCAGAGATGAGTTCACAGAATATCCTGAGTTCGATCCCACAAGGATCACCGAGTCCAGCTCCTGCCCCTGCACGGGGCAGCCCCAAGAATGCCACCAGTTGCTTTGGGGATGCCCTGTAGGCTTTGGGGTGAGCCCTGGGAGGGGCTGAGCTCTCCCCAGGGCGTGCCCAGTGACCCCAGGCTTTGTTGGCACAGCTGTGAAGCTCCAGTCGGACCACTGCTTGGACCCCGGGATCCCGGTGAACGGGCAGCGCCACGGCAATGACTTCTACGTGGGAGCCCTGGTGACATTCAGCTGTGACTCAGGGTACACCCTCAGTGACAGTGAGGCCCTGGAGTGTGAGCCAAACTTCCAGTGGAGCCGCCCCCTGCCCAGCTGTGAGGGTAAGGCCACATCTGGAGGGGGGGCAGCCCCCTGTAAATCTCCCCGGGGCGTTTCATCCATGGGTTTGGTTTGGTTTGGTTTGGTTTGGTTTGGTTTGGTTTGGTTTGGTTTAGTCTGGGGTTTTGTTTTGCCATCCAGAAGAGCTGATTCCTCACAGCTGACTGGAGTTTTGGCTTTCTCTCCTGCCTGCAGCCCTCTGTGGAGGTTACATCCGGGGCTCCAGCGGTACCATCCTATCCCCAGGCTTCCCTGATTTTTACCCAAATAACTTGAACTGCACGTGGACAATAGAAACCTCTCATGGCAAAGGTGAGGAGGGGTGGGAGGGGGGGGTGGGACAGAAGCTGCTCCCTGGGGGAAGCAGGAGTTTGTCTCAGGAATGAAGGCACCTGGCCACCACCCAGACACTGTCCCTGGAGAAGGTGCCAAAGGGTTTGGTGTCAAAACTCTTCATCCTTTCGAAGTGGAGAGGATTAGGAGGGAAAGGGGTTCCATACCAACCACAGCCTGTGCCAGGTGTTGTTTCTGTTTCAGACCTACAGGGCAGTATCCTGGAAATCAGGATATAGATAGATCTACACATCCAAATATCCTGCAATTCAGCTGGCATTTGGAATGCCCCACAGAGGAGGGAGGAGCTGCCACTCCACCACTGCAGGGTTGTTTGGTGCTCCAGAGCAGGTTTCAGCCTGGTTTTCCTTTGCAGTGCTGTTTCACTGGGTAACAGTTCACAGCTGGGGAGGTGGGAGCAGCTGGGAAATCATTTCCCCACCATCCAGGAGTATTTCCAGCACAGAGGCAAGGGGCAGGTGTGTTCAGTCTCCTGTCCTGGAGGAAAAGTCAAGCCAAGGTATCACCCTGGCCCTGTTTGCCCTGTTTGTGCAGCTCTGGGTGCTTCTGTGCCAGCACCAGAGGGAATTCTTTGGGCCAGGATGAGCCAGGCTGGGAAGAACAGGGAGTTGTTTTGGCTGGCAGGGATGTGTCTCTGGAAATGCAGGGGCTTTTTGTCCTCTGTGCTGTAAGAGGTGCTGCTGTGGCCAATTCAGCAGCAGAGGGGACAGCACAGCCCTGGCAGAGTCATTGCTTGGCTCATCCCAAGATTTGGGATCCCAATGGATCTGAGCATCCTGAGGCAGCCTGTGTGCCTCCCACAGGGAGCAGCTGGATGGGGAACTCTCAGGAGCTGCTCCCAGCTTGTTTCAGTGATTCTGGCCAGGAGCTGCTCTGCAAATCCAGGTGCAATTTGCAGCCTCTCCTTCCCTGCTCTGCTCCCGTTCTGAGCCATTGTTTGGGAGAACTGTTTGTTTTCCAGAGCCATGAGAGGAGGAGAGGGACAAGGGGTGTGTTTGGCTCCACTGTTTTATGGAAGGAGTCGAAATGTATTTAAATGCTGGGCTGTGGTGGTGGCAGTGTGTGTGTACACATCCTATACATCCTGCACATCCTACACATTTCTGCACATCCTGCACATCCTGCACATCCTGCAATCCTACATGTCCTGCACATCCTACACATTTCTGCACATCCTACACATCCTGCACATCCTGCACATCCTACACATCCCTACTACATATCCCACACATCCCACACACCCCTGCACACCCCACACACCCCTGCACACCCCACACATCCCTCACACCCCACACATCCCTGCACAGCTTTACCTGTTCTGCTGCCCAGCAGGGAATATATTTACACAACTTGAGCATTCACCATTTTGCCTGCTTTTCCTTGTTGTAGCTTCCCTTTTCCCAAAGCCCCTTCTCCCAGTGCCTCGTGGTTGGATTTGCAGCATTCCCAGGTCTGGCAAGTCTTTCAGCTCCCACAGAACCCCAAAAACTCAGGGCTGGTCCCTCCCAGTGCACCAAACTATTCCCTGGCAAACCAGTGACCGAGCAGGGATGATCATGGAATATCCTGAGCTGGAAGGGACACACAAAGAGCATCCAGTCCCACTCCTGGCTCTGCACAGACACCCCAACAATCCCACCCTGTCCCCCAGAGCATCATCCAAACCCTCCTGGAGCTCTGGCAGCCTCGGGGCCGTGCCCACTGCCCTGGGGAGCCTGGGCAGTGCCCACCACCCTCTGGGGGGAGAGCCTTTCCCTGAGATCCCACCTGACCCTGCCCTGACACAACTCCAGCCATTCCCTGGGTCCTGCCCCTCAATTCCCCCTTGGGATGAAGTTTTGGGCTCTGCAGGTTCTTCCCTCCTGGATCTTTGAGCATCCCCCACATGCCTGGACACGAGTCCCTCGATTGCCACGACTCGGCTGTTCCCACAGTGATTTTTATGTGACTGCAACACCCAGTTACTTTATGGCCTCACAAGCTGCACAATTTGAGTTTAAAAGCAGCTTAATTTTAAAGGTATTTAAATGCTTAAATGGAGACTATTAGTTTTAATCTGAGAGCTTCAAAGTGATTTCTTTCCCCTATAATTTGTTTTGCTGTTTCTTCTACAGAGAACGGGAAGGGAAAAAACCACAACCTTGTGTTTGCAGAGACATTTTGTGCCACAGTAAATTTCAGACCAGAGCAAAGGTTTAATTGGTCACAAATCCCTTAAAATCAGTTTCTAATTAGCCCTTATGGCTACAATTGCACAGCCCTTAAGTGGCTCTGCTGCTGGAGAAGCCTCGTGCCCTGTGCTTGGAGTTTTTCCCTTAAAACACCTCCAGTCAGGGGCTGTTTTCCAGGGCTGGGGACTGAACAGAATATTTACCTGGATATAAAGAAGGAATTGTCAAAGGCAAGAGGAGCCCTTTTGGTCATCCCTTAAGCTTTGGGTCATTCAAGGGTGCAAGGGATAAAGTTGGGATGACCATGCGAGTCCTGCTCCTTCCCAATTCCATGGGAAAGGCTTTGTGTGGGTCACCAGCCTCTCTGACCTTCACTTCTTGGAAGGAAATGCTTTCATGTGACCAGCAAACCTTCAAAAAGCACTTGGAGAGACACAGGGATGAATGGAATATTCAGTTACAATTGAAGATGACACTGTTGGGTTGGGTGTCAGATCTCATGCTCCAGAGCTCTTACCCACCTCTGGCTTGGGCTCATCCCAATCTCCAGGAATTCATGGAGAGCAAGGAGGAGTCCTGTGGCTCCTTTGGGAGCAGATGGTGCTGGAATTCGGGGGTGATGGGATGCAGAGCTCACCAACCCCTGGGTCTCACCAGGGCACCCTCTGGGCTGTTAATTATTGGCTTAAATGAACCAACGTGATGGTGCCAAGTGAGGATGTGGGTGTGACATTGCAGCCCTTGGAGGGGTGTGTGTCTCTCCAGAGGGGCTCTCAGGGGGTGAAGCCCCAATCCCACAGGAGCAGGGGGGGGGATCAGGAGCCCTGCCCTGGGCGCTCAGGAAGCGAGCTGAGATCTTGGGCTGAAAAAAGCCATATAAATGCAAAGAGGCTTTTTATTGCTCGCCGTGGCTTTGCCTTGTTAACTCGCCCTGACGAGGATGTGACAGGGTTGCTGATCTCAGATCCTGCCTCGCTTTGCTCCCTCAAAGCTGTTGCTGCCATTTTTTTTCCGTTGGTTTTTTTTTTTTTTACCCTTGTTCAAAAAATGGAATTATTTTCCAGAGAATAAGTGTTTCTAATGGTGTTTGAATTCCAGCATGAAAAATCACCTCGCTGGAGGCTTCTGCAAAACCCTGAAGTGCTTCCCATTTTGTGTCTGGAGGTGTGAAGGATACTTTGAGTAATCCATTACTCCTTTCTAGCTCATTTACAAATGCAGCAAGGTCACAGCCTCCTCCCAAAATGTTTCAGGTTGTTGAAATTGAATTTGGGAGACGAGACAAAATAGTTTCCCTGGGCTTGTCGGTTCTTTCTGTGGCTGGATCTGTTGGGGGGGTTATTTTTGGCAGTGTAATGTGAGTTAAAGCGTAGGATTTTCTTGGAGCAACGTGGATTAGTGGGAGATGTCCCTGCCCATGGCAGGGGGATGGAATTAGACAGTCTTTAAAGTCCCTCCCTACCCAAAGCATTGAGTGATTGTGTGCTTCAGTCCCATCACAGGAAGGCAAAGGAGGTCCCTGCAGTTGCACCACTGACACACTTTGCCTTTCATATGGAAAAGCCTCTCTGACCTTGATACTTGGCTTAAGTCCTGTTTTTCTAGCTCTGAATTCCTTCTGGAACATACTTGTTTTCAAGTCCTCCCAGCTACAGCTTTTGCTGCTCTTGCTCTCTATTTAAAGGTCAATGCTTTTATAATCAAATACTTCTTGGAGCTGCCAGGCTGCTCCATCCCTGTTTTTTCCCCCCCTTGCCACAGGAGTCAAACCCCTCCCCAGCCTGGCCCGTCCCAGCCCTTGGAGCTGTGGGATTGGTGTCACTCCCACCTAACCGTGCCCGTCATTTCCAGGGGGGTTTCCCGCTGGAAACGCTGCCGTTTGCCGGGCTGGGGACGCTGTGGGGGGTGACACCATCTCTGTCACAGGTGTGTTCTTCACCTTCCACACCTTTCACCTGGAGAACGGGCACGACTACCTGCTGCTCACGGAGAACAGCAGCTTCGCGCAGCCCCTGCAGCAGCTGACGGGCTCGCGGCTGCCGGCGCCGCTCAGCGCCGGGCTCTTCGGCAACTTCTCCGCCCAGATCCGCTTCATCTCCGACTTCTCCATGTCCTACGAGGGCTTCAACATCACCTTCTCGGGTAAGGGCAGCGCTGGCCAGAGGATTCCTTCCTTCCCTTCCCGCTCCGTTGGAAATCGAGGAATCACAGGGGGGTTTGGGTTGGGAGGGACCTCAAAAATCACCCAATTCCAACCCCCTACCGTGGGCAGGGACACCTTCCACTAGTCCAGGGTGCTTGGACACCTCCAGGGATGGAGCAGCCACAGCTTCTCTGGGCAACCTCCCCACCCTCACAAGGAAGGATTTCTTCCCAACATCCCACCCAAATCTCCCCTTTTCCGCTGTGAATCCATTCCCCCTTGTGCTGTCACTCCAGGTCCTTGTCCAAAGTCTCTCTCTGGCTCTTGGAGCCCCTTTAGGGGCTCTGAGGTCTCCTTGGAGCTTCTGTTCTCCAGGCTGGACACCCCCACCTCTCCCAGCCTGGCTCCAGAGCAGAGGCACATCCAGGACTGGCCGGTGCCTGGATGAGCATCCAAGTGGAGCAACAACCCAAAGGCCCAGGGAGGGACCAGACGGGCAGTGGGAGTGACCAGCTCTGCCTTGCTCCGTATCCAACACGGCCAGATTGCTCAGTGTTGCCTTCCAAAAGATCCCATCTGTCCCAGCTTGCCATGCTGGGAATGCTGCAGTGATTCTCCTCTGATAAGCAGAGGAAACTGGGGGGGGGG
>VXBX01005336.1:278389-302315 GCA_013400415.1 Scytalopus superciliaris
GGGGAAGGGAGAGTGCACCCCAGGGAAGTGGGAACCCTTAAAGAGAGAGGGAGAGATGAGGGTGAGGAGGGAGAAAACACCAAACCCCTGCTGAGGGATTGAATTCCAGTGGGTTCCATCCTGTCACCCCCTTCTTACTGCTCCTTGTGGGGCTGATCTTTGGCTGAAGGTGTTTAACTGTGTCCTCTACCCTGAAATCCCCCAAAGGACTCCCAAGCATTTGGCTGTGCACACAAATTCCTGGCCATGTCAGTCCTTGCTGCCTGAGTGCCCTGACAAGCCATTCCCTACACCAATCCCTTAAGGAACAGGAGTTGGAATTGTCCCTGTGTCCTCCTGGGGGCTGAGCCACAGGGCTGGGAGGGCAATTCCCAGGTTTCCTGTGGAGCTGCCACACCCCCCGAGGGGCAGAGAAACCTGGTCCCCAGTGCCTTTGGTGGGGCCTCGGAAGGTAGGGGGGTGTGTGTGACACTCCCTGCAAAGGAGTCAGAACATTTCCAATTAACTCCCATTCTGACGAGGCTTTTTGCCTTTCAGAAGATTGCCTCTAATTATAACTCTAATTTTCAATGTATTTGGAGGCTGCTTTCCTATCTTGGAAAGCAAAAATGGGAATCAGTGATATTTTTAGCTCCCTTTACATACACATATATCTCCCTCTATATTTCTGTACAGACTTTGTGCTTTGCAGGTCTGTTATTTTTCAAAAAAAAATACTCTCCAAAGAGGTTTCCTTCAGTGTTTTTTGTGGTCAAAGACGTGCTTTTGGCCATTAGCCAAAGTTCTCCGTGCTCTTTCTTTCAGCAGCAGCTCAAATGTTCTCCTGCAGTCCCCAAGCAAGAGGCTGCTCCATTCATTTCCAGGATTAGAAATGGAGAGGCAGCAGAAATCCCAGCCCGATCAATCCATCTCCATTTGGCTGAAGCAGAGGGAGAAGGACAAATTTCTACCAGGCCTTGTCCCCACTGATGTCACTTGGTTGGGGGGGTGACAACAGGAACACAACCTGTTGCATTTTGAGGTGCTGGTGACACCCCAAGGGGGGGGTTGTGTATGGGGAGTGAAATCCAGGTGGGTCTTCATGGCTCCATCCTCATGGATTCTGCCCTTGCAGCTTGTGGGGAGTGAGATCCAACTCCAGGTGGGTCTTCATGGCTCCATCCTCATGGATTCTGCCCTTGCAGAGCTTCACAGGTCTGGAACAAGAACTTCACTGCAGCTGGATCAAAACATGGAGCTTCCTCCTCATGCTCAGGGTCCCCTCAGCAGGGAGGACGGAACGTGAGGCATCACCTGCCATTCCATAACTGTATATTTGTCCCCTCTAGAGTATGATTTGGAGCCCTGTGACGAGCCAGAGGTGCCAGCCTACAGCATCAGGAAGGGGCTGCAGTTTGGGGTGGGGGATGTCCTCACCTTCTCCTGCTTCCCGGGGTACCGGCTGGAGGGGGCAGCGCGGATCACCTGCCTGGGCGGGAGACGGCGAGTGTGGAGTTCGCCTCTGCCAAGGTGTGTTGGTAGGTGGTCATGTGCTTTCATTTTGCTTGGTTGGTTCTGCTGTGATGGCTGGTTTAGGTGGGCAGGGATGGGTGGCACCCCCCGGGATGGGCGGCACCCCCTGGGATGGGTGACAATCCCCCAGGATGGGTGGCATCCCCCGGGATGGGTGGCACCCCCCCGGGATGGGTGGCACCCTCTGGGATGGGTGACAATCCCCCAGGATGGGTGGCATCCCCCGGGATGGGTGGCACCCCCCCGGGATGGGTGGCACCCTCTGGGATGGGTGACAATCCCCCAGGATGGGTGGCATCCCCCAGGATGAGTGGCAGAGCAGAAAGGCAGAAGGATCCTCCAGGCCTTGGCAAAAAAGATGGCACACCTTTTTGGTTGTATGATTTTAAGCAGGAGATTGTTCAGAGCTCCTTAACCCTTCCTTGGAGGAGGAGCAGCAGGGTCAGTGCAGGTGCCCCATGGTGGGGTTGGGAGCTGGGAGGACTCGTGGGATGCCACACAAACTGCTCCCAGGGCACAGGGGAGTGACTGTGCCCAGGCAGAGTGACTGTGCCCAGGCAGAGTGACTGTCCCCAGCTGCTGTGACACGTCCCTGGGAGACAGAGATTGTGGCCTCAAAGCTTGTAATTAAAATAGGAAATACAGAGGTGAGGGCTGGTTGTTGTTCTTTCCCAGAAGTGTTTAACTGCCACCTCCTGACACCCAGCACAGGCTGAGCCTCCAAAGCTGCCACCTCTTCCTTCTCTAAACAGGATCGTTCTGCCAAGTTTTGAGTCCCACAAATCTTCCAGCTTCCAATTTGGCTCCAAGTCAGATGCTGTTCACAGAGCAGAGAAGGAGAATCTGACCAGGAAAACATGATGGAGCAGGGACAGACTGGAATAACAACAGGGAAAAGCCTCTTTGCTTCCTCCTGGGTGCAGGAAGGATGAGCAGCTGTGGCTGTTGGAGGAACCACCTGCATGAGTGGCATGGCCAGAATGTCCCTGGTGGTTAAAAGGTGCTTTTGTGTCTCGATGCAGCTGAATGTGGCTCCTCTGTGACTGGAACCCAGGGTGTCCTGCTGTCCCCCAACTACCCCCTCAACTACAACAACAACCACGAGTGCATCTACTCCATCCAGACCCAGCCAGGGAAGGGCATCCAGCTGAAAGCCAGGACCTTTGAGCTGGAGGCAGGAGATGTCCTCAAGGTAATTCAGTGGAGCTGCTAATGAGGGGTAGGTCTGAATGGGAAGGGATGTCCCATTTCATGGAATTAGCTGGGGCTGACCTGGAAAATCGCCCCCCCAGGCCCAGGCAGGGGGATCATCTCTGGAAGAGCCTCATGCCAGGCCTGCTGCTGACCAGTTGGGAAAACAGCAGCAGAATTCCCAGGGACCAGCTGAACTGCAGTTCCCACCTGCATAATTTGCACAGGGAAATCTGTACCACGTGAGGAAGTTTGAGGGGTTTAGCTTTGTGTTAGTGCTTCTAAGAATCAAGGCTGATTCGTCCCCAAAAGGGGGTTATTTAAATGCAGAACTCCAGACTCTTCAGCACTGCCATACTCAGATTAATCTGCATTTACGAGCTCCGGGGCTCTGTGAAGGAGGAGACAAATCCAGGCTGAGTTTCTATTAACCACAAAGCAATGGTTTGAAGGAGGCATTAATATCAGTGATGCTGAGCCATCTTCCAGGAAACGCCTCTGTCCTCATTGCAGTGCCATATTCCTGCACTCCCAGAGTGTAAGGCACATATTTTCCGTTCACAAATGACTGGAAAGAGAGAAGGATTTCCAGTTAATGCAGAGAATGTACTCGTTGTCAAAGGAATTATGTTCTCTCGACAGGTTTGTCATCAACTTCTCCTCTGCTTCTGAGGGAAGTTACTATCAATCCCCACTAGTGAGGAGCTGCTCTTTGTCCTGCCAGAGAATCCTGCTGTCTGAAAGAAAGGAGAGCCCCCACTTGGGTTTTTCTTAAATAATAGCAGGTTCAAAGCTCATCTGTGAGTCAGTCTGGGGAGAAAGTGTTTTTCCCAGTAGCTGCTGCTTTGGAAAGAGATGGCTCAGGAGACACAACCCCTGAGTGAGCTCAGTGGGAGAAGGATGTGGATCCTCCGGGGTGTAAATGCTGCTCCTCAGCTGAGCAGCACTGGGGAGTCTCAGCAAGTCAGAGGAGTTGCCCCTGTTTGCATTCAGGGATCATGGAATGGTCTGGGTTGGAAGGCACCTTAAAGGTCATTGAATTCCACCCTCCACTGCTCCAGGTTGCTCCCCCCTGGCCTTGGGCACTGCCAGGCTGGTGGGGGCAGCCACAGCTCCTCTGGGCAGTGATTTGGTCCCCGAAGCAGCACATGTTTTATGTTTTCAGTCAGTGTTTCTTGTCCCTGCCAGGTCTATGATGGCACCAACAGCTCTGCCCGGCTGCTGGGCACCTTCAGCCACTCAGACATGCTGGGCACCAGCATCAACAGCACCTCCAGCACCATGTGGCTGGAGTTCATCACCAACACGGACAACACCAGCAAAGGCTTCGAGCTGCAGTTCTCCAGTGAGTTGGCAGCCCACGTGTCTGTGTGGGGCCCATCCCAGGGGGAAAGGGTGGGATTGGTTTACAGTTGCATGACCAGGGCAAAGGTTTTATACCCCAAGTGGAATTGCAGTGTGGGAGATCAGAGAGTCACAGGGTTCAGGCTGGAAAAGCCCTCCCAGTCCAGGAGCCCACCCTGTGCCCCAGCCCAGAGCTCTGAGTGCCACGGCCAGGCCTGCCTTGGGCACCTCCAGGGGTGGGCACTCCAGACCTCCCTGGGCAGCCCCTTCCAATATCTGGCCACCCTTTTCATGCAGAAATTCCTCCTGATGTCCAGCCTGCCCCTCCCCTGGGCCGGGCTGAGGCTGTTCCCTCTTACCCTGTCCCTTTTTCCCTGGGAGATGATAAAACCCTTTGTGCTGGGAACGAGGCCGTGGTGATACAGAGATTTGGCTTAAAGCTGACACACCAGATTTCTGGGATCTCACTCAAATATTAATTAAAAAAAACCCACTAGTTTTCAATATGTTGCTCTTTATATCCAACCAAAATCACTGGCCTGCTCTGGTGTTGACCCCTCCTGCCTGATGCCAACAGCTGCCCTTCCTCCCACTCCAGGTTTTGAACTCATCAAGTGTGAGGATCCCGGAGTGCCCCAGTTTGGCTACAAAGTGCACGACGAGGGACACTTTGCTGGCAGCTCAGTGTCCTTCAGCTGTGACCCCGGGTACACCCTGAGGGGCAGCAGAGTCCTGGGCTGCCTCACTGGGGAGAGGAGGGCGTGGGACCAGCCCCTGCCCACCTGTGTAGGTGAGACACCTTTTGCTTTTCACCCTGGGCTTGGGAGTGCCACCTTGATACCCACCAGCACCCTTTGTCCCTCCTTTGCTAAGACTCTGCTGTTAATTGTCCCCAGCTGCATTAATTAAGACCTGGGTGAGGAATCTTCAGGGTGCTCCAAGCCACTCTTTTGTTTTGCCAAGGTTTCTTCCATCACTGCTGCTTTTCCTCTGCTTGTCCTTTCACTTGCCTGTGTTACACTGAGTGGCACCTCCTGACAGTGACAGACATCACTGTGTGTCCAGGCATCTGACAGCTCCAAGCCAGCTCCATCTGGGAGCTCCTTGACATCTGATCCCATTCACAGGCATTTGAATTCCCTCCAGCCTTGCTAAGTCCTGAGTTCCCTTTTGCCTGGAAATCTTCTGGCTTGGGAAATTCTGGGGTTATTGGGGGTGCAAGTGAAGTGCTGTTGGTCTTGGCAGCTCCATCAGAGCTGGGTGTGCAGGGCATGGGGAAGTTCTTGCACACTCAGCCCAGCTCTGGAGCTGCTCTTGTGGTTCTGAGTGATCTCCCCTGAGTCAGGGCCATTCTTGTTGAATTTCAGCCTTGATTATTGAGGTCAAAAGACAAATTTCTGTGCTTTGTGCATTCTCCTAACCTTTCCCCTGTTTGCTCTGCATTTACTGTGTGTGAGGCTGTGTCTAAGCATGTGGAAGCCTAAACAAAACTTAAAGAAATGAAACCTAAAGAATTTTAATGTGTGTGTTCTGGAAATGACCCGAAATCCTCCTGGCCTTGTGAGTTCATTTCCAGAGACACACCTGTGTTGGCTGCTTTGTTTCCTCACCCTGATGAGCACAAGCAGGAGGAGGCTGAGCTCCCTCACCCCATGTGTGTGGCTCGGAGGAGCAGGATGCTGGCAAGGTGTGGGGGAGCTTTGACAGCACCTCAGGCCTGCCCAGAAATGCAGAATTATTCAGCTAACTCGTTGTTTTAGCTGAATTCCCTCACTTCATCTTTGCTCTGCGGGCTTTAAGAACCTCTGGAAGTGGCAAGCAATACTCCCAGCTGCATTTGCAGGCTGAGATTTGCATTGTTGCAAACAAGCCGTGAATCTCCTCCCTGAGCCGTGTGTTTGTTCCAGCTGAGTGTGGAGGGACCATCAGGGGAGAGGCCTCTGGACGGATCCTGTCTCCTGGTTACCCAACCCCCTACGACCACAACCTCAACTGCATCTGGACCATCGAGGCAGAGCCTGGCTGCACCATAGGGTGAGTTGGGCCACCTTCTTGGAGCTCCACTTGGTGGTGTCCCTGCTGCACCAGCCCCACCGTGGCTGCAGCGGAGCCTCTTCGTCAGGCTGGGCTCTGTGGTGCTTTTGGATTTCTGCTGGAGGGACACCTGGTCCAGGATTTTCATTTTTATTTAATGCAGAAATTGCCTCCATTAGCTCTGCCCTTCAGAATGGCTCAATAATGGATGGTTTCTGGGGTGAGCAGCCTGAATTCCTGCACAGGCAACTGCCAGTTGATTTTTATTCTCCTCTAAAAAGATTCTGAAGACTTTTCCAGGACAAAGGACATGTGAGACCCTCTTTCCCTCCATCCAAAGGCTGCTTCAAACTTTCCTCTTGTAATCCCTCCCTGATTCCCTAAAAGCTTCCCTAAAATCAGGGAGCAGAGCAGAGGTTTGGAAGGAGCCAAGACTGAACTTCCTTCCACCAGAGGTGAGAGTTCCCTTCTCCTGCCCCTCTCTTTGCCAGCTCAGACAGAACAGATGATCTCTGGGGAGTCGAGAGAGCACATTTTCAGCAACTTCATTTTTATGGTAATCCATTGGAAAAATAATCCTCTTCACGCATGATACAATTGTATAAAGCTCTCATTTATAACTTACATGAAAATTAATCACCAGAGCTTTTTGAATAAAGCTGTATCTGCACAGCACGAGGGGAAGGAGAGGAAGGCGAGACAGATAGAAAAATGAGTCTGCACTTTATTGCCATGAAAGTTAAAGGGTTGCACTTGGAGAGAGGATTAATTTTGTGCATGTGCAAACAGCCACGTGCACAACATGCCAAGTGAAGGGGCTGGGTTTGTCTGGGAGACCTGGGGGGAGGGAGGGGAGCAGGAGGCTGTGTGGGAAGTGCCTGGGATGCCCTGGAGCCCCGTGTGCCCAGCAAGGAGGGCAGGGCTGGGCTGATGTCCAGCACCCACCTCGGGCTCACAGGAATTCACTGACACTGAAATCCCAGTTTGGTGGGTGCTGATTTTTCCCAGGTTCCACTTGCCAGAGGCTCAGCTAGAACTGGAAATGAGAAGGGACCCTGACCCTGCACAGACACCCCAGCAATCCCACCCTGTCCCTCAGAGTGTTGTCCAAACCCTCCTGGAGCTCTGGCAGGGTTGGGGCTGTGCCCACTGCCAGCACGTTGGCATGTCCAGTTTGCTCCCATGGGGATTTCCAGGGATGCAATAAGGAACAGCTCTTAGGCTGGGGCAGAGGGGGGCAGTGGGCACCCCCACACTGCTGCTGGTGCCATGGCCTGTGTGCCAGGAGGAGCTTGGATGGGGAGTGTCAGCAGAAAGGCCCCCTCAAGGTTGGTCTGTGGGGCTGGGGGTGCTTTGGGAAGAGCTGGGGCCAAATGGCTCCCCAGAGGTTATTCAGGTCTCTCCTCTCTGTTCCTTGCTAAGCTGGCAGAGCTTTCCCTCTATCACATAAATATATGTATGTATATATTTTCCCAATTTCTCATTCGCTTTTTGCTGCATTTTCGTGCATGTAATTGGCATTGTCAGGGCACAAGGAGAAAACTCTCTTCCCCTCCATTGTCTGCTAAGCCAGTGTCTCTGCCTTGTCCCTGCTGGGACAGAGAGAGAAACTCCCCCCTCTGGGTTCTAGGTGCAGAGTAGATGGGTTTGCTCCAGAGCACCCCAGTTCTCTCAGTGAAATCTCCCATTCCAGCAGTGTCCTGGCACTGGCCAAGCTGTCCCAGCCTGCCCTGGCCATGGTGCTGTGCCCCCCTCCTGGCAAAGCCTTGCCTGGCATTGGTTCAGTTCCACAAACCAGGGGGCACTTGAGACAGCCCCGGTGGCATTGCCAGGGTGTGCCCCCCCCGCCCAGGTGGGGCTCTGGCAGCATCTCCCTGACTCCAGGGCTCCAGCCCTGAGGAGGGTCTGGCAGTTGTGGCTCACTGGGCTCAGTTTGCTGGGAACAAGCACAGAGAGGCCGAGGCAGGCGTGGGGACCAGCTCTGCACCACCCGCCCTCCTGCTGCTCCCCCCTCTGCCTTCAGTTCTCTTTGCTCAAGGTCTCTGCTCGGTAGATTTATGATTCAGCTCTTCTGGTTTCTCCCAGGTTCTCTGGGCATCATTTTGTTCCTGAGTATGTTGCAGTGGGGCTTTTTTTTTCCCTCCCCTCTTTTATGGTTCTACCTGATTTATTTATGTTTGCCCCGGATAAATGGGAAAGCAGCCAAGTGGATGCTTCCCTATTTCCCTCTGTGCACTGTCAGGGTTTTAAGCACTTTGCCTGCTGGTTTTATTTGGTACAGATTTCCTCAGTTTATGGGTTTCTGCCCCCATTTCACACCGGGGTGGCTCGAGTTACCTGAGTTGGTTGTGCCAGAGGGTCTTTCCCCCAGTGACAAACAAGGACATTTTCACTGCCCACCATGGGCTTTTGGACCTTGACCTGGTTCCTGAACATTTTTAGGAGTGATTTTGTTTGCTCAGGAGAGGACCCAATTCCAGAACTGCTCAGGAAGGACCCAGTTTCTCAGGAGACAGTTGGTTTTGCTTTATGGATGTGATTTATTAGGGAGGAGTTTTATGGACGAAGTTGGGTAAAGGACTGAAGCGTTTATTCCAAGCCGAGCTGTAGATGAGGGAACACATTCCTTGGGGTGCCCATCCCATTCCTAATCTTCCAACAAAAAGGCAGAGCTGTTTGTGGTCTGACCTCCAGCTGATTTTGCCCCACAGGCTCCACTTCATGGTTTTCCACACCGAGGAGTTCCACGACGTGCTGCGGATCTGGGACGGGCCGGTGGAGAACGGGATCCTGCTCAGGGAGCTGAGCGGCTCGGCCTTGCCTGGGGATGTGCACAGCACCTTCAACTCGGTCATCCTCCAGTTCAACACAGACTTCTTCACCAGCAAACAGGGCTTTGCCATCCAGTTCTCAGGTGGGCAGTGGAGGGGAAGGGTGTGAGGACACTGAGGGCGCTTGGGGTGTCCAGCTGGCGGAGACTGAGGGGAGACCCCACTGCAGGAGGGGCAGGCACTGAGCTCTGCTCTGTGGGGACCAGGGACAGACCCAGGGAATGGCTGCAGTTGGGTCAGGGCAGGGTTAGGTTGCATCTCAAGACCCCCAGAGGGTGGTGGGCACTGCCCAGGCTCCCTAGGGCAGTGGGCACAGCCCCGAGGCTGCCAGAGCTCCAGGAGGGTTTGGATGCTCCTCTGGGGCACAGGGGGTGACTCTTGGGGATGTTCCTGTGCAGAGCCAGGAGTTGGAGTGGATGATCCTTGGGGGTCCCGTCCAGCTCAGCACGCCCTGGGGTTCCCTCAGCACGTCACACACAGTCACAGAATCCACCAGGCTGGAAAAGACCTCTGAGATCATCAAGGCCAGCCTGTGACCCAACACCCCCTGATCCCCCAGGCCATGCACTGAGTGCCACATCCAGGACCCCACTGGCCTTCCTTCCCACCTGGGCTCATGGTGAGTCTCCTGCCAGTCAGAGCCCCCAAGTCCCTTTGTTTGCTCTCAGAGGTTTCAGGTGCTGCTCTGGCAGGTGACATTGCAGTGGGCACACTGGCAGGAGCTTCCAGCCATTTGTGCTCTGCCAATTGAGTGCAGGGTCTGCAAAGAGAGAGGAACTGGAGTATTTTGTGCTGGCAGGTGATGTTTTGCTGCCCCTGCTCCAGTCACCTTCACAGTGGTGATGCAGAGCACTCCGGGCTGGAATACACAAGCAGGAATTACAGCTCTTTTCCACCACGTTCCCCCAGGTCTCTTGGAGGCACCAGAGCTCTGGCAGCTCCCCCAGAGGCTCTGAGAGCTGCTGGTCAGTGGGCTCTGTTCCAACCCCTCCAGTTGGATGCCCTGAGATGCAGGTCACAACCAGTGAGTGCTGGGATGTCACTGGGATGTCACTCTGCCTTCTGCCAGGCCTGAGGCTCAGCCCTGCGAGCACATCCATTCCAGTTATATTGAGATAATGTATTCCAGCATCCCCAGGGGGTTCCAGGATGCACCTGGTGCAGTACCCAACCTGCAGATGTGTATTTGGAGCTGGTATTAAACAGGGTGACTGGTGGTGTGACCCCCCTGGGACTCAGACACGTCGAAGCATCATCCTGGCTCTCCCAGTTTTTCTCCTTACTTTGTGTCCAGCGTGCCTTGTATGGCTGGGGGAGCCAGCCAGCTCTTTGGGGGGAATTTCTGCTGCATTTCAGACCTTCTGGGATGAGCAGGACATGAGGAGAGCTTTGTGTCACCCATCACAGCTGTGCCATCCCCTTTTTTTCTGCCAGGCTCGTGTCTCGTCCCACTGGGAAGGACCAGACTGGGCTCTGAACTTGCTTATCTCCAGCTGCACAGAAAGAGAGGGATTTCCTCTGGCTCTTTTAAGAGCAGCTTTCTCTAAACTGCCTGGGTGTAATAGACTCTCATCAACTTAGCAGGAAATAAGCTCTGCTCTGGTGCCTGATATGGAGCTGGGCTTTATTGACTGCTCCTGCTCAAAGCCTTTGGTCACCAGGTGTGACTAAGGAGCCAGACTGAAGCTCAGGAGGGAAGAGTTTGGGATCTTAGGAACTTTAATGAGGTATATAAGCTTGCAGAAGTTCTTTACTCCAGGATTTGCCCTGCTGGGCAGTAGTTGTGGTGCTGACAGACCTGGAGCTCAGTGAGCAGTGAAGTTGTGCTGCCTGTCCCCAGCTGGGAGGGAGCTCAGGGCACATCTCACACCCCAAAGAGGTGCAGCAGCGAGCCTGGGGTGGGGGGGACACGTGCCTTTCTGAAAGGTCAGGTTTGCTGCTTCACAGGCTTTAAGGATATATTTCTTTGCCACTCAGGGGAAGTGAAAAGTGCTGGGGGATGAGTTGGTTTTGCAGCCTGTGCCTGGCACAGGGTTGTACAAAACTGCCAGGAGGGTGTCTGGGCTCCCTGAGCAAACAGGGGTGTGCACCATTGTACACCAGAGCTGCCCTCTGTGGAGGGCACTTGGACTTGCTGTTCCTCAGAGCCTTTTCCAGCTGGAGTGGCAGATGCTCAGAGCAAAGGGAAAGACAGTTTTTGTGTGTGTGGAAACTTTATGGGATGCTGGAGGGGGAGGGATGGAGGATAAGCCATGGCTGGGATATGTGTGTAAGGCCAGAGCCTGAGCCCAGCTGGGGCTGGAAGCCTTTCCATACTCTCAGCCTTGTAGTAAATAAATACATCTATATTTATATACTCTCCAGTCTCCACTGCCACTTCCTGCAACGACCCAGGAATTCCCCAGAATGGGAGCCGGAGTGGGGACAGCAAAGAGGCAGGAGATTCCATCATCTTCCAGTGCAACCCGGGCTATGCTCTGCAGGGCGAGGCCAAAATCACCTGTGTGCAGATTGAGAACAGATTCTTCTGGCAGCCAGACCCTCCCTCCTGCACAGGTTTGGCCACACAGCCCCCCTCCCCTTCCCTCTCCATCCTGGGGGGAGTCCCACCTGCCTTCAGCATTCAGGGGGTGCCTCTCTCATGGGACAGGGAGGGTGGGGCTCCTGCTGGGGGCTCCCAGGACACGCTGCAGTGCAAGGGATGGTATTTAACCTGACAAGGCAAAATTAAAGGCTTCTTTAAAACTCGGGTCAGGAGAGAGGATTGGGGCCATGGGTGAATAATTTCTGCATGAGGAGACAGCAAATGCTGTCCTGAGAAAGGACTTTCTGACATTTTCTTTGAGCTCATAAAGGAATTTCATAAAGGAAGCTCATAAAAGTGATTCTTTTTAATATGTCCAGCACATATAAAAACAGTCATGCCAAGCACATTAGAGCAATAAACACCTAATTTGCTGGCCAATTAAATGCTAACCACAAATGACTCACCTGTAACCTTCATTCCTGTTTAGGCACTGTCATCCCAAGCAAGAAAAAGCAATTAATTCAGTTTCTAACATCAGCTGGGAAAGGGTTTGTGCTGCAGGAGGACTCGGGTTCTGAATCACTGCCTTGATCTCGTGTGGCACCTTTTGAGCCTCCCAGAGACAGTTCTTTTAATCTTCCCAGGGCTGTAACTAAATCATGGTGTTGGATGTCGTGCCCATCTCTTCATTTTCCCGGGGAGTTTTCCCACCAGGAGCTGAACTCTCAGCTCTTTGCAGGGAAGTGCAGCCAGTGCCTTCATCTTGGAGTGAGATGAATTGCCACAGGTCATCTCCAGTTTGACTTGGAGTCATAAACTCTGTGAAAAAGCTGAAAACAACATCTTGCTCCTTCCCTTGTTCAGTGACAAAGGACTTGGAGGAATAATCAGTGGCCAAAGAGCAGTTTCCCAGGAGTTGGGGGCCAGGCTGCCTGGCAGGAGCTGAATTGGGAAACTCTGTTAAATTTAGGGCTTGGGTTTTACACATTTAGCATTTCAAATGGATTTCCACATCTTTGTGGTGCAACTTGCTCGGTCCCCGAACAACGTGGGCTGAACAGGAGCCTCAGCTGGAGCAGCCCCAGGAGCTTTGGGCTGTTTGAAGTTTCCATCCTGCCCAATTCCAGTGGCAGGGCCCAGCTCCTGCTGCAAACCCTTTGGAGACCACGGGTGGGATTTTCAAAGCAGCCACAGGCTGTTGAACACTCGTGTCCCTCAGGCTTTTC
The DNA here is from genome assembly GCA_013400415.1 of Scytalopus superciliaris. NCBI lineage: Eukaryota > Metazoa > Chordata > Aves > Passeriformes > Rhinocryptidae > Scytalopus > Scytalopus superciliaris. Next base: position 291,055 of record VXBX01005336.1, read on the forward strand.
AAATTGAGCCCTTCTATTTCAATTTCCTCTGAATTTTCCCCTGAGTGGAAGGGGAAAGCACCCTTGGGGTTAAGATGAAGGTGAATGGACACAGAATAGGTGCCTGTGGTTTTTTCAAGGTGTTTCTGGGTGACTTTCAGCCCAATTCCTCCTGTCTGTGCTGTGATTTCCTTGTCTGTCCCAGAGGGATTGCAGCTCACCATGCCTGTGACTGGTCTGGGCTGAAGAAGTTGTTTCTGGGGCCTTGGAGGGAAACTTCTGATTTAATCTCTGCTGTGATCCTTCTAGACCAGCCCCTGGAGATTCTTGTGCATTTATAGGCTTTCTAAAAGCCCACAAGATAAAAATATAACAATATAAAAGCCCACATGGAAGATCCTTCCTGGATTTGCTGCTCCATGATTTTTGCCCTATGCCAGCCCATTCCCCACTCGGTGGGAACAGGAACAGGCACTTCCAGACCTCACAAAATAAGAATTGATTTTCCAATCAGCTTGGCATTCCATGGGTTGGTGTCTGGAATGAACACCAACAAGCCATTAGGCCCACACATGTTTGCCCTGGGTTGGCAGCCACACTGAGCTGGGGGTTGCCTTAAGAAAGGCGACAGAAAGGCATAAAATACCTCTCTGTCCTTCTGGTTCCTCCCTTGGAGATTCCAAGGGGCTGGAATGGCATCTCTGGCTCTGTGGGTGTGCAATCACAGAGCCCTCACCTCTGGGAGCCACCACAGGGGCTGGACTGCAGTAATCCTATGGATCCCTTCCAGCTGGGATACCCTGTGATATCTCAATACCAGCTGTCCCTCTGACCCTTTATCTCTCCCTGTCTCCCTGTTTTTCCTTTCCTGCATCTCATCTGCTGCTTTTTGAAGTCTCTCTGATACAAAGCCCCCCTTTGCTCTGCCCCAGCTCCCTGTGGAGGGATCCTGACGGGCCCGGCAGGGGTGATCCTGTCCCCGCAGTACCCCGAGCCCTACCCCCCAGGGAAGGAGTGTGACTGGAAGCTCACGGTGTCCCCTGACTATGTCATTGCCCTGGTGTTTAACATGTGAGTACCACGAGTTTGGCTCCACTCTGGGGCCACCCCTGGGGACAGGGAGGGGGCACCGCTGGGAGGTGAACTTGCTCTGGGGAGGAACCCAACCAGACGTGGTGGGATGGTTGGGGTGATCTGCTCCCAGACATTCGTCTGGGGAAGGTGCCCATATTCCTGCTCCTTCTGGATAAGCACAGCTTTTCCACAGGTGGGATAGAGGAACATCCCGTGCCTGGCTGGGGAGCCGCTCTGGGGCAGAAGCCCCGCAGGAGCTCCCCAAGCCCTCCTTTGGTGTTGCAGCTTCAGCCTGGAGCCCGGCTACGATTTCCTGCACATCTACGACGGCCCCGACTCGCTGAGCCCCCTCATCGGCAGCTTTTACGGCTCCCACCTGCCCGAGAGGATCGAGAGCAGCAGCAACAGCCTCTTCCTGGCCTTCCGCAGCGACGCCTCCGTCAGCAGCGCCGGCTTCGTCCTCCAGTACACAGGTCAGGGGGCACGGATGGATGGGCACGGATGGATGGGCACGGCTGGGTGGGCACGGCTGGATGGGCACAGCTGGGTGGGCACAGCTGGGTGGGCATGGCTGCATGGGCGCAGCTGGATGGGCACAGCTCATGGTAACGCCTGGCCTGGGCACAGCTGGGTGGGCACGGCTGCATGGGCACAGCTGGATGGGCGCAGCTCATGGCAGTGCCTGGCCTGGGCACAGCTGGATGGGCACAGCTCATGGGAATGCCTGGCCTGGGCACAGCTGGATGGGCGCAGCTCATGGCAACACCTGGCCTGGGCACAGCTGGATGGGAACGCCTGGCCTGGGCAGAGCTGCATGGGCACAGTTGGTTGAGCACAGCTCATGGGAACGCCTGGCCCAGGCACAGCTGGATGGGCACAGCTAGATGAGCACAAATGACCTGGGCAAACCTGCCTAGGCACATTTGGATGGGCACACCTGACTAGACACACCTGGTTGAGCACAGATGTCCTAGGCACATCTGGCTGGGCACACCTGGGCATCACAGGTCTGCTTGGCTGTGTTGCCCTCAGCCCCTGAGCAGGCACAGCCCTTTGTGTTCCACCAGCCCAAACTGGACTGTCTGTGCTTTATTTTATTTGGGTTCACAAACCCTGTTTGTCTGAGTTACATCCCTTATCTCGCTCTCAAGGACTTCCCTGAGATTATATTGTCCCTCATTTGGGAATTCTGGGATACTGATGGTGAAGTTTCTCCTGTCACCTGCTTCACTCAGCAAATCTGGGACCGGGGGGAGAGGCTGGAGACAGTGTGGAAACCTCCCCTTGGAGTAACCCCGACCTGCTCCCACCACCAAAGTGTGGGAGAGAAAATGGGGGTTGGGGAGGGGGATTGTGGAGCCTGGAGAAGGAGCCAGGGAAGGGAGATGAGATAAACATGGGTAAGAGCAGCAGAAAAGGGCTCTGACATGGCTGAGGATCCATCAGGGGGGACGTCTTCACTTCTTTTGCTTCAAAGAAAAACCAGGGAGATTCCCAGAAAATATTCCTTTATGTCCAGGCTGTGTTCTGTATAATCCTTCTTGCTCCACACTGAATTTAAACAGCTCTGTCTCCTCCTCAGTGAGCAGAAGGTCCCACTTCACAGTCACAGAAGGGTTTGGGTTGGGAGGGACCTTAAACTCATCCAGTACCAGGTCCTTCCTGAGCCCCTCCAGTTCCATTCCCACCTCTGGCCACGCTCCAGCCCCTCAAAAGAGGTGAAGGAAGGAGGAACTAAAACCTTGTGGTGGCCTCAGCTGTCACAGGGAGAGACTGAGAGATCCCTGGGTGTTTTTAGCTCTGGAATGAGCTGGGAAGTGACAGACCTGGCACTGCCCGTGGGGAGAGGGGGGGAAAGAAGGCGGCTTTGGCAGGTGCATTCCTTGTTGGTGCTCCGAGTGGGGGGAAGGATGGAGTTGTTACAAACTGTAGTAGGAATCTGCTCTGGTGAGTCAGGGCTGTGCAGGGAGGGGAGAGGGGCTGGGAGTTGGGTGAAACACCAGAGCTGGAAAGGAAGGATGGAAAGGAAGGATGGAAAGGAATGCTGGAAAGGAATGATGCTAGAAAGGAATGCTGGAAAGGAATGATGTCGGAAAGGAATGATGCTGGACTTCTGTGAGTTTAGAGAGTGGGAAAAATGGCCTGGAGTGTCCTGTGGACCTGGACTTTGCCTCTTCCCTGTCTCCAGGCTGTGGTGCCTGTAAATTCAAATTCACCTGAGCAGAGCAGAGTGTCAGTTCCATGTAGTAAAGTCATGAAACAATAAGACAAAGGCATTTAACATTGGTTCAAATTCAAGAGATTCTGCTCTGATTAGAATGAATTTTACAAAAAATTCAGGCTTCTTTCCCCTTTGTTTTCAGGCAGGCAGAAGGTAGTTAACAAATAAAATCTCATTAGATGAGAGTGGTTGTTTCTCCCAAACACTCCAGCAGTGTTAGTCACACCCACGTAGCTCCCCCAAAGCCAAACTGCTGCAAGAAAAGGATCAGCTCTAAGTCTGCTCATTAATTTCCCTGCACTTTAAAAGGAACCCGGGATGCAACTCTGGGAAGTAGCAGGGAAAAAAAAAACTCTGGAGAATGGAAGGGAGACAAAAAGAAATGCAGGAGGGAGCGTGTGTGGGAAAGCAAATCAAGCAGTGAGCTCAGCTCTGTGCCAGCTGGAAGGCCAAGTTCAGCTCAGAGCCGCTGGCAGTGCCAGCAGCCCCTTTGTGGGGTCAGGGTGCTGTCCCTGCAGCTCCCTCAGTGCCACATGTCACCTGGCACTGCCATGGGAAAGGGGCTTTTGGGGTTGTTTTGGGGGGGGAAATAAAGGCAAGGCTGCCATCTGTGAGTGGCTCCTGAAAGCTGCCCCTGCCCTGGCACTGGGATGGGCACTGCAGAGCTTGCCCCCTGAGCGGGGGGAATGCCAAGGAGCCTCAGCACTTCAGCTGGGATGGGCTCAGGTTGTGCTGTGGGGCCTGGAGGGCACAGGGACAGGAGAAGGGATGAGGCTCCTCCTGTGCCAGGGTTTGCAGCCAGGGGAGGGTGAGGGGGGTGGGAATGGAGCAGGGCCAGGGAGAGGTGGCACCTTCAGCCAGGCAGCTTCCCAGGTATCCCTGTATCCCAAATATCTGTGTATCCCAGATATCTGTATATCCCAGGTGTCTGTATATCCCAGGTACGTGTTTATCCCAGTTACCTCTATATCCCAAATATCTGTGTATCCCAGGTATCTCTATATCCCAGTCATCTGTGTATCCCAGATATCTCTGTATCTCAGGTACCTGTTTATCCCAGTTACCTCTATATCCCAAATATCTGTGTATCCCAGGTATCTCTATATCCCAAATATCTGTATATCCCAGGTATGTGTGTCCCAGTTATCTCTATATCCCAAGTATTTGCTTATCCCAGGTATCTGTATGTCCCAGGCATCTCTATAACCCAGATATCTGTGTATCCCAGGTGTCTGTATATCCCAGGTACCTGTTTATCCCAGTTATCTCTATATCCCAAATATCTGCTTATCCCAGATATCTGTGTATCCCAGTTATCTCTATATCCCAAGTATCTGCTTATCCCAGGTATCTCTATATCCCAGGTATCTGTGTATCCCAGGAAAACTGGGAAATCAGTTGAATTCCAGTAATCCATTTGCACTTCAGCATCTCACAGGTTTTATTGAGACCCTTTCCTGTACCCACACACTGATACTGTTTAACGGAGCCTTCCCTCTGGGAATGATGGGAAGGGCAGCCTCGTCACTTGGGGAGCTTTTCCCAAATTACTGCCCACCGAAATTATTATTATTATTATTATTATTATTTCCTTACCATTCCCAAATTATTGTATTTTGTGAATTTTGAGACTCCATGCCAGCACATCACCTCATGGTCTGACCCCAGGAGCACATGGAGCTTTGGGCAAAGGATCCGGAGGAGTTTCCAGCCTGGATTTTCTCACGCTTTTTAGCAATTCCTCTTTCTGTTACGGGCCAGAAGTGAAGAGGCATGAAATTGAAAGCAAATGAAGCAAAACTGATTACTTTCCACCCTTCCAAAGGAATGAGGAAAAACCCAACCCCGAGCCTGATTTCAAATTCCTTATTATTTCGCCAGAACTATCTTGCCCATCCCGAGCTTATAAACATACACTCAGCATTACTTCTGGGTTATTTAAGGTGGAAATTCCCCTCGGGAACTCGGGGCTGTAAAATTCCTTGCAAGGCAAGCTGTTTAACAACACCCAGCAGGGTTTGCTGCTGGAACAGTCGGAGCAGGGCCATGGTGTTTGACTCCACGACAGCTCGTGTTGGAAAATCAGCTCTGCCCTTTGGCAAAGGTAATCCCTGGATTTGGGAGGAGTTTGGGAAGGTTCTGGTGAGAAGCTGTGGCTGCCCCATCCCTGCAGACACCCAAGGCCACGTTGGATGAGGCTCTGGTCTAGTGGAAGGTGTCCCTGCTCATGGATGAGCTTTAAAAGTCTCTTCCAACCCCATCTCTGAAGGCTTGAACAGGTTCACAGATGTGGAATTTATGGTGCTCTTTATGGACAACAAGTCTCCAGTGGGGCTGGTGAGGAATGTGCAGGTGGAAGGCTGAGCTGCTCCGGGAGCTCAGACAGGCTCTGAGTTTTGCTTGGCAAGGGAGGGGGGAAGCACAGAAAACTCATTTTCTGGTGGACTAATGAGGAGGAGAACCCAGGGCTTGGTGATTTACAGGTTGATGAATTAAGGGCTGTGATGGGCACTGACCAACCTGTGACTCCCAAAACAAGGAATTCGTGGTCTGGGAAAAGCCAGTGGCTGCTATTCCTGGTGGAAACATTTCCCATTCTTTGGCTCCCTGTTCCCCTGGGAGCCCTTGGAGCTGATCCTGCTTTTCACTGCAAGCAGAAATCCAAAAGCAAGGTCTGGGGGCTTTGCTGTTTTCTGTTTCTCCCTCCACACCTTTCCTAAATACTAAAAGGCCATGATTTAATGCTTAAACACCTTCTAATTGGCCACAGAGCCACTGCTCTCAGAAAAGCCCTCATCTTTAATGAGCAATTTCCAAATGACAAAAGAGCAGGATTAATCAAAGCCTCTAATTATATTTCAGGCAGGAGAAAAAAAAAAAAGAAAAAAAAAAAAGAAAAAGAAAAAACAAACCCTTAGAAGAAGAAGGAAAGAAATATCCAAGTCCTGACAGCTCCGTAGTCTTTACTGGAATTTTCATATGTAAATGGGCTTTTTAACTCTGCAGGGCAGAGTGAACAGAGAGAAAAATGTCTTCATTTTGTTTAAGTGCTTGTAATCATTTTGCCATAATTGCAGCCGGGCTGCACATCTGGAGAGTCCCCCAGTCACACGTGGCACTGAATTTCCAGGGGAGAGCAGAGGCAGTTCTTGGATGCAGGAACGAGCAGTGCCAGGAGAGGATGGGAACAGATGTGGCACGTGTGAAATCTGTCCCAGGTTCAACCTGGTTTGCAGAGCTCCTCCCAGCCTGTTCCCTGGGCAAGGAGGGACAGGGGAGAGTTCAGTGGGGAGCCTGGGGGGGCTCAGCCTGGAGAAAAGGAGGCTCAGGGGGGACCTTCTGGCTCTGCAACTCCCTGATGGATCCAGGAGAGGGGTGGGCTCTGCTCCCAGGGAACAGGGACAGGAGGGGAGGGAACGGCCTCAGGATGTGCCAGGGGAGGGACAGGTTGGGCATCAGGAGGAATTTCCTCATGGAAAGGGGGTTAAACATTGGAAGGGGCTGCCCAGGGAGGTTTGGAGTGCCCAGCCCTGGAGGTGCCCAAGGAAGGGCTGGATGTGACACTCAGTGCTCTGGGCTGGGGGACAAGGTGGGCATCGGGCACAGGGTGAATTTGATGCTCTTGAGGGTCTTTTCCAACCTCAATGATTCTGGATTCTGTGAAATCAACCCTTTGCCTCGTTGATTGGGGTTTGGGTACCTGCAAACCCATGGGTGAACTGGAGCCCTCCTTCTTCCAGTGTTCCTGTGCTGGCTCTGGGCACCAGAGCAAGGTCTGGCCCAGCACATGAAACTGGTCCTCACAGTACACCCCAGTGAGATTCCCAGATGGAAAAAGCCAAAACCCCAATGCAACTGATGGAAACTTCAGAGTCATTTCACGAGTGCACCAAAGATGTTGGGAATTGTGTCCTGCAGAGAACCCCCGGGAGTCGTGCTTCGACCCGGGATCCATCAAGAACGGCACCCGGGTGGGCTCCGACCTCAAGCTGGGATCCACCATCACCTACTACTGTGACGGGGGGTACGACATCGAGGGGGTCTCCACCCTCACCTGTGTCATGGGAGGGGATGGAAAGCCCACCTGGAACAAGCCCCGACCGACCTGCACAGGTAATTCCTTCCTTGTGGTGATAAAAAGCTCGATGTTCCTTTTGCAGGGGGAGGTTTCCTGCTTTTCCAGGTTTTTTAACACCCACAGGTCAGGGAGGGCTGATTTATATGAGTTTTTATGAGGGTTCCTGTGTGGCCACAGGAGATGCCGTGCCTGGCACATCCCGTGCCCCCCCAGCAGGGCACGACTCAGGGAGCCACTTAAAGCCCTGCTAAAGCTGAGCCTTGCTAATCAAAGCCCTGAGCAGAGTGCAGGGTCAGAGTTCAGTGAGAAAACAAGGCACATTATTCTCTCAAGGGTTCTCTGCTTATTCTGTTTTGTTTTCTGACTTAATGGCTTAAATGATGGCTCTGCAGTCAGACCTTAATCCGAGAGGGGAACCAAGAGGGAGCTGTCGCTCTGTGGTGGTGGGAAGAAGGAAATCCATCATTTGGAGAGGCCTGATTGCTGAAATCCCTGATTTTGGACAGGGAGGGTGAAAAAAGCAGGCCCTGAGCTGTCAGTCAGGTGGGGAGCAGTGCAGACCCCCATAAGGTGTCAGTCAGGTGGGGAGCAGTGCAGACCCCACATTACCCCACCCCACAACCAGCAGCGTGCCTTGATGGGCCGGGATGAACTGGGATCCTGGTTTTCCTTAACGAGAGGGAAGGGAGCGTGGCTGGGGCAGTGACATGGCACAGCACACTGGGAGGTGGGTCTGGGAGCAGCAGGGAAAGGCTGGTGGTGTTCCAGGCTTTGGGAATGACCCCCTTTGCTGTCCCCTGCAGCGCCCTGTGGGGGTCAGTACACGGGCTCCGACGGCGTCGTCCTCTCTCCCGGTTACCCCCAGAACTACAGCAGTGGCCAGGCCTGCCTGTACTTCATCGTGGTGCCCAAGGACTATGGTATTGTGCCTGGGGCTCTGGGGGGCTCTCGTGGGCTCTGCAGCTCTGGGGTGGTTTGTTGGGTGGGAACAAAGCAGTCAAATAAGGGTGTGGAAGAGCAGACACCCTCCTGCAGAATTTGTACCTACATCACTCAGGAAGACTTTCCTGCCTGAGAGTCCTTCCCTCAAAACATAGTTGGAGAGGGGTTTTCCTGTCCCTTTTGCTTCCCAGAGGGGGCTGCAGGGTCTGTCCCTCTTTCTCTGGTGTGTGAGGGCAGAGGTGGCACTCCCAGACGTGTCCCCTCTGTCCCCCTGTCTCTGGTGTGTGAGGGCAGAGGTGGCACTCCCAGACGTGTCCCAGGATGGAAAGCCCTGGAGAGAACAGGAGGTGTCTTTTCCCAGGCCCAGCAGCACTGGGTGCAGATTTTCCTTGGAAGAACAGGGAATTTAAAGTCCTTACAGAGCACCTGCCCCTCTGGCAGGTGAAAGGCTCAAAATGCTGTTCCTGGTGCTCCTCTCCATGCCCAAGGTTGGCATTCCCTGTGCCAGCTTGGCAAGGTGGGCAATAGGGGCTCTGAGTGCAGAACTCAGGTATAAAATCCTTTCACTCCAACTCACTGGGAGTGTCCAAGGGCAGGTTGGATGGGCTTGGAGCGCCCTGGGCTGGTGGGAGGTGCCCCTGCCCATGGCATGGGGTGGCACTGGGTGGGCTTTGAGGTCCCTCCTGAGCCAAACCAGTCTGGGATTCCAGGAGTTGCATCCAGGATCCATCTGAGCTCCTGAGGAAACCCCACACTGCTCTTACCCCTGGTGGTGATCCCTTTGCCCTGAGCTGATCTTGGTGTTATCCTAAAACCACGGGAGCAGGAGGGTCAGACGGGCTGATCTGCAGGTCTGACTTTAGCCCAGGGTGGGACGACAGGGAAATAAATTCGTTTCCCTTCTGCCCCTGCTCCCTTGCAGTGTGCTCATTAAGAGGAGCAGGGACAGCAGCAGCAGTGGATGTTGTGCATCCCCCACCCCCTGCCCTGCCCAGGGGGGGCTGCTCTCGCTTTTCCCCACATCAAAGCTGTGCTGGAAACCTGCATGTGCAGGGAACAAATGTCATGGCCTGGTGGATGATGGATTTCACAGCAAGGCACCTCTCAGCTTGTGAATCTGCACTCAGAGCTTGAAAAGGCAGAGCCAGGAGAGGAGACAAAGGGAGACAAAAAAATCTTCTAAGTGCAGATTTGTCAGGGAAAAAAAAAAGCCCTGTTGTTACATTGTGAAAAATAAAGATAAATAACTAAAGTCTCTTTGCTTCAGCTAAAAATGCTCTGATCATTTCATTATTATTATTATTTCCTCCCTTGTATGGGCTCTGCTTGCTCCTGGGTATGCAGAGACAGTAATAATAACAACAACAACAATAATTTTTAAAAATCATGTGTTTTCCTGAGCAGGGTCAGAGTTTAGTGAAGGGGTTTTTTTCTCAGGGCTTCTGTGGTTGTTTTGATTTGCTTTCTGTCTCAGTGGTTTAAATGATGGCTTTGCAGTCAGACCTCAGTCTGAGAAGGGACTCGAGAGGCAGCTGTCAGTCTGTGGTGATGGGAAGAATAAAATCCTTTATAATATAACAATAATAGTAATAACAGTGATAATAATACTAAATAAATAAAAATGCATCTACTGTAGGCAGTGAGACCAGAGCACCCTCATTAGCAGGCTCTGTAAGCAGGTTTGGGACTGAATGTCACTAAAATCAGGAATATCCTCTCCCTCAGCCCTCCTCCCTGAGCAGAGACATTCCAGGTCCCTCGGGGCAGGGATTGTTGTGTTGCCCGGGCTTTGTGCAGTGCCTGACCCCAGGACAGCCAGTTTCCTGCCAGGGCTTCAGCACCACCAACAGTAATAATGATGGTGGAGTCAGAAACCTGGTGTGATGCAGGCAGGGAAATGGCTGAGTCAGAGATTCCCGTCTGGAATCAGTGGGAAGGTGTCGTGGCATGACCCTCAGGGAGGCTGGTGCTGCCTCTGTGGTGCCAAATAAAAGGCTCCCACCATGCCAGGCCCAGTTTATCTTTGCCTGCAATAAAAGCAGCTAAAACACAAAGCCAAACAGTTGGGCTGGGGAAATAAACTGTGGAAAACTGCACTTGGATCATCCTTGGGGGTCCCTTCCAGCTCAGGGGATTCTGGGATTCTGTGAAAGCACCTTCTGGCTGTGTGGGATGGTGGGGGGAACAGCAGTGGGGATGGCAGTGGGGACATCAGTGGGGACAGCATGGGACAGCAGTGGGGATGGCAGTGGGGACATCAATGGGACATCAGTGGGACATCAATGGGGACAGGGGTGGGACAGCAGTGGGGAGGGCAGTGGGGATGGCAGTGGGAACATCAGTGGGATGGCAGTGGGGACAGCAGTGGGACATCAATGGGGACAGCAGTGGGACAGCAGTGGGGATGGCAGTGGGGATGGCAGTGGGAACATCAGTGGGATGGCAGTGGGGACAGCAGTGGGACATCAATGGGGACAGCAGTGGGACAGCAGTGGGGATGGCAGTGGGGATGGCAGTGGGAACATCAGTGGGATGGCAGTGGGGACAGCAGTGGGACATCAATGGGGACAGCAGTGGGACAGCAGTGGGGATGGCAGTGGGGATGGCAGTGGGAACATCAGTGGGATGGCAGTGGGGACAGCAGTGGGACATCAATGGGGACAGCAGTGGGACAGCAGTGGGGATGGCAGTGGGGATGGCAGTGGGAACATCAGTGGGATGGCAGTGGGGACAGCAGTGGGACATCAATGGGGACAGCAGTGGGACAGCAGTGGGGATGGCAGTGGGGATGGCAGTGGGAACATCAGTGGGATGGCAGTGGGGACAGCAGTGGGACAGCTGTGGGACAGCAGTGGGATGGCAGTGGGGACGGCAATGGGGATGGCAGGGGGACATCAGTGGGGACAGCAATGGGGATGGCAGTGGGGACATCAATGGGACATCAGTGGGACATCAATGGGGACAGCA
>VXBX01005336.1:312903-323570 GCA_013400415.1 Scytalopus superciliaris
TGATGGGGCAGCAAGGGGGGGGTGGCTTGGTCAGAGTGAGCAGGGCTGGCTCCAGGGGGGGCACTGCAACTCCTGCCACTGAGTTCTTGGTAAGAAATCCTTTGGAGAAACTTTGGGGCCTCTTTTACTGAGCACAAATCAAAGAGCAAAAAGGTTAAATTGGCCAAAATAATGGAGTTTGATTGGGGTTTTTGAAATTGTTTTATTTTAAATGGCTGTTGCATTTGAGGGTTGGTGGGGCAAAGGCAAGGGGGGGCTTGGGGTGGATGAGTAAAATAAGGAATAAGATTGGGGGGAAAAAGTGCACACAGGGGGAGCTGAGGTTTGGGGGCACTGAACTCTCCTCACTGTTCTGCCCAGGGACTGTGTCCTCCTCTGCCAGGACTCACTTGGGTTCAAATCAGAAGCACTGGGATTAATGGGAATTCCTCATCCAGAGAGATCTGGGAGAGTTGGGGCTGTGCAGTGAACAGGGCTCAGGGAGAGGGAAATCCCCACCCCAATGAGCAGAGTTCCAGCACTCTCCTTGTACAAGTAATTTATGCTCCTGGTTTGTCTTCAAGGGTCTCTTTTAGGCTGTTGGTCTCACAGTTTGTTTGAGAATTTCCTCCAGAGTTTACAGCTGAAAGCTGGTTTTTCCCAAATGCCCTTGGCTTTGGCTCAGCTTTGCTGCCTCACTCTCGCAGCCAGTTCACCAAACCTGATTTACAGCACAGCTTGTGTTTTCCCTGGCACACTGAGTGCTTTGAACCCCCAGCATTGAGCAATAAAGGCAAAATCATTTCAATGGTAATGGTGGCAAACAAATCTGTGCAATTACATGGAGATCTTTGCTGGAGGATGAGCTGCTTTCCAGTGTAAATGCAGATTTCTCAGCTCTCACCGTGCTGCTCATTTGAGGATTGGGTTGATGTTCCATCTAATGGAGTCAAGTGACTTCCTAAAGCCTCCAAACCTTGTGGGCCATGGCAGGGAAAGGTGAAATTTGAAAATGCAGCTCCAGTGATTCAACTAAAAACCGAGAAAAAAGGCAAAGGCAGAAACTTGATTGGATTTTTTTTTTTAAAAAAAATCCTGTTGTTTAATGTAGGTTTTTTGGGTTTATTTTAGCTCCTGGGTTGCTTTCATTTGAAAGGGCTGGAAGTCTTCAGGGATTTCTCAAAACAGGGAAAAAAAGGCTGGGATTCTCAGCAGCTGTAAATGAGCTGTGCAGCTGCAGGAGCAGCAGCAAACAGCAGGCCTGCTGCAGCAGTCGGGAGGGGAAAGAGCTGCATAAGCCCAGGGCTCCAAGTTTTTGGAGCAGCACAGAGAAATAACACCCCAAGGTGTGTGTGGTACCTTAATTAATGCCCCTTTAACTGATAGAAATTGAATTTGTTGCCATTATTGCAGGAATTGTCCTGTTATTCCTTTCTTTCCTTCCTCTGCAGATCCAGGTGATCAGTTTTGTCACGGAGCAGAACTGGGATTCCCTGGAAGTGTTTGATGGGGGGGACAACACGGCCACCATGCTGGGGAGCTTCTCTGGTGGGTGCCCATCTTGTTCTACTCAGGTCATTAAACTTAGGCTTAAGTGCTTCAAAAACTAAGCCTGTGCTTAAAGGGAACTTGACCAGTTTTCCTGGGGAAAGCAGTGATAGGGAGGCACAAACCCAGTGGCTTTTGCTTCCCAGCCTGGAGCTGGGGGGGTGAGCTGAGCCCAGCCCAGCTGGCAGGGTGACCCCACCTTGGTGGGCACCAAAAGGCATGAGGGGCTCCAAAGCCACTGTGATTTCTGCTTGGCAGTGGGAACTGTGGCTTTGGGCAGGGCAGGAGGAGCCCGTGGCCCAGCTGCTTTGTCTGGCTTTCAGCTGAGAGCCACTTGCAGAATATTGGCCCCAATTCCTGCTTGTTTAAGGAATAAATGCACTCCAGGTGCTTTGAGGTTGGGAGGAGAGGGGTTGTGGGGCAGGGCTGCCTTGGCCTGGTGCTGCAGCAGCTTCCAGGGAGTGAGGCAGGAGAAGGAATCCAGCCTTGGCAGGGACCTGTGCTCCACCCACACCGTTCCTCATCCCCACGTCCCTTCTTGATGCTTCTTGTCTGTCAGTGGTGAAACTTCAGAGGCAGTTGATGCTGAAGAGGCCATTGCAGAGGGGCCCTGGGTATTTCTCAATTGGCCTCATTAGCACCTGATCAAAACCAAGGGAGCTTGTTAAGTTAAAGGACTTTCTGTTCTCAGCCTCTCCTGCAGCAAATCTCCGAGGACACGGAGGAGGAGGAGGATCCTCTTCACTGTCTTTGTGCACCTCTTGTTTTCTCAGGGACTACAGTGCCTGCTCTGCTCAACAGCACTTCAAACCAGCTCTATCTGCATTTCTACTCGGATATCAGTGTCTCTGCTGCTGGCTTCCACCTGGAATACAAAAGTAAGAGCGGGCCAGCCTTGATCTCCCAGTTCCTCCGAGCTGTGGGGAGATGATTCTGGAGCTGCTGCCTCATCCGAGTGGGAGCTGCTCCGTGGGGAGGGGGCTGCTGAGGAGGGGGTTAAACAGACAGCAGGTGAGATGGGGGGTCATGGGCTGAGCCTCAGCGTGCTGCTGATGCTCTTGGTAGCACCTCTTTGTTGGTGTGTTGTAGCACAGGAGGAGACCTGGAGGCTGAAGGATTAAAAATTCATGGAGAGTTGGTGAGTCCAAGGCAGGGCTGTGATCTTTGCTCAGGAAGAGCCTGAAATGCCAGAGGCTGGGGCTGCTCTTTGCAGTCAGGGTTGGTCACTGGTGGAAGCAGCAAACAGGGCTGGGCACATCTTCCTGTGAAAATCCTGGCTGGAGGGGCCCTCAGAGGTCATCTCATGGAGCCTCCCACGGAAAGCAGGGTCTGAGAGCAGGGAAAACGAAATAACTTGCTTTACACATCTTTCTGCAGCCTCTGCTTGGGAAGACTCCAAGGATGGAGCTGCACAAACACTCTGGGCAGCCTTTCAGCCCAGGGTGGCTGCTGAGCCCTCTGCTCACCTCAGACCGTGTTCTTCTCACTCCATGGGGTGCAAACCAGGGTGGTTTAGGTGCTGTCTGAAGGGTGTTGGGGGCAATCACCTCCCTCCTCTGCTGGCTGTGCTCCTGTCCCTACAGCCCAGGCCACCACCACCAGTGCCATGGTTGCCAGGGCACCCCCTGGATCCATCTCAGGGGTGGCACCTCCTTGTGTGCCACATCCAGACTCTGGACAGCATCATTTCCATTGGAGTGGCCAAATGCCTGACCATCCTCCTTTTGCAGCCTCCAGCTGAGGGTGGCACGTTGGCATGAGCTAAATGGGAAGCTTTGAGGCCGTGTCCCAAAGGAGGCACTGCCCAAAGTGTGGGCACCCTCTCCTTTCTCCCCCTCTTTTGGGAGCCAGATGGTCTTTAAGGTCCCCTCCAACCCCCCCTCCCACTGTGTGGTGGTGTTGGGCAGTTCAGGGGGTTCATGGTTTGGGGTTACACCAACACCCTGCACTTTGCCCCCAGCAGGTCTCATGTCCGGTTTTTGGGGATACAGCCCCAAGAACATGGTTATATATGGGAATATATAGAGAATATACTTTAAAAAAGGAAATCCTCAGTGCTGGAAGATACGGCAGGGCAGAGAATCTCTTGGGAAAGAGCTGTCAGGTTCGGATAGGATTGCCAAGAATCCCTCCTGCCCCCGTGTCTGTGCTCTGATTGCTGCCATGGGAGCAGAGGCTGCTCAGGAAGGGTGTGCCAGCCAAGCTGCAGTGGGTCACCCGGGGTGGGGAGTGAGCTCAGGCTGGCATTCCCTGTTGGAGCAGTGCTGGGACAACGTGGGCTGCACAGGGGGATTTTTGGGGTGTCCTGAGCAGAGCCAGGAGCTGGGGGTGTTGTGTGGTTGTCTCCTCTGAGTTGCTGCCACTCAGGCAGAGCAGAGGAGGGGCAGAGGGGCAGCTCCCAACCCTGCTTGGCACATCCACAGGGATGTTTAGCCAGGGAAACCAGCGGGCTCCTGTGTGACAGGGCTGCAGATGCCCGTGTGGCAGGGCTGGCAGCCACCCTGGCACTCCTACAGCTCCCAGAGAGTGCTGTGCCCGTGTGCCCTGGTGCTGGTGGTGCTGCTGAGGCAGGGAGAGGCGTGGGCACGGCTGCCTGTGCTGCCAATCTTCCCCGGGGCGATGCAGACAGAGCTGGACGCTGGGTCTGGTAATTGGCTGTGAGCACAAAGCTCGGCTCTGAAGCCAACCAGTGTTCTGCTGGGGGTTTGGGGTTTTTTTCCTCAAGCAACAAATAGATTTGAAAGCACATTTCATTTTGGAAAGCATGTTCAGGAATCCTGCCCAGGGAAGCTGTGGCTGCCCCAGCCCTGGAAGGGTTCACAGCCAGGCTGGAGCATCCTGGGCCAGTGCAAGGTGTCCCTGCCATGGCAGGGCTGGGACTGGGTGGGCTTTCAGGTCCTTCCCAAGCCAAACCAGCCTGGGATGGTGTGCAATGTCAGAGCTGTTTGCCTGCAGACTGTGCTTTAGGGGCCAATGAGGACTAAACCTTGCAGGTTTTACAGAGTGAAACCCTGTCGATTATTGAGCCCAGCAAGATCAGCAGCACTGGGAGCTGCACAAATGGAGGCTGGGTTAGAAACTCTTTTGCTGCCTCTCTGTTTTTCCTCCATCTCCACTCCAATCAGTAAGTTCTTTGAGCCCCGTGTTGCCCCCCTGCAACAGTCAGGTGCAGGTTGTTAGTGAGGCTGGGCATTGTCAGGTGCAGGTTGTTTCCTTTCCCGAGGAAATTAATAGGTGTTGATTTTCAGGGCAGCTGGAAATAATGTGGTTTCTTGCTTTGCTCGGAGGACTGGGATTTCCCAGCCCTGAGCCGCGGGTTTTGTCTCTGCTCATTAGAGCTGCTGCAAGGAAGTTCGGAGAGATGAGCTGAACCCACCAGAGTTTTCCTCCCCTTTCTCCCTCTCCGGGTTACTCGAGCAAAGCCCTTATCTCGACATGCTCCGGAGTCAGAGTAGAGCAAGAACAATTTAGGGCTGAGTGGGACTCGGTGCCCGCTGATCTGAAGGGGAGGTTATTTAAAGCCATTTTCTCTGCCGCCTCTCTGAAGGTCGGGCAGTACATCCGTGTGCGGGGAGGGGACACGTTTCCTTGCTGGGAAGCGTGACTGGCGTTTCAGGAGGAGGCTCAGCCTCTCCTGTCTCCTTCCTCTTTTCTTTTCCCTCTGCTGCCGGCTCGCTGGGCTTGAGGCAGAGCAGCAGCCCTTGCAGAGATGCAGAAGGTTATCTTGTAGTGGCAGCTGCCGGCACGGAGAGCCGGGGAAGGCGCTGGGAGCGGCTGCGAGGGGCCCTCGGGCTGTGTTTTATCATCTCTCTTTGGTGCTCCGCAGGGAAGGGGAGATGAGGAAGGGAGGGGTGTGTAAAGAGGGATGTGCAAAGGAGGCTGTGCAAGGGAGGGGTGTGTAAGGCAGGGCTGTGTAAAAGAGGGATGTGCAAGGGATGGGTGTGCAAAGGGATGGGTGTGTAAAGGAGGGCTGTGCAAGGGAAGGCTCTGTAAAACAGGGATGTGCAAGAGAGGAGTGTGCAAGGCAGGGGTGTGTAAAAGAGGGCTGTGCAAGGCAGGGCTGTGTAAAGCAGGGCTGTGCAAATGAGGGGTGTGTAAGGGAGGGCTCTGTAAAACAGGGCTGTGCAAATGAGGGGTGTGTAAGGGAGGGCTCTGTAAAACAGGGCTGTGCAAATGAGGGGTGTGTAAGGGAGGGCTCGTCACCGCGACGTCAGGGGTGGTTAATTGGGTTTGCAGCAGGATATTCCCAGGTGTAGACGTAGCTGGGCTGGAAATGGGGCTGAATAAAATCCTGCAGGCTGCTCTGCAGGCACTGACAAGGACCAGCCATGCTCGTGTCTCCCGGTCAATCCGGGCTGTGAGGGGAGGGAAAGGGGTCAGAGATTGGAACTGTGTGGCTTCTGCTCAGAAGGGGGCAAATTACAGCCCGTTCCCTGTGCCCTTGGTCTCTGCAGCCTCTCCCAGCTCTGTCAGGCACTGCCTGCCTGGCAAAGGCACACACAGCCCCAGCTTTTGGGTGGGAGGGCTTGGGGAGGGTGTTCTGTTTCGGGAACCCTCCTTTGCAGCTCTTCCCTCGCTTGGGTTCAGCCAGAATGTTTTTGGTGATGCTTTTGGGCACAAAAAGAGATGTGTGCTCCAGTGAGTGGATACCTCCGGATGGTGGATGTGCCCAGCAACACGGGAATGCTGCACAATCCGGGCTGTCCGTGGAGTATCCAAAGGCACCGGGGCTCCCCCACCTGGCATGGGGTGCTGGTTGGTAAACAGGGGAACGGGCTGAGACGAAGAATCGTGTTGCCATTGCTCCTGCCTCCGGCACAGATCCCATCCCTGCTCCCTGCAGAGCTCATCCCTCTTCCCTCCACAGCTGTGGGTCTGTCCAGCTGCCCCGAGCCCCCCGTCCCTGGGAATGGCCTCAAGATCGGGGAGCGCTACTTGGTGAACGACGTCGTCTCCTTCCAGTGCGAGCCGGGCTACGCCCTCCAGGTACGGACAGTGCCCAGGGGACAGGGTGCCAACAAACCCCTGCAGTGCTGGGATACCCATCCCAACCCTGTGTCTTGCTTTCCATCCCTGCAGGGCCATTCCCACATCTCCTGCATGCCGGGCACCGTGCGCCGCTGGAATTACCCTCCGCCGCTGTGCATCGGTAGGACTCGCGCTCGCCCGGCCTGGCACACACTGATAGCACTTCCCTTTAAAAAATCACCAGTTAAAGGGCTGATTTAGAGAAACTCAGGTTTGTTCTGCAAGTGAGAGAGTGTGGGGGGAAAAGCCTCGTTGGTTGCCAGGGAAATTGCAAC
This sequence comes from Scytalopus superciliaris, assembly GCA_013400415.1. Classification (NCBI taxonomy): domain Eukaryota; kingdom Metazoa; phylum Chordata; class Aves; order Passeriformes; family Rhinocryptidae; genus Scytalopus; species Scytalopus superciliaris. The sequence goes on from VXBX01005336.1 coordinate 319,734, forward strand.
CAAGAAGTCCCCGGGGGCTGCCCGAAGTGGTTCATTTTGAATGGTTAAAATGTGGCTGTAGTAGAAAAAGTGAAATACAAAATAATCTTCCTCAACATAGAATCGTTCAAAAGGGAAAACCTGAAGTTCCTCTGTGCTGGAAGCAGGTTGGTTTTCATGGGTTGAGGGTTTTTTCCCATCTGGGCAGTCCCTTTCCACCATGGAACAAGTGATCCCGAGGAGAAGAGGGACAGAGGTGAAGGGAACTTGCTGGAGCTTTTTGATTATTTTCACTCTTTTGCTTTTAGCAAATCGAGATGTTTAATATTCATGTTGCACATTTTGCAGCTCTGAGAGAGACATTTATGCATTTAATAGCTTTAGTTAACAGTTATTTCAGGCTCCTGCTGTTCTAGCTTACATCATTTTGCTTTAAAGTAATTATAAGAGCTAACAGTTCTTTTATCTGATGATCTGCAGGCCAGGCATAAATAGAGAGACATTTACAGGAGAATGACTGAGCTAAAGGACCCGCACCCTTGGGAGCTGCTCTGAAAGCAATCAGAGCCCTTGGGCTCAGCTCTGGAGCTGGGTGATCCCAGCATGGAGGAGGATCCCAATATTCCCATCTGGCTGAGAAACTCCAAGTGTTCTTGTCTGAAGCTTCACCAGCCCCCCAGTTGGGCCTGGCTGGGCTGTCCCTGCGAGGCCCCATCAGGGGGTTGAGTTGGAGTGTCTGTGCCAGCCAGGACCACGAGCAGGGCTACAAACACCACCCCTGTCTCTGCTCTTATCCCTCAGCTGCCTCCCCCTCCACTGGGAAAGGTCATCGAGCTCCAGAGGGGCAGAAACGCCTCTGCAGCCAAGGGTGGGTCATGCTGAGTGACCCTCCTCTTTCCTGGGGTGTCCCAGCCCCCCGTGCTGACCATCCTGGGGCTCTTTGCCCTCGGCTTATCATGGCCTGGCTGTGGTTGTGCCCCTGCTCAGAGCACAACCCTCTCCCCAGCCAACTGTGCTCATTTTCTCCTGGTCCGCTTCATCCAGATGCTCGACTTCTAAATAATTTAGAAGTAGTTCTATTAAAGAGCCATTAAGAGGGAAAAGAAAGAGAAATCTTCTGGGAGAAACCTTGTTAGTGGCAAATACACCCGTAATGAGATACTGGACAAAGAGTCTGGATCTTGCTGTCAGAACGTGTTAGGAGGACACCCAGCTGGGTGGCTGGAGGTGCTGTAACCAGGTGGAGGTCACCCAGAGAAGCATGAAAAGATGCTATCTGTGCTGAAACCTCGTGTGATGCCTTTTGTAAACATATTTTGGGCTGTCATCTCAGGAGCTCCTGGTGGCAGGGAATTCACTGCAGGCAGTGTGCAAACTGGAGTTGTCCGTAATTGCCCAGAGATCAGTGGGTGGGGCAGGTAATGAGAAGGAGCTCAAACTGGAGTCAAAATAGGCTCACTCTGTTTCTTTACAGTAATTTTTGAGTTGGTTAAAAAACCAAGCAAGTGCTGGTGCCCCGTGTGGGTGGCCAGAGCAGTGTCTGGCTCCTCTCCTGCTGCTCAGATCTGTCCCTGCCACAGCTGCATCCCTGGGCCCAGGATTTTATCTCCAGAGGGCAGGAGACAGACTCATGCCCTGGGAATGTGCCTGGCCACCTCCGTGTTAGTTCCAGAGCAAGGTTTCTCTTCTGAGCATTGAATTTCTTCATTTCCCACACAGCTGGCCCTGACCATCCTCCAGAGAGACCCGTGAGGGATCCTCACCATTAACCCTGTTGGTTTTACAGCCCAGTGTGGAGGAACAGCAGAAGAGATGGAAGGAGTGCTCCTGAGCCCAGGCTTCCCAGGCAATTATCCAAGCAACCTGGACTGCACCTGGAGGATATTGCTGCCAGTGGGGTTTGGTGAGACAGCTGGCTTTGGGTGGTTGCTGCCACAGAAGAGGTGGGTGGTGGGGAGATCGTTGACTCATGGAATGGGTTGGGAGGTTGCTCCAACCTGGCCTTGGACACTCCCAGGGATGGGGCAGCCACAGCCTCTCTGCCCACCCTCCGAGGGGAGAATTCCTTCCCCATCTCTGCTGGAAACCTCCTTTGTGGCCCCTCTGCCCCCAGCATGGCCAGTGTCCTGCCCTGGGCGGTGCTGGCGGAGGTGCTGCCGTGGGTGCCAAGGCTCGGGTGTACCTTTGGATGAGAGGACTGTCCCTTCCTGCTCTCCAGGTGCTCACATCCAATTCCTAAACTTCTCCACGGAGCCGAACCACGACTTTGTGGAGATCCGGAACGGGCCCTACGACACGAGCAGCGTCATCGGGCGCTTCAGCGGCGCCGACATGCCCGGCTCCCTCCTGTCCACCTCCCACGAGACCACCGTGTACTTCCACAGCGACCACTCCCAGAACAAGCCGGGCTTCAAGCTGGAATATCAAGGTCAGGAGGGCACAGATGGAGCAGCAACGGGCCAATCCTCTCCCCGGGCGGTGGAGGGAGGGTTGGCGGCCGCGGCTGTCGAATTAATTTCGTGAGGACTTAATCCAAATGAGTGGGAAGGTGTTCCATGAAGGCCAAGCTTAATCCTAATAACTGGGATGTGTTCTCCCTGATACGCCTGGGGCACAGAACAAATGTTCCTGGAGTGCCCTGTGACAGTGAAATGCCTCTGAATTAATTCCAGCCAGGTTCACTTAGATCTTGGCTCTGTCAACTGTCATGGGCAAGGAGAAGAGTCCTCAGAGTTTGCTTTGGAATGTTGTAGCTGCTTTTCGGTCTCAGACAAAGTCCTGAAGCGTCCTTAGCTCAGCCTGGCCTTGTGCTGAGGCAGCTGGTGGAGGACTGGGTAAATAATGAAACAGGCAAATAATGTGACAGGGCTGGAGGAGACCTGGCTCCTGGAAGGGACCTCCAAGCTTGGACACTTGGAGAGAAAGGAGAGGAATAAGTTATTCAAATAAAAAGGTGCCCTCAGTGCAGGTTTTGGGGGTGATGGGGTTGCCTCTTACCCAGCTGCAATCCTTGGGCAGCTCCCCCATTGTGAACATGAACTTTTGGCCCTGCTTGACCCACAGCTCTGCCTTGATAAGGGTCTTTAAAAGCCTTTTGGTCTTCCCTGCCCACCTGTCCTTGGCATGCAGGAATAGGAGGGGGCAAAGGATGCCCAGGGCATGTCATGTGTTTCACACTGAACTGGGGCTTTGCTGTGGGAGCCAAGTGGTCCAGCTATTCCCTGGGGGAGAGATCCAAGGCATGGGAAGGGTGGAGCCCGTGTGATGCAGCCAAGGACTGACGCAGGGCTGGCTCCCCAGGAGCAGCAGTAAAAGTCTCTGCTCATGCTTAATTGGCCCCATTAATTTCGGCCTGGCTGTCTCGTTGGTGCAGCGTGTCATTCCTGCCCTCGAGGAGGGGCAGTGCCCGGCAGGGCAGCTGGAGAAGCTCCTGGAAATTGCTATGCAAATGAGCTCCAGCAGGGACGGCCACTGATTGCTAATGCCAGGTGGAACACGGGCACCAGTTGTCTCCCAGCTTGTTTGGGGATGAGGTGGATTTGCCGATGGGAAGTGAAGTGGGGGGGGATNCCCTGTGGCTGAGGGTCCCCTCAGCAGGTGGGGGGGGGCTCGTTAAGGTTTGTCTCCTTCAGTGAAGTAATTGGGTGAGGAGGAAGGAGCTGAGTGTGCTGCTCCTGCTTCCCTGGGAAAACACAGAACCACTGAGGTTGGAAAAGCCCTCCAAGGTCATTGAACCCACCTTGTCCCCAGCCCAGTCACTGAGTGCCACCTCCAGGGGTGGGCACTCCAAACCTCAGTGGGAAGCCTTTCCAATACCTGACCACCTTTTCCATGCAGAAAACCCTCCTGATGCCCCCC
>VXBX01005336.1:342877-368830 GCA_013400415.1 Scytalopus superciliaris
CACACACACACACACACACACACACATGGTGAGAGGATGTTGCCTGGAATCTGAGGAAGAAAACTTCCAAGACAGGGTGAAGGCAAAAAGTTCCTGTACTAAAGTTCAGCTAAAAGCCTTTAGCAATACAGTGACACACACCTGGCATACAGAATTCTACAGATTTATAACCCTATTTAATTATCCTATCTAGGAAACATATCCAGTGTCTTAATTTGCTCATCTAAAATTATCCCAAACCACCCCCCTGACACGCCTCGTCTAAAATTGAGTCAGAGGTCTTAAGACCCCCCTTTCCTCATTTACCCTCATCTTCCTTGCACTACATCTTCTATTTGGAGGTTTTTCAACACCTCTCACCCCTCTTTATGCTACAGCTAAAAAATATCCTCTTTTGACTCTAACGTGTTCTAGGAGCTATCTGAATACAACATAATCTCTCTCCCTTAGCTCAAAAACATGCTTCAAAATGGGACACAGAGGTTAACTTAAGTATTTGGTGCAGGGGTTACAAGCTATTTTTCAAATGCAAAAAGACTATAAAACTGTATTAAAATCTACAGCTATATTAAGGCTCGTGGCAACATTCGCCCCTGACAGAGTTTAATTGCAGCTCCCAGTTGCTTGTGGCAACAAGGGCTGAGGTGTGGTGGGAAATGCCACTGGGGGTTTCTGCTGCTGGTTCAGGGGGCTCTCCTTGGCTTTGTGTTGGACACGGCCCTGCCAACCACCCCCTCCTTGGCACCCACCCTCCACTGCTCTCCTCCACACCCACAGGTCACCTTGTGCAACCTGCTCCACTAAATGAGCTAATTAATCCACTCTCTGGAGCTCTGAGGTGTTAATAAGTTTAAGCATCTTCTTACCGGTGGGCAGTGCAACCCTTGTGTTTCCTATCCCCATTCTCCAGCTGTTTGTTCCACCCCTGGAAGTGTCCAAGGCGAGGTTGGAGCAACCTGGGCCAGGGGGAGGTGTTGGAATGAGATGAGCTTTAATGTCTCTTCCATCCCAGGCCATTCCATGAGTTATTACCCAGTGCCAGGCCTTGTGGATACCATAAATGTCAGGTGGTTAATCAGAGCTCTGGTGGGCTCTGGCAGGAGGTGCTTTATTGCTGCTCCCACAGCTCAGGGCACCGTGTGTGGCAGCACATCCTCCTCTCCTGTTGGCCTGGTGTTTTCTCTTCAAACCTGCTGCTGTGGGAGTGGGTCTGTTTGATCCCTGCAACTGTGGGGAGCCTTTTTCTTTCCTGGGACGGAATCCATCCCCTGTTTCAAAACACGTCTAACCATATTCGTGTCACCTCAGAGCAGCACCTGCCACCTTCTTCCTGCAGCTCTGCAAGTCTCTCTGCCTTCGTGTTCTCCAGGCCTGCCCTGTCACCTGCTTGCATAAGGAATAAATTCCCATCCCTGTGGTACAGTCCAGCCTTGGCAGTCAAATGTGTTATGGATCTTTTGTGGGAATTTCATCTTCCCCTCAAGCTTCTGCTGGCGTTGGCAGCTGTTGAGCAGAACTGCTCCACTTCTACTGATGGGCCATTACCCCTTTTCAGCATGACAATAATCAATATGGCTTTGTCCTCAGCTGTCACGGGGTGTCACAATCCTTAAGCAGCCAAAAAGCTCTTTATGGTTTATCTCGACTTTTCTTTTTTGTGCAGTGGAAGTCGCTGCTGGGCTGGAATCAAGAGCTTCGTCCTCCCTGCTCCAGGCACTTTTCTAAAGCACTTGGAATTTTGGGCTTGTGTTTGGGCCCTTCCCTGGGTGTTGTCAGAGCAGCTCACACAGGACCCTGGACCCTTTTACCTCGAACCAGCATCAGCCCCAGGAACAAGAACTACACAAACCCCCTCATTTCAGGGCTTTGGAAGTAAAGGTTCCCCCCAAAAGCAGGCAGATTTAAGTCTATGCCAGAAACCTGATTTTTCTCATATTTTTCCTCTCTTTCAACTCTCCCTCCAGGTGGAACTTTTTATTGCAGTGAGCAGAAACCTGACTGAGAGGGGGGGGGGACAGCAGGGCTTGTGGTGGTGTGTGTGATGGCCAGGGTGATGAATAGCAGGAGCTGAGGTTTTTGAAGAGCAGCTCTGGGGATTTACAGTGGCAGTCAGGAGGATAGTGGCACTCAGCTGCTCGGAGAGCCATGCAGAGAATTCCTGCTGCCAGCACAATGAACAAAGATCTCGTGTTCCCAGCTTGATTCACTGGTTCAACAGAGCTGCTCCCAAACCTTTGAAGTCAGTGTGGGCTTCAGGATTGACGTGGGGGGGTGGGGGGGGGGTATGCTCTCCTACCTCGAGGACTTTTCCCAATGGATAATCTGCTCTCTTCCAGGAGAAATAAAGGTAATATCTCCACTTTCTGCTTGTAGCCATCACTTGTGGCCACCCTGGCAACCCTGCCAATGGCCTGACCCAGGGGACTCAGTTCAACCTCAACGACGTGGCCAAGTTCGTGTGCAACACCGGCTTCCACCTGGAAGGGGCATCCCAATCGCAGTGCCTGGCCAATGGCCAGTGGAGCAGCACCCTGCCCTCCTGCCGGGGTGAGTCCTCCAGCCACACCAGGGGGGTCAGTGCCCTCCCAGCGTGGTCTCTCTGAGTTCCTCACACCCAGAAATTCCCGTCAGCCAAACCTGGCGGTTCCTCGGGAATGTCCAAGCGATGTTTGAGCTCCGAGGGCCGTGTAAGTCTCATGGAATGAGGCTGGATTTGCCCTTGGGCTTTTCTCAAGGCTGCTGTGCCAGCCCTGCCCAGCCCTGCATCCTCCAAGACACTGAAGTGTGTGCTGTGAGTGGGGAGGACCCCGACCCCAGAAAACACCAGCTCAGGCCTGGTAGCCCCCGAGCAGTTTTCCTCAAACCCCACTGGTTTGTGCAGAGCCCTTTTTCCTTCTGGGCTGCCCAACTTCCATTGGGATCAGCACTGGAGGTTCACTTCCCAAATTCCCTCCCCTCCCTGCACTCCCTCTCTCTGTGCTCCCTTAATCCAGTATCTCTGTCACTGCTGTCACTGTGTCAGTCAAAGGATGGGTTATTCCCAGCTGGCTAATGTACATCCCAGTTTGGGATCATTTATTCCTAACTGGTTAATGCATGTCCCAGTTGGGGGTCACTTATTCCTGATTGGATGTGGTATGTCCCGGTTTGGGATCACTTATTCCTAACTGGCTGATATAAGTCCCAGTGTGGGATCAGTTATTCCTAATTGGGTAATATATGCACCAGTTTGGGATCACTTATTCCTTATTGGATAATATATGTCCTAGTGTGGGATCATTTATTCCTAACTGGTTAATGTATGTCCCAGTTGGAGGTCACTTATTCCTAGCTGGATATGGTGTGTCCCAGTTTGGGGTCACTTATTCATAATTGGTTAATGTACATTTCAGTCTGGGATCACTCATTCTGAGCTGGCTAATGTATATCCCAGTTTGGGATCACTTATTCCTAATTGGATAATGTGTCTCAGTTTGGGATCACTCATTCTGAACTGGCTAATGTACATCCCAGTTTGGGCTCACTCATTCCCAGCTGGTTAATGCAAGTCCCAGTTTGGGGCCAGGCCTGCAGGCTGTGCTGCTGAGCCCAGCATGGCAGGGCAGGCCCTGCAGCACTGCCTTGGCTCTGCTTTTCCTTTAAATAAAGATTCTTTTCTATTTCCACTCTAAAAAAAAAAAAACCCAGCCTGGGAAAACCCCGCTGTGTGATTTGCAATCCCCTCTTCCCCCGCCCTTTCCCGGAGAACCCTCCCTTCTCTCCCTCCCCTCTGGTTTGTGTTACGATTCTCTTTGTGCTGTGATTTATTTGCAGTTATAAACTGCACTGACCCCGGGCACCTGGAGAACAGCGTGCGGCAGGTGCAGCCCAGCGGGCCCCACCGCTTCAGCTTCGGCACCACCGTGTCCTACCAGTGCAGCCACGGCTTTTACCTGCTGGGGACACACGTGCTCACCTGCCAGGGCGATGGCACCTGGGACAGAGCCCTCCCCCAGTGTCTCTGTAAGTGCTCCCAATGAGCCCACCCAGCCCGGGGGGCTCAGCCCTCTCGGCTCGGGGGTTGCGTCCTGGGAATCCTCCCGAGGGCTGGGCAGGCTCAGGCTCTGCCCGTGCAGGGGAGTTGAGGGGGGTGAGGTTTTTCCTGCACATTCCAGAGGGTTCTCCTGGGTTTGTGCAGCTCCAGCCGGAGCAGCGCAGGGGGAGGAGGGAAAAACACCTCTGGAGCAAAGACCTGGCCGGGGAGGGCACAGCTGGGTGGGGACACACCTGAGGGAGGTGACACCTGAGTGACATCACACTGAGGTGACACACCTGAGGGAGGTGACACCTGAGTGAGATCACACTGAGGTCACACTTGAGTGAGGTGACACACCTGAGTAAGGTGACGCCCATGAATGAGGACAGACACTTGAGTGAGGTGACACCTGCGTGGGGTCTCACTGAGGTCACACACCTGAGTGGGGTCACACATGAATGGGGACACACCAATGAATGATGTCACACCCATGAGTGAGGTTCAACACCTGATTGAGGTTCAACACCTGAGTGATGTCACACCTGAGTGAGGTGACACTCCCACTCATCCCCAGGGCTTTGGGGCAGGGAAACGACCCTGGAGGAAATACAGAGTAAATTCACTTTGCTGCAGTGCAGGTGCTAAAGAGGATTTGCTTCCTCACCCTTGCTCTGTTTCTATCCCATTTTTTCCCAGTATCCTGGTTCTTCCTGCCATTGGGGTTGGAACTGGGAGGCTCTGGGTGATGGTTTGGTTTAAGGAGTGTTTCTGTTGGTGTGGAAAGACACCAAATCCTCCTGCTGGCCTCGTGTAACACCCAGGCCAGGGGGTGTCTGTGGGCTGTGGGAAGGTGTCCGTGGTGCTGTCCCAGTGTCCCCTGGCCTACACTGGGAGAAATCAAGATCCAAAGTGTATTTTAGTTGCCTTAGGGCTGCCCAGTGAGCTGGTGGTGCAGGCAGGACCCACCCCCAGCACAGCCAAGCTGTCCTTATTGGACACAAAATCAACTGCAATCTCATTCCCTGGCATAAGGAATGGCCATGGTGCTCCAGGAATTTGAATTGGCCTAAGCTGTTCCAAAGCCACAGTTGATACTTTTTTCCCCCTGTTTTATCCCTCCCCACCCAGCCATGCAAAGCACTTTTGGGCACGTTTTCCTCTCCCTTTGTGAGCAGCATGTCCTGTCCTCACATTCCCTGCACAGGCCCTGGGGAAATAACAAGTGATATCCCCTGTTACCACAGCTGGAGGGGCTCCACGGAACATTTCCCTGTTCCCTCAGCTCCCAGCTGAGTACAGGGGATCTCCTTCCTTAGAATGCTGAGCGTGGCTTGGAGGATCTGTGGGCACTCCCAACACTTTGGAAACTCGGGGCAGTTTTACAACTGATTCTGTGGATTCGTGGATAGTTAAAAAGCGAGTTTTGCATGTCTTTGTTTTCTGTGTGTTGAACTTTATTCTGAGAGGGGTGAGACCCTGGCACAGGTTGGGCAGAGAAGCTGTGGCTGCCCATCCCTGGAAGTGCCCAAGGTTGGAGCAACCCGGGCTGGTGGGAGATGTCCCTGCCCACGGCAGGGCGTGGGATGGGATCTCTTTAACCTCCCTCCCAAGCCAAGCCAAGCCATCCTGTGGTTGCCACGTGGCTGGAGCTGGTGCCCGTGTGTGTTGCAGTGGTGTCGTGTGGCCACCCCGGCTCTCCCCCCCACGCGCAGCTCTCGGGGGACAGGCACACGGTGGGCTCCGTGGTGCGCTACAGCTGCCTCGGCACGCGCACCCTGCTCGGCAATTCCACGCGCATGTGCCAGCTGGACGGGCGCTGGAGCGGCTCCCTGCCCCACTGCTCAGGTGAGGGGCTGCGGGCAGGGGGGCATCCCCATCAGTATGGGGTGGGGAAGGCAGTCAGGCATGGGAGAGCGTCCAGAAAGGGTGGGAAGGGGTGTGAGGGCAATGAGGGCACGTGGGGTGTCCAGCTGGAGAGGAGGAGGCCGAGGGGAGAGCTCATTGCAGGGCCAACTTCCTCTGATCTCTGCTCTGTGGGGACCAGGGACAGCACCCAGGGAATGGCTGGAGTTGTGATCCAGCTTGGATCTCAGGGAAAGGCTCTTCCCCCAGAGGGTGGTGGGCACTGCCCAGGCTCCCCAGGGCAGTGGGCACAGCCCCGAGGCTGCCAGAGCTCCAGGAGGGTTGGGATGATGCTCTGGGGTACAGGGAGTGACTCTTGGGGATGGGCCTGGGCAGGGCTGAGGGTTGGACTGGGTGATCCTTGGGGGTCCCTCCCAGCTCAGCACACCCTGGGATGATCCTGCACCCCTTTTCTTGTGTGAGGGAGGTTGTGGAGGGCTGGAAGTCCCTGCAGCTCAGCCATCCAGCCCCTGCACCTCGGCTCACAACCACTGGCAGCCAGGGAGGCACTTGGAGGGCAGGAGGAGAAGGAAACCTCTGCAGCAAATGGTAGTGCTGCTGCCTGGGGTCTGTCCCTGCAGAGCCAGCACAGCATGAGCATGTCCCACCCAAAACCAGGTTCTTGTGTCCTGTCTGCAGCATCCCTGCCCCTCCTCCTCGTGCATTCCAGTAAAAGCAGCCCCTGTGACCCCTTTCCAGGGCCTGACAGCTGCTCTTACAGCCCCACAGCAGTTCCAGGGCTGCACAAGGCAAGGGGAAGCTGCTACAATGAGTTTCCACATCATCAGCATCTCCACAGAGAGCACTTTGGCAGCAGAAGGCCTTCCCCACTGCTGGGTGGGAAAGGTCCTGCACTGAGAACATCCTAATAAGTAAAAAAAGCCTCTGATGGAACAGATTTGGGTCAAAATGCTGGGGGATGCAGTGAGATGTGCTGGCCAGGCCTCCCTGAAGCTGGTGGTCCCCACAGAGGGAAGGGTGCTGGATGGCTGGGGGGATGCTGTGCAAAGCCCTCCCCACTCCATCCCATCACTTGTTCCTTGGAGAGCACACAGGAGGTGACTGAAGAACTCAGCTGGAGCAAAGCATTTGGGACAAGTGTTAATTTTTAATTATGCCACTTAGATCTAGCAGATCCACTTGACCAGCTTTAACCTCTGATTTGAAAGGGGAAAGGAAATGAAGTGGAGTCATCCTGGTGTTCAGGAGTTGTGGCTGCAGAGTTCTTGCTTTGGAGCTGCTCAGGAGGTTTTCTGCTCCAATTCATGCCATTTCCCCCTGTGGTTCCCACTGTCTCCTGTCATCTGTGGGTGGATTGTTTCCTCTGCCCAGTTCCTACTGACACACCTGGTGTGAGGGGGTTTTCTGAATGACTTCTTGGAGGCAGCTGATGGCCCTGGTGGGGCTGGGGAAATGCCCATGATCCCAGAACCATCATTTCCACCCACGGGCTTGGGGAAAAGCTCCTCTTTCCCCCCAAACCCAGGTGGAGCAGTTACAAAAGCAGGGAAGAGGCAGGACACAGCTCAGGTTGGGGAAGGTCCCCACGGTGTGACAGCCCTTTTTGCAAGATAAAACCAAAGCCTTTGCTCTCAGTCATTCTGTGACAGGGACTGCTGGACCTGGAGAGTTCTGGCCCTCCTCTGCACAGGGGGGTTCATTCCCCACATGAGGAATCTCTCTCCCGCAGGAGTGGGTGTTTCTCCCCCTCTGTGCTCCAAACCCAACAGCTCCTGGTTCTGTGAATACAGCAGGGGTGGCTTGGAGCACCCTGGAATTCCTGCTTGGGGGGAAAACATCCTCACAATCACAGGACGTGCCGAGTCGGAAGGGACCCCCAAGGTTTGTGGGGTCCAACTGCAGGCCCTGCACAGGACCATCCCCAAGAGCCTGGCAGTATCCACATGGTTTGTGCTGCAGCAGCTGGTGGGAGCAACACCTCGGGATTCAGGAATTAGAGTCCCGGTTTGCAGCCAGCTCCAAACCAGCGGGGTGTGCAGTCAGGGGTGCCCCGTCTGGAATTTGGCTGCTCTGCTGGCAGCCACTCGGGGTTAACCCCCCTCTGAGGGGCAGGAAGGGCCTGACCCATGTCGTGCTTCCTCTCTGTGCCCAGGGGGCAGCCAGGGCGTGTGTGGGGACCCGGGCATCCCGTCCCATGGCATCGGGCTGGGCGACACCTTCGACGTGGGCAGCGTGGTGCGGTTCAGCTGCGAGCCCGGCTATTCCCTGCGCGGCTCCTCGGAGAGGACCTGCCAGCCCAACGGCTCCTGGAGCGGCACCCAGCCGGAATGTGAAGGTATTGCCCCCTCCCACACCCCCCCCAGCCCGCTGGGTGTGCCCCAAACCACCCTGGCACTGCCCTGCCCGGCCCCTCTGCATAGCGGGGTGTAATTGCCTTGTCTGTCGTTTGCTCCGGGGATTTTGGGGGACTGTGTGTCCAGGGGTGCCAGCTCTGCTCTTCCCAAACATCTGTAGGTCATGTCCCATGGGAAGGGTTTTGGTGCCTCACTTCCTTGCACGCCCAGCTGTGCAGGGTGCACCAGGGGGGTGTTTGGGCTCGTGCCAACATCTGGATGGAGGTGTAGGGTGGGAAGAGCCGTTGGGATCGGGGCCTTATTTCCTGCCATGCCCCAAGACTGGGCCTCGGGAATCACTGGGGTGCCCTGCCCTCACCTGCCTTGCTGGCACTGTGGGTGGTTCATTTGTGGGGGAAACTCAGCAGAGAGAGAAACACCAGCAGGTTCTGCCCTCCCCGAGCTGGGCCTGGCACAAGAGAGAGGCATTTCCACGAAGCAGAAATGCAAAATGCAAATTACCATCCAGTGAGGACATTTTTGTATGTGAAAACCCCAACCCCCTGATTTTTCCATTTGAAGGAATCAAGTAAGACCCTCTAATCCAATAAATAAGCCCCTTGCAGGATTCTCCAGGCTCTGCTACTGTTTCAGACAAGTGTTCAAAGCAAGCAGGGGAAGAATAAAAGCCCAAAATGAGGCAGGAGACCAAAAGCAAGGAGACCTGGGCAAGTGCTGCTCTCCAGCTGTTTCAAAAGCCAAAAGCTTAGAGAGAGTTTGTAAATGAATTGGAAATTTATTCCAAATTGATGAAGCCCTTGATTGAAAAGACACTGAATCATGTTATTAATACACTCAGTTCTCAGGGGTTTTTTTTCCACTCTCTGTTTTTTTCTGTCAGTGGGAAGGCTCCAGTCATTAATCTCAGGATAAATAACCCATCAGGTTCCAGAGGCACCAAAATACAGATCCCTGGCAGAATTTTTTCCCCCATACTTTATGAATAATAATAACATTATGCCTATAATGTAGTCACTTAATGTTAAGTGCTGACTGGCCAATGTAGCAAAGTGATTCCCAGGGATGAGCTGGTCCCTGTCATTTGTATTCACCACGAGTCCCAACTCCTCTGGCTGCACTTGGAGAGGTGTTTCCAGCCCTGTGGAACAGGTTTTTAGAGGAGAGGGAGAGGGGAGCTGAATTTGGGGGGAATTCCTGGCAGCTGGAGATGAAGGCTGAGTGCCCAGGGGGGTCCCTGGGCAGGGTGGGCACCTTTGGGGGTGCATTGACTCTGCCTGAGCTGCGGGATTGCAGCTCCCAGCTGCCCAAACTGAGCCACAGCAAGGCTGGTGGCACCTCACAGCCCAGCAGAGCTTTCCTTCCAGGGAATTCATGGAATTTGCTCCCCAGCTGAGCTGCTGGAATGGCCCAGGTGTGGGAGTGCCTGTGGGCACGGTGCAAATCCAGCACTGGGAATAGGAGGGAAGGGGGGAAACCCCTGATCTCCATTTCAGAGAGAATAACCTGCTCTAACAATTCCAAAGCATCTGCTTGACTTTGGAGTCAGGGGCTGGTGTTCCACCTGCACTGGGACCAGTCTGGCTGGGATCCGTGGGGGGGTGTGGGAGCACTGGGAACACTTGGAACTCCTCAGCTCTGGAGCTCATCCCTTTTACCCACTGAAATATTTTCCAAGGCAACCAAAGGAGCAGGGAGGCAGGAGGAAAGTCACAACTGATTTTCCCCAAATGTCCAAATGGTTTGGAGTGGAATTAAATTGATTGCAGGGCCTCTGCCTGAGCCTCCTGCTTTATGAAGCTCTGCTTTTGTGGGGCTCAGTAAGAGCAGCTTTTCAGAATGGCAGATTTCAGGCCTCATTTAGCTTTAATTTCCAGCAAATTTTAAAGTGTAAGTGTACTTTGAGATGCTTTTTTTCTCCCTCCTCCCTGATGCCCTGTGTGTGTTCACAGGGGAGGGATGCTGGAGGGGTGTCAGAGTTGTACCCTGAGCTCCCTCCTCCTCTTGAAAGCTGAGCAGAATCTTCACCTTTTTCGTGTTTATTGTTTCTCCAAGTGAATTAAAACTGCATCCAGACTGAGCCGGGGCTTTGGCTGCTCTTTGGCAGCTTCAGTAGAGAGAAATGATTTATTTGAAGTGATAACAGTGGGGAACAGGAGCTGAGTTTTGTCTGCTGCTCCTTTGGCTGCTGAGGACATGGGAGGTGGCAGGGCTGGCATTGGGGTCTGGACTGTTTTATTCCCCCTGTCCTGGGTGGGTTGGGGGTTATTTGGGCCATGGAAGAGCCTGGAAATTGCCAGCTCTGAGGGAAAGGCTTTGAGACTCCCCAAGAGCTGTGCCTTCTGCCAGCAGGAGGTTCTGCTGGTGTGTCACCCATCACCAGGAGGGTGTTTGGGATGGGCACAGAGCCTGAAGGAGGCACTGAGGGCTCCAAAGAGCAGCTCAGGGGAGGGGGGGCATGCAAAGGCCACGGGGCTCATGTGCCACCTCAGTGCCAGGCACTGGGTGCCCCCTCAAACCCCTCTGAGCGTGAGCAGGGGGTGTTTTCTGGGCACAGGGAGGGGAAATGGGATGGTTAAGGAGTCCCAGCCCTGCTCTGGGTGCTGCTGGGGCAGCTCAGTAGCCTCATCTGCTCACTCTCTGAGCATCATCTGACCAGGGGCCAAAGAAATTCCCTTCCCCAGCAGCTTCTCCCTGTAAAACGTGTGGGAAACAGCACAGGAGGGCGAGGGGGAACCTTCAGGCTTTTCAGAAAAGGGATGTGTGGGTTGGAACCCAATTAATCATTGCTGAGCTCGGGAGCCCCCCTGAGCACCGGGGTGTTTTCTGGAGCACAGGCACTTTGTGACACACAGGAGTGTCCCAGATTCCCCCTGCAATGATGGGATTGTGGGAATCAGCTCTGGTGGCTCTCAGGGCTGCCACTGTCCCCATTTGCAGGCCACCCCCAACAGCCTCAGAAACTGGAGGTTTTTTGGTGTTCCTAATTCATTTTACACCTCCCACTGCAGCTAAAGGGAATTATTTACCCCCTTCCTGCTCACTTGCAGGATCAGATCCTGTTGATATTTAAATCACTATTTTAGGCATTCAATCCTTTCATCCTTGTATTTATGGCTTCTGCTCTGCCTGGCCCATACAGGGCACAGCTGACCCACAATGCCATTAACCCATTGCCACGAGTCCCCAGAACAATAATTTAGGGCCATCTCTGTGTGTTTGGCCACCTGAATAAGTGGAGGAGGGTGGGAAGGAGAGAACTGATGTAAGGGCAGGCAGTGAAATAGCAATTTAGAGCCTTTTCCAAGGTGATGGAGTCTGACTTTTATCCCAGCATGTCCTGGAAAGGCCGCCGTGTATCCCAGGAATCCGTACCGGGATCCAGCCGGGGTGTGGTGGGAGCCACTCAGAGCTCTGTGCACACAGCCCAGAGCAGTCCTTGGTCCCCTCCTGTCCCACAGATCTGCCCCCAAGCAGCTCCTGTGTTACCAGCCTGTCAGCAAACCCAGCAGCAAGAGGGGCTCTTGCTTCCCTGCTGGAATTGTGGTTCCCCACAGAGAACTGGGAAAACTGGGGGGTGTGGGGGTGGTCCAGGGAGGGCCCAGGATGGGTCACCTTGTGATGCTCTCACAGAGATTGGGGGGTGTTGCTGGGCAAGGGGTGGAGCAAGGAATTTTCTTGTCAAAGAGCTGGGATTTGTGGTTTAAGCCTTTCCTTGATCCCTGTGATTTTCCTTTGGGTGCTGTAATTTCGGAGTCAGTGAGGGCTGGGGGGCAATTCCTGCAGGGGCTTATTTTGCCATGACAGGGCTCTGTGCTCACCAGGCACTGCTGGGCCTTGGTGTTCCCGGGGTGCTGAGGCACTTTGCACAGAACACTTGGGACTGACAACCCTGTAATTGTGTTCCCCCGATATTCTGCCTCCTCTGAAGGGATAATTGGACGTGGCTGGGCAGTGAGTGGTGCCACAGTGGGAGGGCAGCTTTCTGCTCGCCTTCCTTTCAATGCTGCACAGTTGGTGACATCCCAGCGTTAGGACTTGGACTCCTTGTGCATCCCTTCCAGCTCAGGATGTTTTAGGATCCCAAAGGCAGAGTGACACACTCCAGGCTCCCCAGCTCCTGGAACATGGAGGGACTCCAGGCTTGGCCCCAGTTGCTTTCTGGGGCTTTAGGAGCAGGAGGTTGGTTATTGCAGGATAATCCCCTGCAAGAAACAGACACAAGTCCCTCAGGCAGGGGAGAAGAGCAGGGCTGGAGCTTCAGGGACTTGCTGGATGCAGGGACAGAGTGTTTTCCAGTCCCCTGACAGGGCTGCAGGTCCTTGGCAAGGCAGAGCCCTGCTCTGAGCTGAGTGGCTTGGAGGATCCTGTTGCAGCTGATTTTCCATGGAATAGCCCCTTCCCTCTGAGCTGATCCAGAGGATTTGCAACTAGTCTTACTTTTACTGAGAACAGGCAATTGCAGGAGGAAAACCTTGTTTAGGTTGTGTTTTGGGGTGGGGTTTTTTTCCTAACTTGGCCATGTTGCTTTCCAGTTATATCCTGTGGCAACCCAGGAACCCCCAGCAATGCCAGGGTCATCTTCAACGACGGCCTCGTTTTCTCCAGCTCCATCATCTACCAGTGCAGGGAAGGCTATTACTCCACAGGAGTGCTGAGCAGGCACTGCACTGTGAATGGCACCTGGACTGGGACCAGTCCAGAGTGCACAGGTGAGCACTGGGATGGATTCCTGGGGGATGAGGGGCTGCCAGGCCCTGGGTGCTGGGCTGGGGGTGTGCCCACACGTGTGGCAGCAGCAGAGGCTCTGCCAGTGCCTAATGGAAAAGTCTCGCTCCAGGTTAGTTTGCTTCCAGCTGGATGAAGGGAGCTCTGTAGTAATTCCCTGAGTAGATGTCAGCCAGCCTGGAGGGGCTCTCTGGGGCTGCTCCTGAATGTGAGAATTCCTGGGGTGAGCATGAGCTGAGCCCCTGCCCAGAAAGCCTCAGTGCAGGGGAACGTGGATGGGGCCAAAAGTGGTCTTACATAAGAAGCAGTAAAGAGGAGGGACCTGCCTTCCCCCAGCCCAGCTGTGACCCAGGTTTGCTTTAATGTGTCATGTGTGTTAACACAGCTTCTTACAAAGTCTCAGTGTGCCATTGAGATCCACCGAGTCCAAGCCAAGCTTTCCCTACGTGCCAGCGTCTCCTCCACGCCTAGCTGGGTACATCCCGCCTGGAGAAGTGCTCCAGGACCCTCAGGTGTCTAATCCTGGCAGGGGCTGGGCAGGCAGAAACCCCTCTTTCCTTGTCCCTGGCAGTGATCAACTGTGGTGACCCCGGAGTGCCGGCCAACGGCGTCAGGCTGGGCAGCGACTTCACCTACAACAAGTCCGTGGTGTTCCAGTGCACGCCCGGCTACACGATGGAGTCAGCCAGGGCCTCCTCCCTCACCTGCACCAAGGAGCGCACCTGGAACGGCACCAAGCCCGCCTGCAAGGGTGAGAGTGCTGGCAGCACGGAGCTGGGGGCCGGGGGAGCAGTGCCTGCAGCCCCCGGGGTGCTCCTCAGCTCGGTTTGGCACCATTCACCACATTTTATACCACGAATTCCCTGCTGTGTTTAGGGCTGTCCGTGCCTGGGAGGGAGGGAGGGGAGGAGGGAGGGAGGCAGCTGCTCCCACCCCTGTGGTGGAGGGGGAGCAGCCAAGCACAGAGGGCAAAGTGACGTGCTCCCTTCCCAAAATCTCCCATCAAACCCGAATGAAACGGCGTGTTTTGCAAGCAAACGTTTCACAGCATCGCCAGAAACATCAGAAACCTGTTCCTTCCGAGGCTTTTCGTTCTTCCTCTCGTCTGAGATTGCTCCTGTAGTTCAGAGATAGAAAAGGGAAATAATAAAGCAGTTGCTGGGCAGGCTGCATCTCTTCTGTGAGTGTTTTACTCCCCCACCAAGTGCATATAAGACTTGTAGCAGCATCTGTGCTCTTCTGTAGCAATCTGGAAAATTCACCTGTCATGATGCTGATACAAATACAGGCCACAGAGAAACTTTCACATGCACTGCAGCTCCTTCAGAGGCTGTAAAGAGCAATTCTTACACTGCTCTTTCATTCTCTGCACTGAGCTAATGTTGCAGGAATAATCCAGAATGTGGCCAAGAGTCTCATTTGGAGAGCAGGCTGATTTGCACAGGTTTAGCATCTTTCCCAATGCTCCCCTGAGCTGAAAAGCAAAGCACTGCAAAAATGTCACATTAAAACCCCCCAGAGTGGATGAAATACCGACAGGTTGTTGCTTCAGCTGCTGATCTGAAACTCAGCCAGGCTGTCCAAAGTGTATGAATCTTTCAGGGGATCTGAGACGAGTTTTCACGCTCAGTCAGGGCAGATTCTCACCTTCTGGAAATGAACACCGACTCAGAAATCTGACTGGGAGAGAGATTAAGGAAAGGCTCTCCCCTCAGAGGGTGGTGGGCACTGCCCAGGCTCCCCAGGGCAGTGGGCACAGCCCCAAGGCTGCCAGAGCTCCAGGAGGGTTTGGATGCTCCTCTGAGGGACAGGGTGGGATTGTTGGGGTGTCTGTGCAGGGCCAGGAGCTGGACTGGGTGATCCTTGTGGGTCCCTCCCAGCTCAGGACATTCCATGATTTGCTTACCTCCAAACTTCAAAGTAAACCCTGGACTTTTACCCTGGTTTGTGCTCGGCCATTCCCGGGAGAACTTTGATCCCACACCGATCTGCTCCTTGATGGGATCTGAGCCTGCTTTTTGTCTCCCCCACAGCCATCACCTGCAAGCCCCCCCAGGCCATTCCCAACGGGAAGGTGGTGGGCTCGGATTTCAGCTGGGGGGCCAGTGTGAGCTACGCCTGCCTGGAGGGTTACCAGCTCTCGCTGCCCGCCGTGCTCACCTGCGAGGGCAACGGCTCCTGGAGCGGGGACATCCCGCAGTGCTTCCGTGAGTCCCCAACTCCCCCTGCCCCCGGCATGTCTCGAGTGCCCCTGAGTGCTCTCCCCACCTCCCCCAGCAGCCAAACTGCTGGGAGGGACTGGTTTGCCTCACCTGGAAGGGAGGCAGTTGGTCACTCCACCCCCAGCGGAGGTGGGAGAATAACAGAGGAATTGTTCCACACTGGGAATAAATGTGAGCATTTTTTGCCTGTTCCTGGCATCCTCCAGGCTGGGTGTTTGTCCAGTGTCTCCCCAGTGGTTGGGTCTGCTGCACTCAGGGCTCCCAAAACCGTGGGGAAAAGCCTTTGGCAAAGAGCTCTGGGTTGCAGCAGAAGTTGGGGGTGTTCAGTGGGTGGAAACCTGTGTGCTTGATACAATGCCTGGTGCCAGAAAAAAAAAGGAGTTAAATGTCTCCTAATGCTAAAGGCAGCCCTGAGTTCCTTTTCCAGTGAGTGGCAGCTGCACAAGAGCCATTTCCATATTAAATCTCACAAACCCCTCGCCGTGTTCCTTGCACCTTTCCCTGGATCCTGTGTAATTAGTGACACAGACCCAGGCAGCACAGTGACACTGTGCAATTAGGGATGCATTTGGAAGCTAAGCCTGCTGTTAGGGGAAAAAAAGAGGGGGGGAAAGGAAAGGATGGGGCAAAAGAGGCAAGTTAATTACCAGAAACTGAGAAAAAGAGAGAATTACAAGGGATTCAGCCAACAGTGCCTGGGCCACCACTAATTACCAAATCATGGAGCTCAGGGCAGGGTTTGGGCTGTTCACAGAGCTGCCTTTAGCTTACTGACGTTCCCTGCTCTCGGGGAGGTTCATGGCCATGCTGTTGTCCCTTTGCCTGTTCCAGCTGTGTTCTGTGGTGACCCAGGGACCCCTGCCCAGGGCAGGAGGGAGGACAGAGGCTTCACCTACCGCTCCTCCGTGTCCTTCTCCTGCCTGGCCCCGCTGGTGCTGGTGGGATCGGCGCGGAGGTTCTGCCAGTCTGATGGGACGTGGAGTGGCACCCAGCCCAGCTGCATTGGTAAGGGAGCCTCCTGCCTCCAGGGGCAGAGCCTTGGCTGCTCCCCTGCCTCTCCTGATGGTTTTCCTGGCTGAGCTGGCAGAAATTAGCACCTTGTTGCCCTGAAAATGGGAATGTTGAAGGGATGATGCTGTTGGTTGGTGTCTACTGGCTTATAAACAGCCCATCTCCTTCTGGCTGCTTAGATTCCCATCCCTGGGATGGAGCATCCTGGTCTAGGTGTCCCTAGGTAGGTGTCCCTGCCCCTAGATGAGGCAGGATGGTGTCCCCATGGTCCCTGGGGCAGGAATGAGGTGGGATGGTGTCCCCATGGTCCCTGGGGCAGGGATGATGAGCCAGGATGGTGTCCCCATGGTCCTTGGGGCAGAGGGTGGCCTGTGGGAGCAGAAAGCCCAGCCTGGCTGTGTTTGGCTCGTGGTGTGTAGGATGGGAAGGGAAGGGTTTCCCTGACATGAGGTGTCTGTTCTGGCCTTTCTCCCGGGTGATGAAGCCCCTCTGGCAGCAGGCAGGGATTTAAGGAATGACAAGATCTGTGTATTTTTCCTTGTTGCTGGGATTTGCTTGTGAGCAAAACATCCCTGTCCTGTGCAAAGGCAGAGCAGGGTTGGTGTGGAGAGCTCTGAGGTGGCTCCCACAGCCCCTCCCTAGAGCCCTGCCCCTGTTTTGGCAGACCCCAGCCTGACGACGTGTGCGGATCCCGGCGTGCCTCTCTTCGGGATGCAGAACAATTCCCAGGGATACCAGGTACTGCCAGGCCGGGGGGGCACAGGGTGTGGCCCCACATCCATGGCATGGGTTGGGGTGTCCCCTGGGATTGTGTCTGCACGGGATTAACCAGCAGTGCATTGTGTGTGGTATTAATTACGGCGCTAATTAGGAGTTATTGGTGTAATTACTCTTCAAATTGGCAACATCATTTCCACTAATTTCCAGTCCACGTTCTGTAGGTGTTTTTCTTTATGTCAGCTTCCATACAGTGGGAAATCTGTGGAAAGGAGGGAACAAACCCAGAGTGATGCCTGGGGGTGCTCCATCTCCAGCCCCCGGTGCTGGGCACGGGGCTGGCAGAGTTGATTCCATGTGGTTGCCCCTGCCAAGTGGATCCTTCAGTCTTGCTGCTAATTAGCTATCTTAATCCTGGGGGTTAATGAGCTAATTTTAGGTTTTAATGAATACTGAGCCACCGTAAGTGTGACTTTTGTGTGAGTTGGCAGCCTCTGGAGCTCGTGTGGGGGCTGAGGCAGAGCGTGACAGGGAAATGGTGCCTTCAAGGGATTCCAGGAGAGACTTTGGGAAAGGGCCTGGAGCAACAGGGCAAGAGGGAATGGCAGGAATGGCAAATTCTAGAAGTGCCTCCTCATTGCAGTGTGGTGCTGGGGAGTTCACGGTGATCTCCTCTTGGAACAGGTGGGAAGCATCATCTTTTTCAAGTGCCAGAAGGGGTATCTCCTGCAGGGCTCCACCACCAGGACCTGCCTCCCCAACCTCACGTGGAGCGGCGTCCAGCCCGACTGTGTCCGTAAGTCCTGGGGGTGGCAGAGGGAAGGGCAGCCTGGGGCCAGCCTGGGGCAGCCTGGGGCCAGCCTGGGGCCAGCCTGGGGCAGCCTGGGGCCAGCCTGGGGCCAGCCTGGGGCCAGCCTGGGGCAGCCTGGGGCCAGCCTGGGGCCAGCCTGGGGCAGCCTGGGGCCAGCCTGGGGCCAGCCTGGGGCAGCCTGGGGCCAGCCTGGGGCCTGGCCTCAGTGCTGTGGCTGCTCAGCAAAGCTGGAGGTTTGGGGGGGCACTCTGGGAAAACATCTTCTTGGAGAAAATATACTGGATTTTAGGAAGATTGGGGTGGAAGAAATCCTGGGAGGGTGGGGAGGCCCAGAGAGGCTGTGGGAAAGTGGCCAAGGGCAGGTTGGAGCATCCTGGGCTAGTGGAAGGTGTCCCTGCCCGTGGCATGGAGTGGCACTGGCTGATTTTTAAGCTCCCTCCCAGCCCAGCCTACTCTGTGGTTCTCCAACATTCTGTGATCAAGCAGAGCTCACACAAGCCCTTTTATCCTGACGTTGCCCCAGCAGCCACTTGTGATTTCAGCTGAGCTTTTCTTCCCTTGTCCCTTGCTCAGAGACACGGTTTCAGGTGGAATGCTTGTTCTGTGCCCCTGGAAGCCCAGCTGATGGCTGAGATGTGAGCTGGCCCCAGGGAGCAGGTTAACATTTAGCCAGGAGGGCTCTCCTGCAGAGCAGAGCTGCTCCTCCTCTGGAAGAACGTGTTGCTCTTCCTTTTAAGCTGTCCATCATCTCCCTGCTACAGCAGAAGGAGTTTAATTTCATGTATTTAAGTGGTGATATCCATCCTGGCCCCTGGATCATAAGTATTAAAAAGCTTTTTCCTCTCCCTCATGAGGTGGTTTATTGGGGAGATATTTTTCCACTAACAAGCCCTGTGGGTGCTCATTTTTGTGAACAGAACAACTGGGACCCTCCACTTTAAATGCTCTGACATGTGACAGCAGGAGAGACGGGGTGGCTGCTCTGGAAGGAGCTAATGAGTGCTGGGGCTCCCAAATCAGGTGGTTTCAGGTCAGCCTTGCAGCTTTCTGGGGGTTAGATTTCATCCTCTGCAAAGGGAGGATGATGCTGATACCTCGTGAAGGCCAACAGGGGCTTGTTCTCAATTATGAGCAGTTTGAGAGCTACAGAAAGGACAAAATTGGCAAAAATTTACCAGCTCTTGAGGTCCTGCAGATACACCTGGGGCTCAGCTGTGGGCTCAGAGCTCGAAGGAAGGAGGAAGGTGCTTCAGCATCATTTGGTTTGGGCTTTTTCCCTCACAGGTTGGGGATGGCAGAGCCTGATTTTCAAGCTGGAGCTGGAGTGAGAGTTTTATCCAGAAAGAGCATTCCCAGCCATGGGAATCTTCTCATTCGTTCACCTGGCTGGGAAAACCCCAGGCATGGCATTGCCTCCCTCAGTGAGCAGAGACAGCTGTTGGGTAGAAGCTCTTCTAGGAGGTTCATGTCCCTGCCGGTGTCACAGTGTCACTCTTTGGCCTTGCTGTGTGCCCTGCCTGGTGTCCCTCATCCCTGTTTCCCTTGTCCCTTGCAGCTCACCACTGCAGGCAGCCAGAGACACCCTCCCATGCCAACGTGGGAGCTCTGGATTTGCCATCCCTGGGCTACACCTTGATCTACTCGTGCCAGAGCGGCTTCTATCTCACCGGGGGCTCCGAGCACAGGACCTGCAAAGCCGATGGCAGCTGGACAGGGAAGCCCCCCATCTGCCTTGGTGAGGGGGGTGGCACTGGGGGGCATGGCATCCCCTGGGAGACACAGCTCTGGGAGCTTGCTGGCAGAATTGTTAATTCTCAAATTAACATCAGCTCTGTTTGTGGCAACTTCTTAAAGTCAGGATAATAGATAGTCAGGATAATAATCAGAGCACTACAGAAAGTTTGGAGGGTGGGAAGTGACAAGGAGTAGATCCATGATGATCCACGTGGCTGGGCTTGGAATGACTCCAGCACACCCTCAGATGTTTGCTCAGGAATAAATCCCACATTGCAGGCCAGTTTCCTTGGATAATTCCTGCCATGCTGCATCACAGCAGTCCAGCCTGCAGATGGGGTGTCTGCTGGCCACACATGGAGGTTCCAGTGCGAGGATAAATGTGATGTAAATCTGTGACAGCCACAGAGTGATTTTCAGCAGAGCCACGTGCTTGGCTCCTGGTTGTAGCGACCAGGGGCCTTGATGTCCTAGAAAGGCACTTTTCAGTCTGTGCACAGACCTGGCACTCGGTGCTGGGGTCACAGCTCAAAGCAAGGAGGAAAGTGTCCTGAGCATCATTTGGGTTTGGCCTTTTTTCCCTCAAAAAGGAGGAAAATCAGAGCCTGAGTTTCAATTCGTGGGAGGTGGAGCCAAGTGAAGGATCTCTACAGCCAGAAGATCCCCCAGAGCCAACTGAGGATCCTCTGCCAGGTGGTTTTGGGTCTGGAACTACCTGCACATGACAGAGATTGTTCTGTGACCTCCCACAGAGTCTCAGATGGGGAACACCTGAAGGTCTAACCCTGAGCTGTGAGGTCTTGTGGAGTGGGATAACCCGCCCTGAACACTTCGGGTGGGAGCAGGTGGAAGGGCAGGATGAGAAATGGAAGCTTCACGCAGAGCTTGATGTGCAGCTGCATCCCTGGTGCCAGCAGTGCCAGCCAGGGGTGTCCTGTGAGGGCACCACGAGTGTGCCAGCAGGGTGTGCCACCCCAGTGCTCACCAGCTGTGGGTTTCCTTCTCTTCCAGCCGATGTCCGTCCCAGCGGGAGGCCCGTGGGCACCGCGCGGGACCCGCCGCTCGCCAAGCTCTCAGGTACCAGGGGCTCATTCCCGTGGGGCATGTCAGTGCCAGGCCTGGACCTGGTCAAATCCATCCCTTCCCACCCCTTCTCACAGCCAGATCCTTGCTGGGAGCTGCTGGGCTGGTTGGAGCAGCTTCCCTGGGGAAGTTGGGCATCAACACCCACTGCCCTCCCCGGGGCATTCCAGAGGTCCAAGCCCTCTGGGATGTTGCACATTCAACCTTTCTAAAACAAACAGGTTTTGTTATCTTTTCCTAATTTTGTTTTTAAAACTCTGGTGGTGTTTTTTTTGTCCAACCAACCAAATGAGATCCCTCAGCTTGGCTCAGTGGTGATGGCACAGACAGGGCAGGGTCAGACACACCCAATTCCGTAGCTCCGAATTGAAAGAAGGGGAGGAACTCTTCTCTGTTTTGACTCCTGAAGGATGGAAATCCTCGGGAGTGACGTGGGCATGCCTGATTGCTGTGCTCTGCAGTGCCTGCTGATGTGTTTGCAAGGAATTCCCTGTGGAAAGGCTCCTACGAGTACCTGGGCAAGAAGCAGCCGGCCATGCTGTCCGTCACCAGCTTCGACCCTGCCACCAGCAAAGTCAACGCCACCCTCATAGACCACAGTGGGGTGGAGCTCCAGGTGTCTGGTAAGGACATCACACTTGTCCCCAGGGCTGTCTGGACCAGGGCAGGGACTGTCCCTCTGTCCCAGCACCGCTGAGACCCCTCCAGGGCTGTGTCCAGCTCAGGGGTCCTCATGGCAAGGAGGACATGGAGGGGCTGGAGCGTGTCCAGGAAGGGCAGGGGACTTGTAGCTTTTGATAACAAAGATGAAGTGATGTGAGTTGGACTTTGATGATCTTTGTGGGTCCCTTCCAGCTCAGGGTTTTCTGGGAGTGCTCCTCCACAGAGCACATGGTTGTTTCTGATCCAGCAACACCACCTAAACATTAACAGTTGAGTCCTTTCCTATGTGAAAAATATATTTTTAGTATCCTGGGATTGGATGGGCACAAAGTCAGTTCCAAATCAAGTCATTATAATTTCAAATTTACAAGTCCCTTGTTTTCCAGGCATTTACAAGAAGGAAGATGTGCACCTGCTTCTCCAGGTTTACCAGATCATGGGGCCAGTGGAGATCTTTGTCAACAAGTTCAAAAACGATAAATGGGCTCTGGATGGACACGTAAGTTCAGGGCCACTTGGGCACGAGAGCCACCCACCCTCTCCTGGTGCTGCTGCCACAGCCTGGCTGCTCCCCCCCTGAAGCTGAGGGCCCAGTCCCTTGGCTGGTGGCAGGATGAGGCTGCTCCAGTGACCATCCCTGAAGGGACACGGGGATGTAACGAGCCCTGACAGCTCCTCGTGCTCCCTTGCAGATGGGTGTGGGTTTTCCTGCCCCGTGGGCTGTGAAATCTGCACATCTCCCACATGACACTGAGGGAGAAACCAACGTGATTAATTCCATTTTAACATCTTCTGTCTGCTAAACATCAAGTGAGAGGAGCTGATCTTCCCTAATGGAGTCAACTCCTCACCCCACTGTGTGTCTGGGGGCTGGGGACAAATGTGCATCTCTTTGCCCAGTTGTGGCCCAGAGCTTTTGTGACCCAGAGCTTTTGTTCTCCCTCTGGGATCAGCAAAGGCTTCTGGAGTTTATCACAAACAGCATTTGGGTTTGTTTTCCTGCCTTTGAGCAGGGAGAGCCTTCAGCTGTTGGGCCTTGTTGGCCTTACAAAGCACCACGATTTTCTGGGGAATGGAATCAAATGAACGCTGTGCCTGAGCTTGAAAGGGTGTTAAATGTTGGCCAAGTGTGTTCTCTCCTCCCTGCTGTCCCTGCAGGTCTCCTCGGAGTCCTCCAGTGGCACCTTTGTGTACCAGGGCTTTGTGCGTGGCAAAGGCTTCGGGCAGTTTGGCCTCCAGAGACTGGGTAAAATTCCTCTCCTTGCTGCTTTTCCCCTCCATTCTGGGAGCTCTGATTTGGTGGGAATGGTGGTTTCCAAAGGGAATGTTTCTCCTGTGCCTGCCTTTCATTTTTGGTGCTTCTGAGCATCCTGCTGAGCCCCCCCCTCAGTGGGAGACTGGGGGGGACAAACAGCACAGCAGCGGGGTTGGGATTTGGGAACAAGGTGAGGCATCAACAGGCTGTTGTTTGGAGACAGAAAGAGTCTGGAGCCACAAACAGCACCTGGCCACCCTTTTTTCTCCATGGTGCCACATTTCTGACAAGCCCAAGTCCCATTTCTGCCACAGAAAGTGTCTCCATCGCCCTTTCAGAGGCACTTGAGGGCTTAAACCACCCAAATATCTCTTAAAATGTACTTTGAGCTTTTAATCTCAGAGTATTTTTGGGATCTTCCCACCTTTGTGGAGAATTAGATGCTCGTTATTGCATTTCAAAGTCTCCCTTAAAGCCCAGCTTAATGCATCCAGGTTTGAACATTTTGGCAAGATCAAGCTCTTTACATCTCCCTTTAATTGGAGTTCTAAATAAATGATGATATCTAAGCTAGGCTGGGTCTCCAGACCATCCTTCATGTGCAGCTCAGCAGCTTTGGAGTACCTTTTCCAGCACCAGTTCCAGCCAGCCCATTTTGCTGCTGGTGTCACCTGGAAGTGGAGCAAACCGGTGCTGGTTTGAAATGTGGGGTTTTTCCTGCTGTGTTCCAGACATCAGCATGATGGAAAACGATCCCGAATCCATAGGACACCACTTTGCATCCAACAGCAGTTCTGTGGCAGCTGCCATCCTTGTGCCTTTCATCGCCCTGATTATTGCAGGGTTTGTGCTTTATCTCTACAAACACAGGTGGGTGAAACAAAACTCGGGGGGCTCTCACAGATGCCCAGCTGGACTTCAAATCCCACCCCCCCTCAGCCCTGGTTTCTCTTTTCATTCACAAGGTGAAAAGGCAACGAGCAAAGGGGTGTGGAGGGGTGGGAGGAGACCAGTGATAAGCTTGGTGGTCACATTAAGGAGGATAAAAGCAAATTAAATCCCACCCTCCAGCGTTCAAGTTGGCTTTGTATAGATTGTAAATTAGCGTTTTGCCCTCAGCAGGGCAGTGCTGTGGGAGCTCTGCAGGGAGAGGGTGCCCAGGGGCTGGGCAGCACCCAGGGGCTGCAGTCACATTGCCGTGCCTCGGCCTCAACAGAGCCTTCCCCTTCCCACTGATGTCTTGTCAGGGTTATCCAGCTGCCTCCAGGATGAATGAATGAATGAATGAATGAATGAATGAATGAATGAATGAATTCATCCAGGATGAATGAACCAGGTTCTTCCCTCAGAGGGTGGTGGGCACTGCCCAGGCTCCCCAGGGCAGTGGGCACGGGCCCAAGGCTGCCAGAGCTGCAGGAGGGTTTGGATGCTCCTCTGCGACTCTTGGGGATGTTCCTGTGCAGGGCTGAGGGTTGGATTGGGTGCTCCCTGTGACTCTGTGCATTTCCCCCCTCTCTGTCCTGCAGGAGAAGACCAAAAGTCCCCTTCAATGGCTACGCTGGCCACGAGAACACCAACGTGAGGGCCACCTTCGAGAACCCCATGTACGACCGGAACCTGCAGCCCACGGACATCGTGGCCAGCGAGGCAGAGTTCACAGTGAGCACGGTGTGCACGGCCGTATAGCACCCGCCTGGCACGGTGAGGGCACCCCTGGCACCTCCCACACTGGCACCCTGCAGTGCTGGGGGGGAAGGGATAGCGAGGATCGTGTAGTTCCACCGCTCTTCTCCAACCCGGCCGCGGATGGGGCAGCCACAGCCTGTCTGTGCCAGGGCGTGCCCACCCTCCCAGGGAGGAAGCCCTTCCAAGTGTCCCATCTAACCCTGCCCTCAGTTTGGTGCTGTATCGAAGCAGAGGGTCAGAGGAGCCCCCAGAGTTGTTTGGGTCGCCCAAAGGACCTTGTGGTTCTTGGGGTGTCCCGTGCAGGGCCAGGAGTTGGACTCAACCCTTCCTTTTAGCTCAGGAGATTCTGATTCTGAGAGAGAATCTCCCCATGGGGCCAAACCCAGGCCCACAAGGATCATGGAGTCCAACTCCTGACCCTGCACAGGCCCATCTCTGGCTCTCATTGTGCTGGTTGTTGGTTGGGAACCCCTTGGAGAGCAGTGGCCAAGCCAATCCCAACATACCTGTGGTGAGAACAGTCCAAAGATGAAGGAGCAGATGGGTCTCTATGAGGGGTTGGTCACTGTGTGACTCCAGATGGGGTTTTGCACAGTGGTCAGGGGTTTAAAAGCTTTTTTAGGATAATCAGAAGTGGCTTGCAGAGCCTTCCAGACTGGACTGTTCTCAGTTCAGGACAGTGAAGCCATTGCAGGCTCCCCCAGCAGTTCTGTGTGCAATGACACCCTGTTTGTTTCCTTTCCCCCTGTCCCAGGTTCCTGCGGGGTTGGTGTCTGGTGGATGATTGTGTTTCACCTCACTAGTGTCCATCCATCCCCTGCCCATCTCCCTCCTCCCAACCCTGTTGAGGCTGTGGAGAAGCTGCTGCACCTCGTTGGACTCTGTGTTGTCCTTCCCCACCTGGATCCAGCCTCTCCATCCTGCCGTGGATCCCAAAGCCAACCAAAGGTCTGCTCCTGCTCAGCTCCTCCTTCCCACCCTGCCAGGGGGTCTCATTCCAAGTTTCCTGGGCAAGGGGAGGACCTGGCAAGGCTTTTCCAACCTGTTCCTGGAGGGAGCCATGAGGGGTCCCACCAGCTGCCCCCCAACTTTGGGAAGAGCCAGAGAGGCACAAGGTGCTGACTGGATTTATGGAAAACACTGGGCTGGGACAGGATGAGCTGTGGGTCTGTCTGTGTGTGGGTCTGTCTGTGGGGTATTTCCTTGGTGTTTTTCCTGCCCCAGGGCTCTCACAGAGGGAGAGTTTCCAAACGGGACCTTTCCGTGGGAAAAGCAAAGCTTTGGAAGCTTTTCCCTCTTCCCTGTTTCGTTTTCCTTTGGGCATTCCCGCTGTGTTTGTTCCTGCAGCTCTGGGGGCTGGGGAGGGAACATCCCCCTGTGTGGCTGCTGATTTGAGCTGTGTCCAACCCCCTGAGCAGGAGAGCACTGACACACACGAAGGGACAAAAAACCTCTTTCAGAAAGAACTCTTAACAAATCCTGCTTTCCCCCCAACAGCACCCGACAGCCTTTGCCCTTTCCACGCTGATCCTCCAAATGGCAATGCAATAAGAGTTTTAATTTCCCTCCAAAGCTGCTCCCTTTATTTCCCAGGGGCACAAAGGTTTTTTCTTGGGAGCAGATAAGGCAGCTTGACATTTTTCCTGCCTTAGAAGGGAGAGATGCTTTGGTGACTTCGTCCCCCTCTAATAAGGAGCAGAGCTGCTCGTGTTGATCCAGGCTTTGAGCCTGTTTGGTTTGAGTCCCAGGGAGGGAGCAGTGGCTTTTCCCCCTCTGAGTGTCCCTGGGGCAGCTCCTTCTTCCAGCAGACTGGA
>VXBX01005336.1:373737-385605 GCA_013400415.1 Scytalopus superciliaris
ATCTGCTGGATGCTGGGCTGGGAGCAGCTCCCAGGGGAAGAGCTGCCCTTGGATAATCTCTGCCACCTGCACCTGCTGAGCTCACCAGGGGGGTTATTTTTCATTTTTCCTGAAAATTTCAGCTTGTGGTGAGAGAATTCAGCTCCTGTTGATCCCAGAGCCTGGATCCTGCTCCCAAAATTCAGCAGGAATAGCTCTGCAAAACTTTGGTACAGACTTTGGGAAGCCTCAGGGTCTGCCCAGACCCACCGAGCTGCTGCCACCCTGCACTGGGAGAGGGTGGGAATTTCAGCCCCAATTCCCTGAGATCCCTCAGAACAGCCTGAAATCCTCCTGGAAGTGCTCTGGGATACAGGATTATTAGAGTGGAGTAGGTTTGCTGAGCTGAAGACACTTTACTTTTCCCCTCAAGCTACTTTATATTCTTCTTTCTGTATTGACACATCTCTCTCCCCCACTCCAATCCAGCCTTAATTTTCAACTGTTAATCAGGCAAAGCACCGTGGCACGAGCTTTAATTAAAGAATTAAAGCCATACCTGGAGAATGCAGATGTGATGGCAAA
Source organism: Scytalopus superciliaris (assembly GCA_013400415.1). Taxonomy (NCBI): domain Eukaryota; kingdom Metazoa; phylum Chordata; class Aves; order Passeriformes; family Rhinocryptidae; genus Scytalopus; species Scytalopus superciliaris. The sequence goes on from VXBX01005336.1 coordinate 374,302, forward strand.
ATTGAATTATTTAAATACAGCCAGGCCATTAATTATGCATGTCCTTCAATCTTTCATCTCTTGATAAGCTCCAGCAGCTTTTGGAAGGGGGAAGAGAAGAAGTTGAAAAGTCTGTGTGAATTAATGAAGCGGGAGAAGCTGGTTTGGGGCACTGGGAGCTGCAGAACAAGCCTGAGGGGGCTCGGGGGGCTCACCTGGGGGAAAGGAGGCTCAGGGGNGGCACTTCACCCTGCCCTTTATTGTTGAATCATCAGGATATAAACCGACCCTCAGCTGCTTTCAGAGATCCCTCCTCTGCTCCCATCCCATCCCATCCCATCCCATCCCATCCCATCCCATCCTGCTGGATGCTGGGCTGGGAGCAGCTCCCAGGGGAAGAGCTGCCCTTGGATAATCTCTGCCACCTGCACCTGCTGAGCTCACCAGGGGGGTTATTTTTCATTTTTCCTGAAAATTTCAGCTTGTGGTGAGAGAATTCAGCTCCTGTTGATCCCAGAGCCTGGATCCTGCTCCCAAAATTCAGCAGGAATAGCTCTGCAAAACTTTGGTACAGACTTTGGGAAGCCTCAGGGTCTGCCCAGACCCACCGAGCTGCTGCCACCCTGCACTGGGAGAGGGTGGGAATTTCAGCCCCAATTCCCTGAGATCCCTCAGAACAGCCTGAAATCCTCCTGGAAGTGCTCTGGGATACAGGATTATTAGAGTGGAGTAGGTTTGCTGAGCTGAAGACACTTTACTTTTCCCCTCAAGCTACTTTATATTCTTCTTTCTGTATTGACACATCTCTCTCCCCCACTCCAATCCAGCCTTAATTTTCAACTGTTAATCAGGCAAAGCACCGTGGCACGAGCTTTAATTAAAGAATTAAAGCCATACCTGGAGAATGCAGATGTGATGGCAAAATTGAATTATTTAAATACAGCCAGGCCATTAATTATGCATGTCCTTCAATCTTTCATCTCTTGATAAGCTCCAGCAGCTTTTGGAAGGGGGAAGAGAAGAAGTTGAAAAGTCTGTGTGAATTAATGAAGCGGGAGAAGCTGGTTTGGGGCACTGGGAGCTGCAGAACAAGCCTGAGGGGGCTCGGGGGGCTCACCTGGGGGAAAGGAGGCTCAGGGGGGACCTTCTCACTCCCTAAAATTACCTGGCAGGAGGTTGGAGACAGGGCAGGGTCAGGGGCAGGGTCAGGGTCAGGCTCTTCTCCCAGGGAACACGGGACAGGACGAGGGAAAATTCATCCCTGGAAGGGTTGCCAGGCTTTGGAATGGGCTGGAAGGGTTAAAAACTGTGTAGATTTGGTGCCTGGGGATGAGGATTCGTGGTGGCCTCTGCAGTGCTGGGCTGAGGGTCAGGCTCAGAGACCTCAGAGGGCTTTTCCAGCTCCAGGGTTTGTGACTCTGTGAGAGCAGCACTAAAGCCAAAGCCCAGAGGGATCCCAGCGTGTCCCATCCCACAGCCCAGGGATGGGAACCCTCAGATCTGCCTCCAGCTCTCCTTAAAACCTCACTCTGCTCCAGGAGGGTCTGGGCCATCAATTACTGATGGGCACAGGAGGGAGGGAGGGGAGGGTGTGCCCCATCCCCGCTTGGCACCGGCAGAGCAGGAGCTCAGAGATCCCTGCAGAGCCCCTTGCCCCTGGGCTGCTGTGCTGGCCTTCCCCCCTTTCCCCACTCCCTGCTCCTTATTCCAGCCCTGCCTCCTGCCCTGCCAGCACAGCAGCCTCCAATAAATATGTCAATACCAATCTGAAATCATCAGGTCGTGATGCCCTTGGATTGGCTTTATGGAGTGAGATGATTTGAAATATTTATGTGCGATAACTGGGCTGGGAGAAAAGGAGCAATAGAATGGAAGGAGGTTATTAATGTTTGCTGAACAGATTTACTCCATGTAATCAAATTGCAACATATGCTTGGGGGGGGGAATCAACAGTGTTAACGAACTGCAGCTCAAGCCTGGCTTGGAGGAGCCGAATCCTGAGTTCTGTGGCAGTTTCTGCTGGAAAACAACATTTCTAGTTCTCAGTTTCGGGTCCCTGGGGTTAAGAGAAGCTGGTTTGGTATCAGGCACGATAATTCTCTGTGCTTTGGACAAAAAGGCTGATGGTTTGTGTTGGTTTTGGGCACAGCAGTGGCTTTGGGACCAGGCAGGCTCAGCCCTGGGGCTGCTGGGTGATGTCCTGGTGACAGAAACCCCCTGTCCTGGTGACAGAAACCCCCCTGTCCTGGTGACAGATCCCACCCTGTCCTGGTGACAGAAACCCCCCTGTCCTGGTGACAGATCCCACCCTGTCCTGGTGACAGATCCCACCCTGTCCTGCTGACAGACCCAGATGGCCAAGAGAGCTGAAGAGGGACTTCAGATCAGGACAAGGAGGAACAGTTTCCCACTGCCAGAGTGGGAATAGATGGGAAATTGGGATGAAATCCTTCCCTGGGAGGGTGGGCAGGCCCTGGCACAGGTTGGGCAGAGGAGCTGTGGCTGCCCCAGCCCTGGGAGTGCCCAAGGCCAGGTTGGAGCAACCTGGGCTGGTGGGAGGGGTCCCTGCCCATGGCAAGTGGCACTGGATGGGCTTTAATGTCCCTTCCAGCCCAAACCATTTCAGAGCCCAGCCTGCTCTCCCATGCCCAGCTGTGTGTGGTCACACACCCCAACACGTTTTCCAAGGAAAGAGAATTATTGCAGAGCCCAAGCTTTCATTTATTTCAATGGCATCAGGTCCACAAGCTGAGTTATTACACCAAGACAAACTAATGAGCTCCCTGGGGAAAGGCTCCCCCCGTGCCCACTGCCTGCCAACCTCATCCTCTGGGATTCTAAAAATTGGGAATAATGGCTGAGCCTTTTCCACAGGCAGATCCCATCCCAATAACTGTGTGCTCTTATTCAAATCCTGAAGGGAAAAGCCCTGCTGGCTTCAGAATCCTGGGCTGGTTTGGGGTATTTCCAGACCTGAGAGCTCCTCTGCTCCTGCTGCAGGCCAGGCCGGGCCAGGCAGGGCTTTGCTTTTGGCTGGCACGTTCAGCCTGGGGTTTCCTTTGGTTTCAGCAGCCAGGCCAGTCCTGCTGCCGGGACACCTGGCGGGATTTTCCCTCCCGTGCCCGGATGGGGCATCAAAAATCTGCAAATCCTGCTTTAATGAGAAGCTGCTGCTTTGTGCTGGAGAAATGCAGGGCGTTAATTATCCCTTGGAATTACAGTGACACCCCCCCGGCCCCGGCAGAGCCGCTGCTAATTAAACCTGTTGGGTCTCCGGTGGAGGAGAACAGGAATTTTCCAGTGTGATGCTGCCATGTGTCCTTGAAGGAAAGCACAATCATTCAGGAGCTGCAAGTTTGACAGGATGCCAGTTTTAATCCACCCATTGGAATGTTTCCTTGTCAACAGTGGTACAGCCACGTGTCCATCACGAGGATTTGCCTCTGAAAACTTTATTTGGCAGGGAAGAAACGCCGAGGATTTGCCTCTTCTTGTTGGGTTTGTTTAGGGGGGTCTGCTGGTGGGTTTGGATCTTATTGGTGATAGTTTTTGTTTTTTTTTTTGGGGGGAAGGGGTTTAATGTGCATTTCCTTAATTATCCTTTAAAAAGGAACACCCTGACTGGTGTTCCCAAGTGCTCTGGGTGGGGAGATGGAGCTGCTCCTGCAGACTCTGGAATTATGGAGTCCTTGAGGCTGGAAAAGGCCCCTCAAAGCAGCGAGTCTGGATGTGGGACACGTTCCTGCAGGTTCTCCCTCTTCTCTCCGCTATCCAGGGGCTGGAACTGGATGGGTTTTAAGGTCCCCTCCAACCCAAACTCGGATTTGGGGTCGTTCTTCCCAGAGCAAAGCGATTCCTGCAGAGGAGGAATTATGCAAATGGATTTGCTGCCCAAGCCCTGCCTGAGGAATTAAAAATGAGAACAGGGAAAAGGCACTGGAGAAGAGGAGGTGATTTAATTCCCTGCATCTTTTTTGTGTCTTCCTTAATTTGAGACAGCAAAGGACGGCAGGCTGGGAGAGCTGAGGGTGCTCGGCGATGCTCAGCCCTGCCCAGAGAGCTCCAGGAGTATCCAGAGCGCTCCAGGTTCTACTCCCATATGGAGCAGAAGATTCCCTCGCTGGTTTTTATCGGCTTTCAAAGTTTCCTACAGGAAATCAGAAGGAAAAAAATCCTTAAAAGTCATGTACTTAGTTAAAGATACTATCGAAATATCTGTGGGTTTCCCCGGGGGGATAGTCAGCCTTGGACGGCAAATGGGAGCTCGGCAGCGTTAATTCTGCTTTTCTGAGCTACAATTCCAGAAGTAAATCACAGATGGGCAGGGGCATGTGATGCAGAGGGCAGGGCTCAGCAGTTTGGCAGCTCCTGCCGCCCCTTCCCCAAATCCTCTTCTCCCCCTCTGTGAAACTCTGTCAGCGCTCGCTGCCAAGTGGGGGCTGCGGGGCTTGGGCTGCTCGCTCCGCAGAAATAGCGAAGGCGTTTGAATTAATTAAGGAAAAAAAAGAGGGAAAGACTCGGCTGTTTCCACGGGAAGGAGGCTGAGGAGGCAGCGCTTGCCCGCTGCTCCCACCCAGCACCTTCCGCAGGGCACGGGGCTGGCACGGGGAAAGTTGGCATCCCTAATTAGCAGCACTTCCGAGCCCAGGCAGCCGGTCCTCATGAGCCTCGACGGTTTGGCTCCTTAATGAGAGCTTCTCGTCCATTAACACTTCATTAAGGCTGCGGCCAAGGCGCTCTCGGGGCCATTTAAAGGCGTGTGCCCGTCCGTGGCTGCTCGGAGTGAGAGCCGAGCGGGCTGGGACGGGGCAGGGCCGGGGGGGAGCTCAGGGGGTTGGAAACATCAGCCAAAGCGGGTTTGATTCCTCCAGACGTCAAAGCTCGGCCCCAAATCCAGCAGTCCCATCAAAGCTGGAGCTGCTGGGAAAATCCACCAAAAATAAAAAAGCGCTTTTTAGACACTCCTGAGCCGGAGAGGAGTTTAAAGAGCCACGGGAGGCAGAGGAAGGACATCACCAGGAGCATCCCGTGGGATTCCCAGCCCCAGGGAGAGGCACCGGGGGGGTTCCGACCCTCTCTCAGCAACTCCCTCATCCCCAAAATTTGGGAGATCTTATTAATTAGAATATTTGTTTTTTAAACTAAGCACACACACCCCAGCCCCGAGATACAACTTATTCAGGGTCCCTGCCTGTTATCTCCGTGTCCTACCAGCAAATTCGTCACAAAATCGAAATAAACTATTTAAAATCTGGGCTCACACACCACGGAAGGGCCCAGTGCCACTCTCTGCGTGGTGCTGTGCAGGGGAAGGGGGATGGAAGTGCTTTAACCAGCCCTCACACTCAGCTCTCCCACGGGATGGAGTTGGGAACACTCCCAGTGAAAAACAGGCCAAAACACGTGGAATTGGGCACAAACCCACGAATTGGCTGCACTGTGTCCCCCCTGCCAGGGGGCAGGGCATGGATTTGGGCAGCCCTGAAAAGGGTGGCACCTTCATCTTGGCTCTGACCCAGCTGGGAAGCAGCTCCTGCTGCTGGCACTGGCACCCCGGAGGGCTTGGCTTCCCAAGCCCCCTTTCTGCTGGGTTTGGTTGGGGTTTGGCCTCGGTGCTGCAGGTTTGGCAGCGGCACAGTCAGGGCTCACACCCGCCTGGCACTCCGGGGCATCCAGGGAATCCAGCCGGGGATCTCGGGGAGGAAACAGGGAGCAGCTCCATCCCAAAACATTCCTCCAGGATGCCGTGTTGGTGCGGGATGCAGAGCGAGCACAGCACGGCACTTGTGGCTGCCCCGTCCCTGGGAGTGTCCAATCCCAGCTGGATGGGGCTCGGAGCAACCTGGGATAGTGGGAGGTGTCCCTGCCCATGGCAGGGGTGGAATTAGATCATCTCTAAGGTCCCTTTCCAACCCAAACTGTTCTGGAATTCTGTCATTCTAACGGTGCTGCACCAAAAGGATGGAGAGAGGGTTTTTTGGAGCTGCTTCTCTGGAAACCCCCGGGTAAACAGATGGGAGCAAAATGATGTTGGCAGCAGAGTGTGGTTTAAAGACACGGCCCAGGGAGGTGACCACGGGCGGTGCCAGGGCTGCCAGGCTTTGAGGGCAAGGCAGGGCAAACAACAGGCATCCTGCACCCTGGGAATGGGTTTGTTGGAACCTCCGGACCCTCCTCTGCCCCCTCATCCCTGCCCCGATGGGACTGACCCCCTTCCAGCATCTGCCAAGGCTCGGGAGCTAATTAGCTCCACGGCAAACCATCATTAAGAGGCCCAATCAACATTATTCCCTTTAGAGCAGGAAGCCGCTGTCCCTGGGTGACTGTGCCAGGCATTAACCCCTTCCTGCCAGGCTGCCCGGGCTGGGGGTCTGCCCTGGATTTGCCTCGTCCCTTCTGAGTGTTCCAAGAGCATTCCCGTTCCAGTGCAGCTCGGGGATGTGTGATGGATCCGTGAGGCATCCCCTGCCCGGATCCACGGGGCTCCAGAGGGATTCAGCCCATCGGGGGGGGACAGAGAAGACCCCCAGAGCCTCCCCCAGCTCTGTGTCCCCAAGGGAGGGTCGCAGAGGTGGATGTTTTCACCCCTTGGAAACACCACCACGTTGTGCTTTGGAGAGACCCTTTGGGCACAAATTCCCCGGGATGAGGGCACAGGGGGAAGGAGAATAATGGATTTTGCAGCTGGGTCAGGGGAGATGTGACTGCCCCTGCCCTGGAGCCACCCCAGAGCTGACTCCCGAGGCGGGGGAGGCACAGCCAGGCCATCCATCACTGTCCCCGGCAATTTGTCCCACGCTCGGAGCTGTCACAGCCCTCTCAGCTCCCAACCCACGTGCTGCTGCCGCCTGCCAAGCACAGAGGACATCGGGAATAAACCTGCCATCGCCTCCCAGGCTCCCCAGGAGGGCAGAGATCCGGCTTTCCTTGGCACTCCTGGGCATGGGGGCTGATTCTGCCCGCAGAGATGGAAACGCCTCGTGCGGTGCCGCCCGGAGCCCACCTGGAGGGGGATGGAGCTGGTTGGGTGCCCTGTGAGCATCCTTGGAAATCTCACATCCCGGGGCTGCTGGAGAAGGCTCTGGCTGCTCAAACATCCTCCTCTGCAAAGCCAGCACCTCCCTGAGGGCAGCGAAGGTGAGAAGTGCAGAGGAGGTGGCTGCAAGTGGCGTTTTGCCGCCTAAAAGGAGGGAACTGATTGTTTTCTCTCACCTTCAGAGCTTCCCCGGCCTCCTCAGAGCCTGGTTTTCCATACCCTGCGCCCGCAGCACGGAGGAATTGGCTTCACCCCACATTTATAGCCCAACCTCAGCGGTCTGGCTGCTTTAGGCACCCGAAACCCGCCCCAGCCTTGCAATGAGCTGCACCAACGGGATGCCATCCACCAATGGGGATGCTTTGGGGCAGGGATGCCCTGGCAGGAGCTGGGCACGGAGCACAGGGACCCTGGGACAGGCAGGGTGAGCCCTGGGGGGGCACGAGCCGTGGCAACCCAGCAGGGGTTTGGATCCCCCGGTGGCAGGGTTGGCACCCAGGAGGTGCACACCAACCCCAGCTGTGCCCTCCGGGGGCACAGGAGACACTCAGGGAGTGGGTGATGCCCTTGGAATCCCCCCCGGAGCAGAGGGATGTGCCACGCTGGAGAGAAAACAGCTGCATAAAGAGGAGGGATGGGGAATGGGGGGAGGAGAAGGAGGGATTGGGAGCCCCTCAAGGCTGGAGATGCTGAGCTGGACCATCGGGGGGGGAATTCCATGCAAGGAGGATGCTGATGGTTTGGGGAAGGTGGAAGGTCCCCGTGTGGGTCAGGAAGGACCATAACGAGGCAGCTCCTGGGTAAGGAAGGAATTTGGAGGGAGAAATTGAGACAAGGAAGCCACTTGGAGCAGCTCAACCCGGAATTCCTGGCTGGGACTCGCGTTTGAACCCCAAGTGCTGGCCCTGCTTTGGTTTTGTGGGTGTTCAGCACCGCCCTGAGAGACTGCAAAATATTAACAACCATTAGAGATAATAGCACCCAACGATTTGATGAGTTATGGGTTAATTCACACCCACAAACAAACAATTATTCCCAGGATGTAAAACACTTTAACAATATTAATGGTGGAAAGGAAACAGCGGCTCTTTTATCAGGATTTTTTTTGATTTAGCTGCATTAATACTTTGTTCAATTGATGCATATTCAAACGGTCTAAGTGGGGCCCTCACTGTTTCAATTAGCATTAATGCACAATTCTTTTGCTCCATATTTATGCTGCTCTTGCAGGGCTTGAGTTTGGCTTGTTGGGGTGGGGTTTTTTTTCCACATTTGTGATGTAAATTCAGCATTTAAAATATCCTTCTCCCCAAACTGTTTGCGTGGTGATAAAGTGTAATGAGAGGGATTTGAGGTTAAACCCCAGAGGAAGGAAAGGGCTGCTTATCAAAGAGGGGATAAATCCTGGCTTTTCCCAGATTATGGGCTATAATTGTGTCTAATGTGGAGATTGCAGGGAATCCACTCGGTCCTGGTTGGGAATTGGCAGGAGATCCAGCCCTGAAAATGCCTCGGTGGGGCCTCCTCGCTGGCCACGGGAATTCCTGGGGTGGCCAAATATCCCCTGGGCTTTGTGGTGTCTCTGCAGCCCGAATGGGAAGGGGGGTGAGCTCCAGGGGGAGATTTGGGGTTTGGGAGTGTTGGGAATCACGTCCCTCCCACACAGCAGGAAATGAACCTCTCCAGCCCTTCCCCTCTTGATTTTGAAACCCTCTTTATTCCTTTTAAACAATTCAACTCTAACCCTCTTTCTTTATTCTGTTAAAATACCAAAATCGATTCATTATTTTAAAATCCTTATTTCTCCATTCGTTTTCGATGCTTTCAATATTTTTAACACTTTTTTTTTTTTCTTTTGGCCTTTTAAAATGCTTCTTCCCTTCCTCAGCCTTTTGCAGCAGCCCAGTCTGGGGCTCTTGGGGTGCAGAGTGGGGGCAGGTGCAGGTCCCCAGCAGGAACCAGCCCGGAGCAGGAGGGACCTGAGCCCAAATGATGCTCCTCGGTGGTGATTTAAAGGGAAAATCCTTCCCAGCTCCCAGCCAGGGTGGGAAAAGGGACACTGTGGTGGAGAAGTGAGGCAGAGCAGGGGATGGCCCTTCCTCCCCTCCCGGTTATTGAATCTGGCTCGGGTTGTGTGAAAGGGTAAAAAGCAGAGGCAGAATTCCCAAAGGAAGGTGCCAACACTTGGATCCACCCCAGGAAGGCGAGTCCTGCCCTTGGCCTCGGGCCAACCCTCTGCCCGCCCTCCCCGAGGGCTCCGGCAGCCGCCAAGGAGACGGAGGATTTAAGAGCTAATTTCCCATTAAATATGGCCAAGCTAAAAGGGGCCAAGGGGATTCCCGGTGCCAAAGGACATTTCCAGCTGCGAGATGAGCAGTGATATTTATAGATCCATTTATTTTGGCTCCTTTTTGGAGTTTCAGAGGCATCTCAGAGCGAGCTGCTCCAACAGGGACTGGCTCGGGGAGCGAACACGGAGGTTTTTTTCCCCCCAACAACCAACATTTCCCTGTAATTGCTCATTTTCCCCTTCCCAGGAGCCAGGGAATGATGTTCCTCCTTTGGGCAAACAGCAGGAGCTCGTGGCTTGAGGGTCAAGCCTCATCTTTTAGCTCATTAAAGTCCCTGAAGCAGAAGAGATTTGAATTTTGGGAGCCGGTGGATATTAATGCTTCCCTTAGTCCCTGAGCTGCCTCAGGGAGCCTCAGCAGCTCGGATTGATTCCCCTCGAGCCCGGGCTCTGGCAGGGAGGGAAATGCACCCTGGGGGGAGAGGGGACAGCTCTGGGGACACGGCACAAGGGCAGGGCACGAGCAAGTTGGAAAGGAAAGGTGGGAATACAAGGAATTTAGGAAGGAGCTGACAAACCTCAATTAAAAATGCCCTTGGCATTGTCGTTCTGGTCCTGAATTTTACCAAAGCTCTCCCGTCACTTGGGAAAGATCCCAGCGAGTGGGCAGGGCTGGCCCCTGATCCAGCACGGAGCTCACACGGACAGAGCCCCCAGAGGTGCAGACTGGCACGAATTCCCTGGCAGGGGGGATTTATCCCGGTGTGTCAGGAGCCCCAGGGCTGTTTCTGGGCCTTGAGAAGCCCCAGAGCTGGAATTAGAGCCAGGAAAGCCGAGCCTGCTCTCTGGAGACAGGGAGGGACGGGGCACCTTTCAGTCCAGCTCCACGGAAAGATGCCTTTTTATAGGAACTGTTGTGTCCCTCCTTTTTTCCCGTGCTGTTGGCAGTTTGTTCCCGTGTTGACTCGCCGGGATTTATGGCCATGCAAATCTCCAAGCCCTGAAAATGCAGCCCCACCTTGAGCCGAATCCTGAAACAAAAATCCCCGTTGCACATCCCGGAGTCCCCCCCAGGCTGGAACAGGAGCCCGGGGGCTCACACGTGGAGATTTAATGCACTGCGGGCTGTAAATAAATAAACAAGGGAGAGGAGATGGGAATTAATGCCAAATGTTTGTGTTTTCTCAACCTCCAAAGGGGGAAATACCGACCCGAAACGAGCAAGAGAGACCCAGGGGTGGACTTGGCAGCAGAGTGAGCTGGTGGGGGTGGTGAAGATGCTCTTTGCAATAGGAATTCAGTGACCTCCAGGAATGAGCTGGGTGGCCCAAAAGGGAGGCAAAAAAGGGCTGAGGGGGTGATGAACCTCCCCCAGCACTCGGGGAATGAACAAGGAGAGGCAACTGCTGGGTTGGGCTTCCTGAATATCTTGTGCCTCTCGTTTTGACCACTGGAATCCAGTTCTTGGCAGCACCTCTGGGCAGGTGTTTCTCCCTCCCAGCACATCCTGGGGGGTCAAAGTGACCCCTCGGGGTTCAGAGTGACCCTTTGGGGTTTCAAAGTGACCCTTCGGGGTTTCAAAGTGGCCACCTGGGAGCTCAAAGCGACCCCTCGGGGTTTTAAGGTGACCCTTTGGGCTTTCAGAGTGAAAATCAGAGAGGCTTGAAATGCCTGGCACAGTCTGGGCTGTTCATGCAGAACTGATCCATGGGGGAAACCACAGATAAAACATCCTTCTCTCTAATGGGAGAATTTCTGGGAGCTTCCAACAGCCCTTGGCCTGCAGATCAGCCACAAAGCCCCTGGTGCTGTAGGTGAACCATCACTGAGCACTCCTGGCCCTTTCAATTGATTGGAAAGCACCAGACTGGGGCAGGAGAGCTCCAGATTAGGGATTTATCGCTTCCAAGGATATTTCCAGGGTGGACACAGAGCCTTGGAGAGCAGCAGCAGGTCCCTGGGTGTTCCCACAGGGGGGTGCTGGGTCAGGGAGCTGCTC
>VXBX01005336.1:407843-422491 GCA_013400415.1 Scytalopus superciliaris
CGGGGATTTTGGGGGAGAGGACACGGTGGGGTTTGGGGATAAGACACGGTGGTTTTGAGGGAGAGACAGCGGTGGTTTTTGGGGACAGGACGGTGAGGTTTGGGGACAGGACATGGTGGTTTTTGGGGACAGACCCCGGTGGTTTTTGGGGCGAGACCCTGGTCCTTTTGGGGGACAGGATAGGGTGGTTTTGGGGACAGGACGCTGTGGGTTTTGGGTAAAAAAGACCCCAAGCAGAGGCAGGTTTGGCCGCAGTGGGGTCGGGCTCGCTGTGGGCCCCAGCGGGATGTGCCGGTGCCTCTGGGGCGGGAACAGCCCCGGAGCTCCCCGTGGGAATCCGGAGGCCCCCGGGCTGTGGGAAAGGCCCCGTGGGGAGCGGGGGCCTCTCCTCGGGGTGAGGAGGGACCTGCAGAGCTGCTGTTGTGTAACTGGGGAGGCAATTCCAGCTGGGGAGTCACATCCTGTCAGCCGGGGCTGAGGCTGGAGGGGTCGCTGGGCACGGAGGAGGAGGAGGGAGGAGGAAGGAGGTGTAACATCACCCCGGGGCAATGGGCCACTGCAGGAGTTCCAGGGGTTTGTCCTCGCCTTCCTTTTCCACTGGATTCCTCCCCGGGAGGCTGGGGAGCCCCTGGCACAGAGAAACCCCATCCCTGGAAGTGCCCAAGGCCAGGCTGGACCCCCCCTGGTCTGTGGAAGGTGTCCCTGCCATGGCAGGGGGTGGCACTGGGTGAGCCTGAAGGTCCCTCCCAAGCCAACCCATTCCATGTTTTCCATGATTTCGGGGCCTGGTGTGATCCTGAGCTGCCTGAGCAGGGAGTGGGAGGGGGCACAGAGGAGCTGCTATCTCAGGGTTTGAACCCCACAGTACAAAACAGAGGAGTGGAAGGAGTGCTGCCTGTGCCCTGGTGATGCAGACACTGCTCTGGAGTCACTGCTGGGAAATGCTTGTTTTCCTGGAGCAAAAGAGTTAAGGTTGCCTAAAATCCTGTTTTAATGAGCCTTTCTAATCACTTGGAGATCTGGACTTGAGCCTTGTTTCCCAAGAGCTGCTGGAACTGAACTTGGAAGAGGGACTGTTTTTATATCCATCTGTAAACAGGACACTTGGTGACCTCAGTGTGACCCCTGAACACTAAAAATTACAACACTGGGGTTTGTTTTCAACCCTGCTCCTACAAACCCCAAACCCACAGGGACCTCATCCCAAGAAGCTGTTTTATCTTGCAGGTGGTTTCCTGGTCCACACCAGCCTTTGGCCCACGTGGGTTGGCAGAGGGCAGAGTGTGCCCCTCACGAATAAGTCCTTTATCTCCTGGCACCTGGAGCCAGCACTGAGGGCAGAAATAGCTGCTTTATCTTGTCCTCTGAGGCACAGGACAGCAGGAGCCCCCAAAATGGGGACAGATTCTCCCATAGCTCCAGGTTACCTGTTTGGATGGGATGGAGCAGCTTCTCCTGCTCAGGGGACATCCTGGAGGTGCAGCATTCTAGTTAATTGTTCTTATAATTATCCAATTAAGCCAAGGGTCAGAGTTCAGCCCTGCCACCAAAGCTGGAAGCAGCTCCTGGCTGGGAAGAGGGATTGCATCAGTCCTGGAGAGCAGGCTGCTGTTGTACTGAGTTATCTGATCCAACAATTACCCACTGAGTTATCTGATCCCATAATTATCCACTAGCCTAATGAGATTCCTGGAGGTGGGAAATCTCCTCCTCGAGGGCGTGTGTGGCCACAGGAGGTGTCTGTGCCAGGAGCTCTGGGTTGTTCCTGCCAGGCAAAGCATCTTTTGGGACAGTTTTGGTGCTCGTGCTGCTCTCCCAGCCAGGCCCTTGGGTGGTGATGGCAAGAAAGGCCTGATGTTCCTCCTGGAATAACTGCAAAGTTCCACTTTGGATAGGGAATCGAGGGGAATGAGCCCCAGGTGGACCTGTGGAGGGCAAAGAGAGCCTTTTATTTGATATGTGGCTTCTCAATAAGGGAAGCTGTGCTGGTGGGAGGCCACGTGGTGTTTGCTGGCTCCAGATGGTCCCTCTCAGCACTTCCAGGGATACCTGCAAGCAAAGCTGCTCGTCTGTGCAGGTGACTGAAGTGCTCAAGGCCAGGCTGGAGCAACCTGGGCTGGGGGGGGAGGTGTCCCTGCCCGTGGCAGGGGGTGGAACTGGGTCAGCTTTAAGGTCCCTCCCGCCCCAAAGCACTCTGTGCAATCCCAGGGTGTTTTTGCCTCTGCAGCAGCAAACCCTGCAGAGCTCGGAGGGCTCTGTTTGGGAGGAAGTTGGGTGAGGTCTCTCTGCTGCTTCCTCTTTTCTCTGCAAACCTCCTGCCCAGGGGAACTGGGGCAGCTGAGCAGGGGCATGGGGTGGGTCACACCCTGAGGAGTTGCCATGATCCTCTTTTTGAAGGCCTTTGCTGTTTGAACCCCTGCTCTCCCCCGGGTGGGATCTCTCCCCCCAGAGCCTTTCCCGTGGCAAAGGCCCTTCCCAGGGTGCTGTGGCTCCGCGTGTGAGCCTGTGAGATTAACAGGGCTGCAGAACAGCCTGTGCTGAGCATCTGTGAGCAGATTCCCTGCTGAGCCCCGGAGTGTGGAGGCTGAGATGGCACAGGGGGTGTGGTGTGGTGTGACCCATGAGTTGGGCTCAGCCTCAGCGTTCCCGGTGCTTCTGCTGAGTAGCACTAACGGGATTCTTCATTTCTGCCTCTGGAGCTGACCTGGTGTGCCCTACAGCTAATTGTATTTGATTCTCTCCCCCTGCCAAGCTCTCCCCCTGTGCTCTGCAGTGCTGCCCACCCCCCAGGCTCCGTGGATCCCGTTGGGCCGACGGCGGAGCGGCAGGTCCTCCCCAGGCAGCACCAGCGAGGATTTCTGTGTGCCAACAGTTAAGGTTGCCCTGTGCTCCTCCTGGTTTGTCTGACTCTTCCCTCCATCCCTTGTCTTGTGAGACCTGGGGGTTCTGTGCCCAAATCAGCCCCTCCTGCCTCGAGGGATTAGGTGGGAGAAGTGTGGTTGAGCCCGGATTAATTCTTGAGTCTTGGCCAAAAAAACGGGTGGAACTGTGAAAATACCTGTAAATATTGGATGGGGAGCAGGAAAGGGAGGCTGAAGAGCAGGTGGCTCGGGAAGGATGGGCTTCCAGGGGAATGGGGGAGTTGGCTTAGTCCAGCCCAACTAATATTCATCTAAAGCACACTGCAAATATTCCCCCAAAGTCTGTGTGACTCAACTCCTCCATCAGCAGCCTCTTGAGTCGCAGCTGAATTTCCTTTTCAGTCAAAGCAGTTCAAAGAGTAACTTTTTAAATAGCTGTTGGAACAGCTGCATGGGAGGGGGCTGATGACTGTGGGGAGTGCTGCAGCCTGTGCCTGCAGTGGGCTCCCAAATCCACAGTGGTGGGACTGAAACGCTCTGCTTGGCTTAGGGAGGCTCGTGTGAGGAGAGAGCTGAGCCTTATGTAAGGGGAGCCTGCCAGAGGGAGGCACGTGGGCTTGTGCATTCATTGGGATTCTGAGCCACAGTGTTCTGTGTGATCTTCCATGGCTCTGCTTTGGAGCTGCTCTGCTCCTTCGGAAAGGAGAGTCTTGGGCATGAAGAGAGGGTTGATTTCGGTTTGGGTGTAAATGGTCAGAAATGAACCTTGTCCTTTAGTGAGCTCGGTCTGAGAAGTGTTTCCAAGTGACAGGCTCTGGGAGGGATCACAGCTCTGTCCTCCCTGACCCTCCAAACACCTCCCTGAGGTTGTAACTTCCCATTCAAGCAAGGGAAAAACGGGGACTCGTTGTGGAATTAGTGGGAGAGTTGTGGGAAGATCCCCTTTAAGCAAAGCCTCTGAGTCACACATGGATTGTGTCCCCACCCCTGCCAGGAATAGGTAACAGGGATAATCCCCTGCCACGCTGAATCTGTGCCAGCTGCACTGACCCACCTGGGGACAGCAGGGTGGCAGAGGGTGCAAATCAAGGCTCCAAAAACGCCAAGCTGCAACTTCAGGGAAGTTTGTTCCTATAGTAACTGCCAGGAGTTACATAAGGAATCCCACAGGCTGCTGTGCCAGGCTCTGCAGTGCAAAGGTGGCTCATCCTCCCAAATACAGGGTGGTTTTCAGACCAACCAGAGGGTCAGGAGCAGCTCTGCTCCCCTTCAGGTTGGTCCTCAACAGTGGGCACTCCCTGTGGCCCAGCAAATGTAGGGCAGAGTTGGGGCTCTGAGGAGAAGCTGCCTCTGAATGTGGATTTACCTGTGCTGGGACTGCACATTCAGTGCCTTGATAAACTCCTTACCTCTATTTTTGGCAGAACTTGCCATCCCTGACTGGCCTTTCCTTAGGAATGGTGGCTGAGAGTGAAAAATAGTCCATGTTTAGCTGCAGGTATCGAGGGGATTCTCAATCAAGCAAAAAGTGATCCAGCCCTGCCACTCCTTCCCCTTTGAGGGGCTGTTTTTAAGGACTTGGTGACTTCTCAAAGCTCCACAACTGAAATGAGATTGGAGAAGAGGGCTTGAGTATTTTTAACATGAAGTGGTGAATTAAAAACATCTTGTAAGGGATTAAATTCTGTTTTACACCATTAAAATTCAACTTAGTAGTGGCAGGAGAGCTTCCACCCTGCTGCTGTTCACAGGTGCCTTTGGGCACAGGGGTGGTGTTTACCTACTGCCTAAATTTTATATAATTCATGGAAATTCAGGCCTCCTTGAAATCTGCAATTTTTAGGACCGACTGGTGTGTAGTTTTGGTTAAAAATGATGCAGGAAGTGCATGGACTGACTTTATAGGTGTATTTTTAGTCTCTGTCACCGATATTGGTGATGTCACCCAGTCTTCTCGCCTGGATTTCTGTCACATCGCTGCTTGAAATCGTCCCTTTCACAGCTGATTTTCCCCGGGAATAAACATCACTTTCCCCAGCAGCAGGAGGGACCCACCCTGCTGTTTCACAGCCCCTCTTCATTTCCTCCACCCCCCTCGTCTGTGCTGGCCTTCAAAGCTGGAGATGCCACCGGTGATAAGCTCTGCACCGAAAACTGCACAAATTCTCCCTTCAAAAGCCCTCAAATATTGGGCGTTTTGGGCAAACTGCAGCATTTCGAGCCTGTTCCGAGGGGAAGCAGCAGCAGCTTGGTGGGGCTTGGCCAGGGAGGTCTGGGGAAGGAGAAGATTTCTAAGGCAGAGCTGGAAGCTGCTGGAAGGAATATTCTCGTTCTTCCTTTCTCCTGCAAATAGTGGGTAAGGCCTGTAATTACTGAGGGGGGGAAAAGGACTAAGCTAAAAAACCCAAATTCTTTCAAAGAGTGGCATAAAGTTGAATTTTTAACACCCCAGTCAGCCCTAGGGGTTGAAGGTTTCATGAAATGCAGAAGATGCAGGGGGTGGGCAAACACCAGCCCAAGGGCAGCTCTAAAGAGCAGCAGGGTGGGAGGTCACACTGGGTTGAATTCTGGTGGTGTAAAATAGAGATTTTACACCATTTAAGGTGCTTTGTGCATCCCTGGGTTCCTGAGAGCTGCACTTAGTCTGGGGCTAAATCTGGGGCTGCAACAGGTCTTGGTGACAAACCCGAGCTGGGCCCGTGACCAGGTCAGGGACAGTGATTAACCTGCAATTAACCCGTGCTAATGACTAAAACAGCTCAGTTGGTTGGGAAATGGTGCTCGATGGGTTTGATGGGTTTGATCCCTGGGTGAGCCATTCACTGGAGGGTTAGACTTGATCCTTGTGGGTCCCTTCCAGCCCAGAATCAGCACGGTTTGGAGATGCTGAGCTGAGTTTAACTGGGAGTTTTAGAGCTTAGCTCATGCCCCCCAGCTGCTGGAACACGGGGCTGCAGGACAGACTCCTCCAGCCAGGAGCAGAGGGAGTTGTTTTGCAGGCCAGGCTCTGTCCCAGCCCCTCTGAGAGCACAGCCAGCCAGTCCTTGAGCAATCTCCTGCCAGAGCAGGCAAACCACGAGGCAAAGGAAGCTCTGGGAGCTTTGGGTGTTTCCTCTTCTGGCTCTGCAAAAAGTGGGGCTTTTCAGCTTGGGCTCTCCAGGGGGGAGGATGTGAAGTCCCCTCGCAGGGGTTGTGCTGCTCCAGGCAGGATTTCCCACATCCCTTTGCCCAGGGAATGGCAGGGAGATGCTCTAGCCCAACACATGGGTTGGTGCTCCCAGGCAGGAATTGTTTGCCCTTGGAATATTGCAGCAGGCCCTGAATTGTGATGCTCTTCCCTTCCAGCCCAGGAAAGCAGCTTTTTTTTTTTCCTGACCTCCCCCCACCCCTTTTCTGGTTTATTTTTAAATGCCTTCTGCTGGGTTATTACTGCAGAAAGTTGCAGGAGGAGCTTGAGCCAAAATGTAGGACCCGAAGAAAGGGTGAGGAGTGAACCCCCTTAGGGTTTCCCGATTGAAAACTCTCAGGGCCGTGAACTCAGAGCAAGTGACTCATTTTTGAAGTGGATCCTCAGGCCATGCTGGGGTTTTAGAGGGAATTGGGAGCCTTTTCAGTAATTCAGATCATTCAGCAGCCCTTGTGGCATTAATGGCTCAGATGGGAGCTGGAGCTGCTCTGGCCAGCCTGGTATGTGGTGTTTATTTTGACAGGCTGGGATATAAAACAGGCTGTGGAAGTGTCTCCTGGAGCCTCTGGATGTGCATCCTCACTTAGGAATCCACTCAAGTATTCAGGGCAGCTCTGTGGAGTCAGAACTGGCTGAGCAATGGATGCTTTTGAGCTCGTGATCTTCCTGCAGCCCCTGCCAGGCTGGGAATGTATGCCAGGGTGGTCTGGGATGTTGTGCCAGCACTGAGGGGGTGGCTGGGCTCCGAAATCCCTTTGGATTCTTCCTCAGAACTGTCGTTTTCCTGAATTCAGGAAGGGCTGGGGCAGGTGTGAGGTGAGGCACAGGGCTGGTGCCAAGAGTCTTGCTTTCCATGGATGGTGAAATGAGCCCTAATGCTGAAACCCCAGTGGTGGCAGCACCAAGTTAGGTGTTGTCTGGTTGTCACTGGAGCAAACTCCCAGTTTTCCAGGTGGGAAGGGAGTCTCCATTTCACCCCTAAGCTCTGGTGGCTCTGAGGGTGCTCAGCCTCCAGGGAACTATTTTTGTAACATCGACCAGAGTGAGGAACAATTCCTAGTGGTTTAACAAGCCAAAACTTTCTGTTACCGTGTCCTCAACCCTCCTGGAGATAAATCCCCGATTCCCTGAGCCTGGAGGGTCCCTGGGAGCAGTTAGTGGTGAGTGTCAGGGTGTGCCCCAGGGCTGCAAGGGGTGATAGTGCTGCAGGGCTGCCCTGTCATTATTTCCTGCTACAAAACCCTTCTCCTCTCAACAACTTTCCCCTTAACTTCAACCTGAAGTCACTGAAGTTTCTGCCCAGTCCTGTCTTGGTTCTGGTTTTGGGGAGTTAAATGCTGCAGCATGTGATGGAATCCACATCTGTAAATACCACCTGGGGCTTTCTCAAGGCTGTCACCTTGCAAACAGATGTGAAACTGTGGGGAAATCCCTCTCTGAGCTGAGCTGGGCCCTTCCCCAGGAGATGTTTTGGTGCAGCTCCTCCATCGTGGCCTCCGAAGAGGGAAGTGGGAGGTTGTTGACAACTGCATCAAACCCTCCCTCTGGCACACGAAACAAGGGCTTTGGAAGAGTTTTAAAGGTTAAAATGTTGGTTTGGCTCAAGCTGGAGGTGCAGTGAGAGTGTGTTGGGGTGTGTGGCATCAGGGCTGGCTGCAGTGCTTTAAAAAGCCACCCAAAGCCCCTCGTTGTGTGGCTCTAGAGCCACCCTGGTGGCACAGGGCACCCTGGGCTCACTGCCCAGCTCCTGCCTCTCGTATAAACACCCCCCCAGCCCCAGCTTTCTGCTGCTTCCTGCAATCCAGGGATTTGGAGGCTTTCTGGTGGCACCTCCTGGCCCTGCAAGGACACCCAGCCCCAGCTGGAACATCAGCAGCAGGAGCTCCCCCCGGGTTGTGTAATGTGTTTATTGCCACAGCCCCTGCTGGCTGCTGGGAGGATTTCTCAAAGCCTAAGTAGTGATTTTTTGGAAATATTCCCTGGCACTGGGGTCCCCCAGAGCTGGGGTTTAGGAGTGCAGCTGTTCCAGACCTGGATGGGCACTGGAGTGGCACTGGAGTTGGGAGGGTGGCACTGGCCCCCTGAGTCATGCTCGTAGTGGCATCGTGGGCTGGGAGGTTGTGGTGGCTTGAGCTGGTCCATGTGACAGCAGTGAGCTGATTACTCCAGCCTGGCTGTAGTATCTGCCTATTAATCCTTTTAGTCCTATAAAAGCTAAATATATCCAGAGTTTTAAATCTAACCTTGAATCTCATGCTTAATCCTGCCCCACAGTCTCACGTTATGGCCCTCGAGGTGTGGCTGGGACAGAATTCCATGTGCAAGCCAAGTGAGGGATCCTGGCTAACACTGCCCCATTCCTTACTTATTCACATGCTGCTGTTATGGATCCTGCTCTGATTGAGTCAATCCTAGATTTTTGGTGGGTATAATGACTGAACAAGGGTGTGCTTTTAATCAGGTCTTGACCAAGAGCTGTTCCTAAACTGGGAAGTGAATTCATCAGCTCCGCTAAATTAATATTGTTCTCAAGGGCCATTCCTGAGTGAAAAAGCAGCAAGTAATGGCAGGGAAGGCCAGAAAACTTAATAAAAGCTCTTTTAAAGTCATGAGTTCCCTGGAACAGGTACTGGAGGTAAGTTAGGTGTTGTCCTGGGGGGGGCTGTGAGCCACAGATTGCATTAACAGCACCAAATCCCTCAGGATACTCCAGACTTTCCCCATAAATAGGAATTAAACTGTTCCCAGCATATCTAGAGACTCAAATACAGCACTGCTTTTTTAGGGCTTTGAAATTACACTTTCCCCCTCTTCCCCCTCCCACCTCACTCTCATTAGCTTTAGGCTTTGCTATTTTAGCAGTGGCAAGACAAGGCAGGGTAACTCTCCATCTGCAGTAATGCCTGGAAAGGGGGCTGGCCCAGGTTGCTGGGGGGTCTCAGGCCCCTCACTCAGGCTGTGGCCGCTCCCCATGCAGGGTGACCCCCAGCTGGGTGGGGGCTGCACACCCACAGCAGGGCTGGGGGGGTGAGGTTTGGACAACTGAGCTTTCAAACCCTCCTTCCAAAGCTGCTCTTCCTTCAGCGGGACTGAGGGGCTGGTCCTGGCAGGGAGAGGGGCTGGGCCCCCCTGCCCACCCCTGGGCACTGCCCACCCCTGGGCACTGCCCTGCTGCCTGGCCTGGGGGCAGGGAGCAAATCTCAGCTTGGCAGTCCTTCCCTTGTGGTGTTTTCCCCCCTGGCATGACCTCCCACCCCCCCGGAGCTCTCCTGCCTGCCCCAGCCGCATGCAAACCGGCACTCTGGCTGGAATGGCCGTTCCCATCCTGGAGCTGTGGAAACTGTGGAGTGAACTGCTAAAGTGGCTCGTGCTGGGATTGCAACCTGGGGTTCCATGGGGGTTTTTTTTTGGGGGGGGGCCAAATCCTGGCCTTGGTGCTGCTGTCCTGGCTCAGCTGGGCCTTCCTGCATCAGACCAAGGAGATTTGATGGGGCACTTCCCGTGCTGAGGACTTTTTGCTGCTCTTCCCACAGCAGCAGGGAATGTTCTGGAACTGATTCCACTGCAACGAGGTTATCTGAGAAAGAAGGGCAAAAAGCAGGAGCACAGACTTGTGTTGAAATGACTGTTGCATCTGTCTAAGCAGAACTCAGGGGGTTGTGGTGTTTTCTTCCCTCTTCCTCTTCGAGTTGTTTGTTTTGTGTAGCTGGAAGAGGGAGGCAATAAATCTCCAAGTATAACGATTTCAACATCCCGCTGCTGTCTTAATTCCAATTTCTAATCTGGATGGGAATGCAAACCCCTCAGTCCCAGTTCACTTGGTACAGTTTCTGAGCTGCTCAAGGCCAAGGATGGGTTGAGCTGGTGGCAAACCCTGGTGTCTCTTTGCAGGGCCACGATGGGCCTCGTGGAACATCGGGGTGTTCATCTGTATCCGCTGTGCTGGGATCCACAGGAACCTGGGGGTTCACATATCCAGGGTCAAATCCGTCAACCTCGACCAGTGGACACAAGAACAGATCCAGGTAACGAGGGTGGAGTAAATCCAGTGGGGCTTTTGGTGAGTGGGGCTTCAGAAATGTGGGAGTAAGCAAAGCCTGAGCAGCCCAAAGGTGTGGGAAGTGCAGCAGGGAGGAGATGAGGGGAAATGCCACCTCGTCAGGCTCAGCAAACAGCAGAGGGGAAAGGCAAATGAGCTGCTGCAGGGTCTGTTAAACTGCCAGGAGCTGCTGCCCACCTCTTCTCCTTGAGGCTCCCAGGAGTCAGATCCTGCATTTCCAGAGGGGCTCTGGGTTGCTGATGTGATACTTACCTTGTCTCTCACTAAACACTCTGCTGTGGCGCTTGGAGTTGGGTAACTGTGCAGGAGGGGGTTGTAGGAGCTGCCCCAGGATTCCCCTGGCTTTGGGTGCAGACAGACCTCAGAATTCCTGCCTGCAGCTCTCAGTGTCTGTGCAGGCCCCACTTCAAGGACTCTTTTTGGTTTCCAGTGTGTGCAGGAGATGGGAAATGGCAAAGCAAACCGTCTCTATGAAGCCTTCCTGCCCGAGAACTTCAGGAGACCTCAAACAGACCAGCATCCTTTCTCCAGGGAAAGACATGGAGCCTGTCCATCCTGGAGCTCTGGAGCTGCACTCCTTGCAGAGCTGAGCAGGAGGGTTAGCTCTGAGGATGAGCCCCCTGAGCTCCCTGTGAGCCTGGCCATGGAGCAGGGAGGGGGAAGGATTGGTGCTGGGCTCTGGGGGTGGAGAACTGGGACACCAGTGTCACCACATGGAGCTATTCCAGACTCCAGAGCTGTGGTAAGTAGGAGGGTTGGCTTCCAAACGTGCTGAGTGGAGACCTAATTGTGGCCTTCAGTGCCTGAAGGAGCTGCAGGAAAGATGGGAAGAAACTTGGGTCAAGGGCCTGGAGTGTCAGGACACAGGGAATGGCCTCCCACTGCCAGAGAGCAGGTTAGGTGGGATATTGGGAAGGAATTCCTCCCTGTGAGGTGGGCAGGGCCTGGCACAGGGAAGTTGTGATCCCTGGAAGTGCCCAAGGCCAGGTTGGAGCAACCTGGATTAGTGGGAGATGTCCCTGCCCATGGCCCGGATGGGCTTTAAGGTCCCTCCCAACCCAACTCATTCTGGGGTTCTGTGATAAAGAGGTTTAATGTTTCTGGAAACTTACCTAAAAAGCCCCCCAGGAGCACCTCTCCACCATCACTTTCTGTCCTGAGCTGGTGCCAGAGGTGCTTTTTTGTGTGCAGGATGGAGCTCTGGCCACTGTAATCCGTGCTAATGACATGGAGTAAATATAAAACAGTGAAGAAAACACACTGAGAATCTAAGCCCTGGTTTAATGTACCTTTTATAGCACTGTCATGCCTGGAATAACCCAAGGGCAAAAATCGAGCAGTGAAAGGAGTTTGGATCCAACACTAAATTATTTTAAGAAAGTTACTGCTGGAAATGCTCTTTAAACAGTCATTAGTTTAGTTACAGCCTGTACCTTGTACCTACATGTCAAATAATACTATGTAAGGCTTCTATTCTGGACTGAGTTGTCTTTAACGAGCTGCTGCAGAGCCGTGGAGAGTTTCATCCGGGATAAATACGAGAAGAAGAAATACATGGACAGAAGCATCGACATCAATGCCTTCAGGGTCAGTGTCTGAGCACCCCCGGAGTGGGTGTGAGGTGGGAGTGTGTGTCTGTCCCGGCAGTAAGTACTGCCTGGGTGACAATAGCGTTTAAATGTTCCCTGCATTAGTGACTAATCCCTTCTCCAGGCTGGTGGCAGTCAGTCACGGAGGGAGAATTGAAACTGGGGAGACCTTTGAGGGCTCTGGTGCAGTTCCTTGCTCAGAGCAGGGCAAAGAAAAACCCTCACATTGGAGCTGTGGATTTTTTTAGATCAATAACAGCATCGTGTGTGAACTTTGGGTGTGATGGCCAGTTTTGTCACAAAAACCCAGCTGAAATGTTCCCTGGATTAGTGGCTAATCCCTTCTCCAGGCTGGCTGCACTCAGGCATGGAGGGACAATTCAAATCGGAGCAGACTCTGAAGGGTCTTGCTCAGAGCAGGACAGGTGCCAATCCTGAGCTCACACACAGCTCTTCAGCTGCACCTGAGGGGCTTTACTCAGGAACAGCATCAGGTATGAACTTTCTCCTGGTGTGGTGATGAGCCCTGACCCTCATCAGGGTGTTCTTCCTTCCAGAAAGAAAAGGATGACAAATGGAAAAGGAGTAACGAGCCTGTGTCAGAAAGAAAACTGGAACCCATCATCTTTGAGAAGGTGAAAATGGTAAGAGCAGCAGGAATGGTGGAGGCTCAGCTGTGGAGACAGCCCAGGCAGAGCAGAGGGAATGCAGCCTGCTCTGGGAGCATTTTTTGTGGCCTCACTCACAGCAGTGGGTGCTTTGAGTCACTCTGGTGGTGGGAGCTTGTTTGCCTCTGCTCACCCAGATAATAAGCAGATGTGCTGTGCCTTGCACTGCAGAGCAGATTGGAATCCAGCTATTCCCTGCTTAGTTTTCCAGCCTCAGCAGCTCCTTTTCCCTACTTCAGAGCCTGCTTGAATTTGACAGTGGGCTCTGACAATAAAGCAACTCTGTAATACTCACCCTGAAATTCTCTTTTTGGATGAGCAAAGAGAATTTCACTTTCATTTTCCACTTCTTTCACTTAAGTCCACTGGAAAAAGAAAAGGATTTTAGGGGTTAATCTCACAAAAACCTCTGACATACCAAAGTAAACCCAAAATGTGATCAAAACTTGTGGTGTTCTTTTCCCCCCAGCCTCAAAAGAAAGAAGAAATGCAGCAGTCTAGAAAAGGTTCTCCGAAATCTGAGCCAGTAATGGACTTGCTGGGACTTGGTAAGAGCCTTTCCAGCCCTGTTGCCCTCGATTTAGAGACTTTATAGTCCATCCTGTGAATTTGATGGGCTTTTAGTGCTGGTTTTCCATGTCAGGTGAGCAGTGGGAACAGTGGCTGTTGTACTGGAAGTGCTGCAGTGCAGCCCAAGCAGAGCCCTCAGTGCTGCAGCAGGAAGGGTTTGCCTTGGCTTCTCCTTTCTGCTGGAGCAGTTTTGTGCCCCAAGGGTTGCAGGAGCAGCTCTGTGGCTGCCCCTGAGCCCCTTCCCAAGCCCTGCTCCGCTTCCTCCTGGGCCCCAGAAGGACGAGGGAGGCTCTGCCAACGTGGCTCAGCTCACTGGGCTGGGGTGGCACCTTGGCAAGGAGGTGCCCCCCAGCCCCCACAGCTCTGTCTGTCCCAGATGCTCCCGTGACAACGCCCGTGACAAACGGCAGGCCCAGCAGCCTGGAGAAGGACCTGGACCTCTTTGCATCCATGGCATCGAGCTCAGACTCCAGGAAGGTGAGCAGGGAATGTTGGTGCTTGGCACAGGCTCATTAGGTCATAGAACCACGGGATAATTTGGGTTGGAAAGCACCTTAAAGGTCATCTCTTCAGTGAGCAGGGACAGCTTCCAGCTGCTCCAAACCCTGTTCGACCTGACCCTGACCACTTCCAGGGATGGGAATTAATTCCTAAAATATCCTCCTTAATCTAAATTTGCCCTCTTTCACGTTAAAGCCATGACCCCTTGTCCTACCACATGTCCCTGTAGGGAGCTGCTGGGCTGAGCTGCTGGTGCTGGATGCAGAGGTGGCACTAACCCTGTGTCTGTCTCAGGTCATTGGCTCTATGCCAACCTCTGGAAGTGCCGGTTCCGTTCCCGAAAACCTGAACCTCTTCCCTGAGCCGGGAGGCAAAGGGGAGGAAGTGGGGAAGAAACAGCTCTCCAAGGACTCCATCCTGTCCTTGTATGGCTCCCAAACCCCTCAGCTGCCTGCCCAAGGTACCACAGGGCTGAGCTGTTCCCTGGAAAACAGCCCTTGGGGTGGGGGGTGTCCTGGGAGCTCACAGAGATGTGGGAATGGAGGTGATCCTTGAGAATCCCACAACGGCTTGGGTTGGGAGGGACCTTAAAGCTCATCCACAGGGGACACCTCCCAGGGCTGGGGCAGCCACAGCTTCTCTGCCCAATCTGTGCCAGGGCCTGCCCACCCTCCCGGGGAGGAATTCCTTCCCAACATCCCACCTAACCCTCTGGCAGCGGGAAGCCATTCCCGGCATCCCATCACCACATTCCCCTTTCCAAAGCCCCTCTCCCGCTCCCTTGGGATCTGTGAGCAGCACCAGGTCCCCATTCCATGTCCCCCAGGACAAGGCAGAGCAGCTCTTCCCTCCCTCCCCAGGAGCGATGTTCATGGCCCCGGCTCAGATGGCGTATCCCACGGCGGCGTATCCCAGTTTCCCGGCAGTGACCCCGTCCAGCAGCATCATGGGGGGCCTGATGGCCCCGTCGGTGGGGATGGTGGCCCAGCCGGGGCCCACGGGCATGGTGGCACCCGTGGCCATCCCGGCGGGCTACGTGGGCAACGTGCAGGCGGCCGTGCTGGGCGTGCCCAACGGCATGATGGGCACCCAGCAGGGCGGGTACGTGGCCGGCATGGCAGCCGTGCCCCCGCCCGTGTACGGGGTGCAGCCGGCCCAGCAGCTGCAGTGGAACATCGCCCAGGTGAGCCAGGGCAGGGGGGGGGCCTGCAG
>VXBX01005336.1:431676-449501 GCA_013400415.1 Scytalopus superciliaris
AAAAAAAAAGAAGAAGGATATTTACAGCTCTCCACGACCAGTTTTGGTAGGTCAGGATGTGCCTCCTGACACGTCCTCTCTCCTTTACGGGCAGGAGGGGCTGGTGGAGCTCTCCAGGGAGGACTGGGAGAGGCGGCGGGTCAGAGGTCCGATGCTGGAGTCGGCCAGCGAGGAGGTGGGGAAGAGTTTGTACCAGCCCGCCACGGTGCTGGAGAGATCCAGCTCCTCCAGGATGATCTGGGCCATCCCCATGAAGCACTTGTGGTCCATGCGCCCGTAATCGCCCCAGACGATCACCTGCGGGCACAGGAGGGGTTGTGGAGCTGCCAGGTGGGAATTCTGGGGGTAACTTGGCAAACTCAGCGTGCCCGCATGGAGAGGACCTGCCGTGCCCGGGGTGGGGAAGGTCTGAAGGACAGCAGGGTGGGCACTGGGATTGCTCCCCTCACACTGTGAGGGTGGCCAGGCCCTGGCACAGGTTGGGCAGAGAAGCTCCATCCCTGGAAGTGTCCAAGGTCAGGCTGGAGCAACCTGGGCTGGTGGAAGGTGACCCTGCCCATGGCAGGGGGTGGAAATGGGTGAGCTTTGAGATCCCTCCCAACCCAACCCATTCCATGACTCTGCGATCCCTCCCTGTCCCAAACGCCAGGGAATTGTCACCTGCAGGACTTTGCCCTGGGGACTCTCCTCAAAGAGCAGAGGCTGCTGGTATGACGGGTCACAGGTTTTCTTCACCACCTTGGTCTTCTTCTTGGCCAGGCAGATGCCGTTCTCCAGCAGGTAAACCTTCACGTAGGTGGCTGTCGTGGGAAACGGGAGAGGAACAGTGACACGGAGCAGGACCCTGTGATGATCCTGGCATAGTGTCCATCCCCCTCCACCCTCAAGCCCCTCCCTCTCCAGCCACCTACCAGGGATGCACTTGGAGCCCATCTTGGGGATGAGTCCCCTCGCCTGGATCACCTCCACCTCCAGCTGCCCGTTCCGGTCAGTCATGCCAACGTGGACATCGCCTGGATGGAGGGATGAGACGAGCTCGGCACTGTCCCCAGTGCCCCAGGGACAGCCACAGCCCCACATCCTCCTTGGGGTTGCCAAAAAGCAGGTGGGAGGTGCCCTCATCACCCAGAGCTCAGGCACACTGAGCATCCTGCCTGATTTGTTGGGAATGTGGAGGAATTCGATGGGAGGACACTTGGACTGTGCCACAGGGAGAGATCTGGGTGAGCCCCCTCCTCCCCATCAGCTCCATCCCCCGGTGGCATCACAGAGGGGTTTTATCCCTCCTGATGGG
Source organism: Scytalopus superciliaris (assembly GCA_013400415.1). NCBI lineage: Eukaryota > Metazoa > Chordata > Aves > Passeriformes > Rhinocryptidae > Scytalopus > Scytalopus superciliaris. The sequence continues at coordinate 432,971 of VXBX01005336.1, forward strand.
AAAAAGGCTGGGATTCCCTCGGCTGAGGGACAGGTGAGGCCCAGCAAGGGCAGGAGGGGTTGGGGCTAAGCCCCCACAATCCCAGAGTGTTTCACCAGGCTCCTTCCCTGCTCCCTGTGGGCAAACCCAGAGGGATCCAACTGCCCCCCTTTCCCTCCCTTCCCGTCCCAGCAGGGGTTTCTGGTCACACAGCCCCGTGGGGGGGCAGGATGGGGCGCCCTGGTTATCAGACCCCCTCCAAAGCATCTCCTATTCCAGCAGCTCCAGCCCCAGCAGGACACGGGACGGACACCCTGGAGTGCCGGGGGAGCAGCTGGGGCCACGCTGCCTGGCTGCGAATCCACACCCGGGTGCCAACATTCCACCACCAGTCCGGATTTAAAAGGGAAAAACGGGACAAAAGGCAGTTGTTCTGTCCCCCCGTTTGCAGCGGGATGCTCGGATGGGCAGAGGGAGCCTCGGGGAAAGGCAGAGCTGCAGCCCTGCAGGCTCCGTCCCAGCGGGAGCGGCACGGCAAGGGCAGAGCATCCACCGGGATGGAGCCCCTTCCCTCTGCGCGCAGCATCCCTGCCCGGTGGGCACTCACCCATCGGGGGGGTTGCCAGCGTCTGCCGCCCCACCAGCTGCCCCGGCCCCAGCCCGTCGAGGAAATCGCTGAACTGGCTCTCGGCGCCGAACCGGGTCGTGGGGAAGATGAACCTGCAAAGGGCTTTGCTGGAGCATCCGGTGCCGAGCGGGACCCCCGGCGGGTGCCCAGCCCCGCTCCAGCACCCCCTCCCCCCGTGCCTTACGTGCCGTCCGAGCTGTTGCTGTTGGTGCTGCCGTCGGTGGATTCCCGGCTGCCCTGCCGGGTCACCCTGGTCCTCATCTCCACCGCGATGCCGGTCTCGGTGCTCCTCCGGATGGTGCTGCGCAGCTTTTTGGGGCCCCCCTCTGGAAGGGGAGGCAGGAGGTGAGCCCTGGTACCTGCCCCTCCCTGCCTTCCTTCTGCACAGCATCCAGCGGGAGTTAGGTGCCTTTCCCTGGGCAGGAATTCCCACAGGACCCACATGTGCCGTGCTGGAGAGCCACGGGCTGCCCGGGATCCCATGTCCCAAATCCATCTCCCACAGTCCTCGCTCAGCACCGATGCCATAGTGACTTTGTGTGGCTGAGAGTCCTCCCTGCACCCCAGACAATCCCCTGCACCCCAAACACACCCCCTCTGCACCCCGGGCATCCCCCCTGCACCCCAGAAGCCAACCCCCCTTGGCATCCCAGCCACTCCTCACCTGCACCACAGCAGCCCCCCCTCTGCTGAGACCTGCCAGACTCAGCTCCCAAGTGCTGGCACCATCCCAGACCACTGCCTTGCCCTCCCAAATCCCCACGTGCCCGTGTCCCAGTGCCAGAGGGGACAAGAACCCCCAGTGCCACCAAGTGGGCACAGCCCCGACATCGCTGTCCCCCATTCTCCACGCTCCCCACTGCCACATGTCCCAGGTGGTGGCAGATGGCAGGAGGAGGAGGAGGAGGGTGGCACGAGCAGCCACTCCTGGCACTGCCCCTGGCACCTGCTGTGTGACCATGTGTGTGCTGGCACTGCCCTGGGGGAGCCAGGTTTGCCCTGCTAATTCCGGGCTGTCCCCATGGCAGGGTTTGCCTGGCCCTGGCAGCTCCTGGGCACCCAGAGGGTCCCGTCCTGCCACCTCCAGTTCTGTGGTTCCCACACTTTTTCCTTGGCTTTTGGAGAACCACTTCAGATGGCTGGAGGGCTCTGCATTAACTCCTCCTTGCAGAGCATTTCCCAGCTCATGGAATGCCAACAAGAAGCAGAATAAAGAAGCAATAACTAGAGGAAAAGCCTGCACTAAAACGAGCTTTGTGCTTCCCCCGCCCCTTAAACAGTTATTTTAAGCATTTAAATATTTCCCAGAGCCAGAGTGTTTGACAAGTCCTGTCTCTTGAGCTCCCTCCCTGCCCTGCCCACAGCCAGCATTGGGTGGAACTGGGGGGGACACTCAGGCCAGACCCAGAGCTCCAGCAACATCCCCACTTTGAGTCTGCAAATGGCTTTGGCACTGGGAGAAGTGCCCGGGGTGGGGGCTAAAATGGGCTGTTTTAGGTGTCTTTTCAGGCATCCTCATCACACCCAGACAAGCCGGGCGCTGGGGGTGGGCACCCCTCTGAAACCAAAGGTGGGCTGGGGGGTGAGCTGCTCACCAGTCTGGTTGAGCTGGAGGGTGCTCTTGCTCCACTGGGACAGCCCCACGATTGCCACCATCTTGGCACCCAGGCTGGAGCGCCTCTTCTTGCTGGCGCTGCCGGTGACGGAGTCGGCGCTGCCCCGCGCGCTCTTCTCCAGGCTGTACATCTCGCCGCTGATGCTGGAGCTGCGCACCACATTCCTGGCCGCCGAGGAGCTGGCGATGGAGCCGGAGATGGAGCCGGAGATGGAGCTGGAGATGGAGCTGGTGATGGAGCTGGTGATGGAGCTGGCATCCCCGTTGAACATGGTCGGCCGCTGCGCGCCCGCCGGCACCGGCTCCGCTCCGTGGGATCAGCTGCAGGGAAGGAAGGGCATGTGGCGTGGCCGTGCTGGCACCCCGAGCAGCCCCCCCTGGGCACCCAAGGCACTTATAAATCCATGGAGTTCAGGTGGCTACGGAGGGTTGGGATGGATCTCGGGGAAAGGCTCTTCCCCCAGGCTCCCCAGGGCAGTGGGCACGGCCCCGAGGCTGCCAGAGCTCCAGGAGGGTTTGGACAACACTCTGAGGAACAGGGTGGGATTGTTGGGGTGTCTGTGCAGGGCCAGGGGTTGGACTGGATGGTCCCTGAGGGTCCTTTCCAGCTCAGGATACTCTGTGATTCTTCCCTGCACATGGAGCAGGGGCTGGCATGGGAAGGGGTGCAGGGCTCCTGTGCAGCCGGGTCACGGGGTGAACACACCAGCCCTTCCCCAGAATCCCACAGGACCTCCACATTCCCAACATCCAGAAGAGTCCTGGATGAGCAGAAAGCTCAGAGTGCCACTAACCCACCTGGGCTGGGACGAGGCAACCCTTGGGTACAGCCCTGCCTGTCCCTGAGGGTACCCAAAATTGCACCCAGCCAAGATCTTCCTGCACATCTCCTTCTCCAAACCACGGCCGCAGCATTCCTGGGTGCTGCTCCAGGCGAGCCTGCTCCACCCTGGGATGGGAATCCCTGGAGCAGAGAGTGCCTGGAGGAGCCAGGGGGAGTGGAGCATGTGCTGGTGGCAGAGGCTGTGCCAGACCTGCTGCCTTCCCTTCCCCATGAATATTTAAACTCCAGCAGGACGGAGCATCCGTCTTCCAAGGAAAGGTGAATTATTAACTGCAGGCCAAGTGAAGCCACTTTATGATAATGGATGGAGGCAGCGCCTGGGAAAATATTTCTCTTCTGAGAGAGAGAGAAATGGACAGGAGCAAAGAGAAGTTCTGGGGAGCAGGGCAGGGTAGGGGGCTCTGCTGCCCACTGCCCTTGGAGAGAGGGGTTTCACAGGGAACAGTGTTGGGATGAGACCTGGCGGGTCAGACACTGCTGAATTTATGGATATCCCAGATATCCCCGATACCTGCAGGGCCAGGAGAGCACAAAAGGCTCCTGCTGCTGTTTCCCACTCCAGCTGCCCGGAGAGCACCGGGCTCTGGTGGGAGCAAATTAGATCAGGAGAGCACAGCGCTAATGGGATCGTTTCCAATGCAACACACCCAGGGATAATCCGCCGCAAGGGAAGCGGCGCGCTCCTCAGCCCCGAGCAAGGCTTTGCTTTACCCTGCCCCTCATTCTACCCCTCAGCTCTTTGCACGACCTGCTTCTGCACAGAGCAGGGGCTGGCAGGACGGTGAAGGGGGTGCCTGGTGCTCAGTGCTGGGCTGGAGACTGGATTTGAGCACTGGAGCCTGTGGCTCCCACTGCTGAGCCGGCCTTGGCATGGCCATGGAATGCTTGGCACCACCACAGCATCCCCAGCATGGCCACGGAATCCTTGGCACCACTACAGCATCCCTGGCATGGCCACAGCATCTTTGGTACCACAATAGCATCCCCCTCATGGCCACAGCATCCTCAGTACCACCACAGCATCCTCAGTACCACCACAGCAACCCTGGCACGGCCACAGCATCCTCAGGACCACAACAGCACCCTCAGCCTGATGATGAACACGCAGCCTCGATGCTGCCTCTGCTCCACTTCCCTTTCCCCAGAAACGTGCAGGGATTCGGGGAACGGCACCAGCTTTCCCTCCACACACTTCCCCCCCCGCCCCATACATTTATTCCCCACATCACAAAACACCGGGATTCTCAGCGCAAACAACCGCCACGCCGCATCCAACCCCCTCCTCCTCCTCCTCCTCCTTCCCTGCCGTGGGAACACATTCCCGAGCCCCCGGGGTGGGAGCAGCCCTTACCACCACCCCGCACCGTCCTTGCGGGAAACAACCACCACCGCCAGCGCCGGGAAGTTCTCCTGCGAGGCAGCCCCGGCTGCCCCCGCGGCCGGGAATGCTGCGGGATGCGCGGAGCCCCCGGGCACGGGCAGCGCTGTCATGGCTGGAGCATCCCCTGGCCGCGCAGCACAAGGCAGGGATAAGCACAACCAGCAGGAAAAAGCGGCTCCCTGTTGCGTTCGGATCGCGGCCGCGGTGCGGGAACCCCGGCGAGGCTCTGCCCTCCCCGCTCACGGCCCCCCAGCACCAAAAAGCACGAGATGGAGGCATCTTACCGCCCTGCGCCCCGGAGGAGGCTCAGCTCAGCCTGCCAGCCCCATCCCGGCCGGAGACGGAGGGTGCCAGGGCTGGGGAATCTTTCCAGGGTTCTGGAGAGCGGGGCTGTGCTGGCGCTGCTTCAGCATCTCCCTCAGCATCTCCATGGTTACATGGCTGACCCAGTTCTCCTGCCAGCCCCAAGCAGGGGCAGAGTGGTCCAGCGGGGTGGGAAGTGCCTCGGAGGGGCTGGGGGCATCCCTGGGTCAGGTCTGGGGGGTCTGATGATCCCACTGAGTCCCTGAATATCATGGAGCTGCCGGGGACGGCAGGGCTGGGAAGGCAGCACGGGGGGTGAGGGGGTCACAGGTGACCCCAGGAGGAGAGGGATCCCAGTGATCCAACAGCAACAGGGGCTGCAGGTGTGGGAAGGAACAACCTGGCCCCAAACATTCCACAGATAAAGGAACGAGAGGTAAAATACTGAAAAGACAAATTGGTGCTTTGGAAAGGGCTCCGGAGAAGGGGGGAGAAGACCAGCAGGTGCCCCCACACAGGTGGGAAAGAGCCCCTGAGGGTGGGTGGGGAGAGGAGGAGGAGGAAGGTGATAAATGAGCACAGTGGGGGTGGCTGGGATGCTGCCTTGCCAGGGAAGGAGGCAGAGAGATTTTGGGGGCTGCCTGCTCCCTCAAAACCCTCAGGCTGAGTCTTCCCAGGGAGATTTGGGGTTGGAAACCCCCAGCAGTGGGGCAGCAGGTTCTTCTTGCCCCCTGGATCCCTGAGCTGGGGCTGCCTCCTGGAGGGAGAGCACTGAAAGCTGCTGATGTGTGGAGCACAGAGGTCCTAAAATCAGCATTTTTGGGGAAAAATAAAGCTTTCTAGAGCTGCGACTTTGAGGCCATGCCAGTCCTGAGCGGGCACAACCCACCAGGGCAAGCCACAGCAGCACAGCTCACACAGACTCCTCCTTGTATTTGGGAATAAGGCAAGGGCTTATTTCCCCTAAAAGTACTTCCTTCTAATTAATTGCTTCAGCTTTGATAGGCAGTTGCTCGTATAAATTTAAATGCCCAACAAGGGGCATAATTGGATGCACGTGAGCTGAGAACTTGGGAGTAACTCCAGGAACTGGAATTAAGCACCTCATGGCTCAGGTAGGTTATAAAAGTTACACCCTGGCTGGGACTCGCTGCAGGATTAACCTGCAGCACGAGCTCCATGGGAAACAGAAACCTTGGAATTAAAGGATTGGTCCCAATGTGCTCCAGCTGTAGGAAAAGCAGAGCGTGGAGGGGAGAGGTTTGCATGGGGCTGTGCTCAAGAGTCCTGTGGGAACAGCTCCTGCTCCTGGAAAAAAGGCCTGGCTGTTGGATGAGCGAGGTTTAGTGAGTCTGTGCCTGGGAGGAAGAAGAGGAGGAAGCCACAGGACAAATCCCACAGCGTGTCCCAGTCCAGATGATTCCCTAAAAGGTAGGTCTGTCTATTTTCCATCAGGATGGGAAGTGCTGGTGGTTGTGGTGTGGGCTGAGAGCTCCGTGTCCTGAGAGCTCCATGTCCTGCACAGCCACACCAGTGGCATGGTGGTGATAAGGGCCAGGGATGTCCCCAAGGGCTCAGAGGTGGTTTCGTGGAGACCAGCTCTGCCAGGACCCAGGCAATGCATCACAGCTCTTCTGGGAGAAACAGAGGGATGGTATTCCTCCAGGGTGGAAGCAGGTACTGCTCCTGCATAGGGATGGACTGGGAACACCACTGGGACCCAGAGCCAGAGGTGAGTGGGGGGGTTCTCCAAGCAGGAATGACACAGGAGAACTGACTGTCCCATGCCAAGAAGTCTTCCTCAGTCCCAGCACGTCCAGATGCACCTTGGCCACAGTAATTTACTTTCCATTCCCATCCCCAAAGCCTGTGTCCATCTCCAGCCGGCCTGGATGCCACAGCTCCAGCAGAAGTGATGCTCCTGGGAGATGGGAAACATCCAGGAGCACCAGCACAGGGAACCAAGTATTTCCCAGTGGAACAGGCAGGAACACAGCGCCTTCCCACCCCTAACTCATGGCCATCCTTCACTGGGGGGTGGAATCCGGGGCCATCCCGGTGGGCTGACTTTGGGCTGAGCCCCTGCTGAGGCACCAGGAGCCCAGAGCTGCGCCCTGAGCGCCCGTCCCTCTCCCCATGGCCCAGCGTGACGTCTGCTGCCCGGGCAAATCAGATCCGTGCACAATCCCAGCGTTTCCTAGGCAACAGAAAGGAATCACAGGAGCAAAAGCCACCCGGCAAGGCTGTGGCTGGGGGGACAGCCGGGCCCTGCCGAGCCCAACCGGCCAGGGTAGTCAGGGGGGCTCGTGGCACCCCTGATGGTCCAAACTCATCCCACGGATGGAGCAGTATGCCAGGGCTGAGCTCGGAGCCTCTGCACTGGTGGTGGCCACTTTGGGCAGCTTGGGATGGAGCAGGACCCCACTGGGGACACGCACGAGCCGGCGCGTGGCCACCACCGGCAGCCACGTGGCCCCAAAATCTGGGACACTTCCACGGGGACACATAAAACCAGCCCGGGGTCTTTGATGGCCCCCGGGGATGAGCCAGGAATGGGATCACCTTGCTGAGATCCCAACCCCTCGCCTGGTGCTCAGACACTGAGGGCTGGCAGTGCCATGCCGGGGCCGGGACCGGTCTCCTCTGGCACAGAGGGAAGGAGGGGATGGGGAAGGAGGGGATGTGGGAAGGAGGGAATGTGGAAGGAGCTTTTCCCGTTACCCGGCTGCCGCTGCCTTTCCGGCTGCACGGCTCCCAGCTCTGCAATGCAGCTCACACAGCTCGTCTGCTGTGTGTGAATCCCATCAATATTTCATGGAGCAGCTTCCTCCAGGGGAAGGACTGCTATCAGCTCTGGCTTTCTGCTGCTCCTACCAGCGCTCCGCTGCCCGCACAGAACAGCTGATTTCCTTCCACCGGTGGCCAGCACTCAGCAGCCCCCCCTTTCCCTCCCCGTTCTGCATTGGCAAACATCCCTTTGCCTTCCAGGGGCTTCATATCCCACACGGGCCAAGAGCTCTGAAGTCCCCTCAGGTTCAAATCAAAGTGCTGACCAGATTCCACCTCTGGTTGCTCGTGGCCAAAGTGTCCCCAGGGCCGAGCCAGCAGCTCCAGGATGGGTGATTAAACCCACCCACACCCTCCACTGCCCCCCCAACCCCGTGTCCAACAGCAGGAGGTGCCAACAGCCCAGACCCTGCCTGGCTGGATCCGACTTTCCCTGCCCAACCACATCCAGCCTGCAGGTCCCAGCTCGCTCCTGAGCCCAGCAGGAGCCGGGGGGGAGCAGGTTTGTTTGCAGAAAAAGTTGCTTTTTTAAATGCTAAGGCTGCACTATTATTGCAAAGCTTCTTTGGGGATCAGCAGAAAACTTGCTTGCCGTAGGAAGAGTTCCGTGAGCCGGAGCGATGCCAGGAGGGAGCAGCGGGAGCCTGCGGCAAACACCCGTCGCTCCTCCACGGCTCTGCCCGACCTGGCACAACCCCTGCGGTGCCACCAGCACCTGTGCCCCTGGGGGACGGGATGATGGAGCCCTGGAGCAGCTGATCCCGGCAAGGTGCTGCTGCCCGTGCCGTGGCTGGGGATGAGGGTGACGCGCGACAGCAAGATGAGGCCAAAAGCTCTTGTGTTGCTCCACCACCCAACTAAAATCAGTGCAATTCCCCGTTTTCAGGCTGAGACCTCCAGCTCCAGGAGTGCCTTTGTCTGTGGGAAGGGTGAGGAGCTGGGAGAGGCTCCCACCATGGCCCCTCACAGCATCCCGGGGCAGGGAAGGAGCCCTGAGGAACACGGAGTGCCAGCAGGGCTGTCAATCGCAGCAAAACCACTTTACAGTGACTCCGAAGCCAGGCTGTTTCCCTGCTCTTTGAGATGCTGTGACAAAACATTTTAAGTGCGTTGACAGCGAGGCAAGGAGCTGGTGTCGCATGGCTTGGGTTTTAATAAGCAGGAAAATTAGGGATTTTCATCATCTTAAACTGCATCTTGTACCCGTGTGATGTTTCCCGGAGGGCTGTGCTGCGGTGAGAGCCCACGGAGGGCCGAGCTTGAGGGAGATGAACTGGGGGTGTGTGTGTGTGGGGGGAAACTGGAGGGGATTTGCCCCCTGAATTGGGGTGAAAGGGGCCAAGCAAGGAGCAGACCGAGATGCCACAACCTCACCCTCTGTCCCTGTCCCACAAGGGGTGTTGTGACTGGTGCTGCAACGGGGACGAAGCAAGAACTCGGAGTGCTGGGATGTGGGAGGTGGCACAAGTTTGCCCTCACAAAAGGATGTCAGAGAAGGTGCATCAGGAGAGAAGTGTGAGCACAGCAGGAGTGGCTTTTGGGAGGTGTTGGTGCAGAAAGAAACGGGCACACGGCAAACTGGGCTGGAGGTGAGAGGTGCAGCCACTGGGCTGCGAGGGAAGGGGCTGGTTTGGGCAGGTGGTCCCACAGCCTGCAGCAGAGGGAGGACTCCAGGCTGCTGTGCCTGGCAGCAAAGCCTGGCTTTGGCCTGCAAGCAAAGCCCATCTTCCCCGTGCCTCTGGCCAGGGGAGATCTGCAGCCTCCCGCTCTCAGCACACTATTGAAACAAGCAGCACAGCCCATGGGATGCTCCCTGGGCACCAAGCGATGTGATTCAGCCTCAGGAGCCCCCTTGCTGTGCTTCCCAGACCCCCAGGAGTGGGCACTGGCCACACAGAGCCCATCACGGCCACCACCCCTGGTGGGGACCACCCGTGAGCTCCCACACCGTGGCCCTGGGGCCAGTTCTGAGGAGCAGAGCTGAAGGGGGACGTGGTGGGGACACGGCAGGTGGCCAGACCTGTGCCCAGTGGGGTGCCAGGGGATAAGTGATGCCCACGCTGCCCTCGGGCTTCTCCCCACTCGCTGTCACCCCAGTTACAGCAAGAAGGAGCAGCACAGGGGTCTCTGCCCATCCCGGGGCACCGTTTCACTCTCCCTCACCCTCTCCTTAACACATTTCCCTGCAGAACCAACCACGGCACCTGCCCCCAAACACGGCGGAGAGCAGAACAGACTCTCCGGACCGAGCAAGAGGCAAACCAAGACACGACGCCGGGAAGCCCGGGACGGGCTGAGCCCCGGCCGCACACGAGCATCGCGGTGCCCGCACGGTGCCCGGGGGCCAGACCCTCGGCAGGGCACCCCGGCTCTCCCGGGTCCCTCTCGCCGTTCTCCCGGCCGTGGGGACCGCCGGGCACGGGACGGGGTTGACGTCAACGGGCTCTCAGCGGGGATGATGGATGGCACGGGAAAGCGCTCCGGTTGCCGAGCCGCTGGCCGGGGAGCGCTCCGCTGAACCGGCCCCCGGGGAGCCCTCGGGGACCGGGAGGGTGTGTGGGGCGGGGATGGGGGGCAGCGCGGCCGCAGCCCCTCCGCTTGCTGCGCAGCGATGGTTTTGGGGTGTTCGCATCCCGGCTCGGAGCCTGGGGAGTGTTTTCGGGGCGCCGCGGGGTGAGAGTGGAAAGCAGCGGCGTTATCCCCACGGCGGTCGGGACCCCCTTTCCGTCTCTCCCCATCCCACCGCTCCGCATCCCGGCAGCGCATCCGCGACGGGCATCCCACCTCCCTCCCCAAAAAGCCCCCCCAGGAAGCCCCCCACNCCCCAGAGCTCCGCGGGGAGAGATGTCGGCCGGACCCCAAAAGGCGGTGGTGGGACCCTGCGTCCATCAGGTGGAGCCGGAGGGATGATGGGAGCATCCCGCACCTGTCAGCGGGACCCCGGGAGGCTCCAGCTGCATCCTGCACCCATCAGCTGGACCCTGCACCCATCACCTGGATCCTGCACCCATCACCTGGATCCTGCACCCATCAGCTGGACCCTACACCCATCACCTGGATCCTGCACACATCACCTGGACCCTACACCCATCAGCTGGACTCTACATCCATAAATTGGCCCCCATGAGCCTCCAGCTGAACCCTATACCCATGAGCTGCACTCTAGAGCCATTAACTGGACCCTAGATACATCAGATGGACCACAGGAGTCTCCAGCTGGACTCTGCACCCATCAGCTGGACTCCAGACCCACTAACCAGCGCCCAAGAGCCATCAGCTGGATCCCACACCCATCGACTGAACCCCAAAAGCCACCAAATGGAACCTGCACCATTCAGTCAGACCGTATATTCATCAAACAAAGCCCAGGAGCCTCCAGATGGACCCTACACCCACCAGTTGGACTCCAGAGCTGCCACCTGAGCCTTCTCTCACAGCTGGACCCCAAGAGCTGCTGCCAGACCCCAGTGCTGACACCCTGCGTGTCCCCATGCAGACCCCAGAGCCCGCACTGCCCCCAGGAGCCTGGGAGGCTCCGGGCAGACCCAAAGCGCTGCCAGCAGGTCCTGCTCAGCCTGGGTGGCCACGGGGCTCCTCTGGGAATGCACAAATGCCCCGGCTCCGATGCCTTGGCTGGAGCAGGAGCGTGGCCTTCCCAGAGGGACAGGGACCGAGGGGGCACTGCTGCCACCCTGGCTCCCTGGGAAGGAGGGATTCTGAGCGGAGAGGCAGCGATTCCCGCGCTGCCCTTGGACTCACCTTGGCTCCCTGGATACAAACACTAATTTCCCTCTAAGCAGCGTCTCTCTACTCCTGGTAAATTCCTCCAGTGCTCTCCCTGCGTTGCCTCTGCCGGCTGCGCACCGTGGCTGACATGGAGCCACGTGCCAGGAGGAAACCCTCCTTCACCGGCTTTAACTCTGTCCCTCCCTAAAATACTGCCAGGCTTGGATTTCCTGCTGGGAAGGCTCCCCATCTGCACCATGCTGGGGGTCCTGGGACCACCACCAGCACCTCGGGCTGCAGGAAATCACCCAGCCCTGGCTGGGTTCCTGGTATTGGGATCGGGGTCTGGGGAGTGATTTGGGATCGTGTGCCCGGGGTGAGTACGGTGCTCAGTTGGTGGGGGGGAAATTCCCCCTGTGGCAGCTGCTGGAGGGGAAGGACAGGGAAAACTGGGATGTGGCAGGTCCTGGAGTTGTGCACGGGAAAGCTGGTAAGGAACAGGAATAGCTGAAAGAACTAAATATGGAAACTTGGATAAAACAGCGCTGAAGTAGGGAGATGGTTTCCTAACAGAGTTCAAAGCATATAAACAAACTCAGGGAGGAGAGAGGTTGTCCAGAGGGGCCTTTGTGAGGAATAGTCAGGAAAAGCAGATGAAAATCTCTCAGTAGGGAAGCCTATTCCATCAAAGAAAGCTTCCAGCTTTGTGGAGAAAGTGTCAACCCTGGGAACATATTGTTTGGGGGCAAGAGGTAGTGCAAACACATGCCTCAGCCACGGACAAGATTCTCCTTACACATTTTATCCAGCTGGCACATTTCCATGATAAAACAGGAAGTTTCATGGCAATAATGATAAAATAATGACAGGGTTTTCTGTTCCATTGGAAGTTTTTTGCCTGACTCTGGTTTTCTGCTTCCCTTGGCAGGTTGTTGTGGGATCACCAACCTCAGCCCAGGAGGGACGTGCTGGTTCGTTCCTGCAGATTCCAGCCTGGGGCTGTGTGGCACCAATCCCTTGGAGCGGGGTGGACAAACCCCCAGGCTCGGCCTTGTGCTGGGATCCCATCAGAGCTCTCCCACCTCTAATGTCTCTTAATGCCTTAAGGAGCTCAGCATTCCACCCGCTTTGCCGGCTCCTCAGCACCTTCTCCTTCACCTCTTGGGTTTGTGCCGGCAAAAAGGGGGTGGTTTAATGCGATTATTCCGGTAAAACCCCCGTAAGAGGATTCCCAGGGCTTGGCTTCACAGCCCTGCAGGGGCTGTGGGCAGCAAGTGGATGGGGATGAGCCGGGTGTGGGATAGCAGGACGCCTGGGAGAGGCTTTGGCAGCTGAGCCAAACCGTGGTGTCCCTGCGAGGGTGACCCGGGATCTGCAGCCCCCGGGGGTGCCACGTGCTGCCTTTCCCTGGCACAGGGTGGGCATCTGCCCGTGGTGTGGATCCTGCTCGTCCTGGAGAGAGCTGGGTGGAAGGGGCAGCAGAAACACAGGGAAGGGGAAGAAGAAGCTGCTCTGGGAACTCTGAGGTTGCCCGGGAGCTCCTGGGGCTGAGCATTTGGAGAGGGAGAAGCTGCACCTCATGAAGGGTTATGGGGAGAGGATGGTTTAGGCTGGGATTGGGCAAAGCCACTGTGTATTCCCTGGAATAACCCTGCCCTGGGAAGGTGCCAGTCCGTGCCCAGAGCCAGGCTGTGGGATGAGCCCGGGTGGGCAGAGGGGCTCCTCCCCTTGGCCCTGCTGGATGTGCCCACCAGGCTGAGCTGCCAGTGCTGTGCCAGCCCTGCAACTCATCCCTCCCTGCACTGCCGTGTCCCACTTCCCACAGGAACATGCGGAGAGGCTGCAAAATCTCCTCTCACTCTCCTGCAGGAGCAGTGGGGTCACACGTGCTCACCAGTGGGATACCGGGAGAGCCAGAGTGCTGAGCCAGGCAAGAGGCACCCCTGCTCTGGGACAGCCACTGTCCCAATCCCAGCACCCAATCCCAGCTCCGAGCTGGGAGCTGCATCCTCCACCCACTGCCAGCAAGGTGGAAGCGCTGAGCTGGGAATACTGGGAATGAGACCTCCCAGTTAGTGCTGGGCTGAGCACCTCAGCTCCGAGTGGCTCATCTGCAGCTCTCAAAGTTTCCAGATTTCCTGACTCTGAGGGGTTTTGCTGATTTCTGTCATCTCTTCCCCAGGGATGGAGGGCTGGGACAGCAGGATTTGTTTGAGTGCTTCCATCTGGCTCAGAAAAGGTAAAAGCACCTCTGTTGTGGGACACAGGCTCAAACCCCAAACTACCTGAGTACAAAAGGTGACCTACAGCCCCAGGATTGACACTGGATCATCCCCATCATCCCTCAGGCTTTCTGGTCTCCCAAGGAATCCTTTGGCAGCACCCAAACTTATCATCTCTCCCAGGTCAAATTATCTGTCTGGTGTTTAATTTCAAAGCAGAGACAAGGTTTCTACAGGGGCTGCAAAAATCTGTGTCCAGGCAGGTAAATACTTTTACTAAATATCCTTAAATTTATTGTATGGATGGCCCCCAACGAGGAGAGGCACCAGGTGGGACATGGCACTTCCACCTGGGGGATGAACCAAGATGTGGCACAAAGGGTCAGGCCAAATGGGCCCCAAAATCTGGCCCTAAATAGCCTTCTTTCCCCCAGAAATTTACAAGGCAGCATGTCCATATCCATAAACAATTTAAATCCAGGTTTTCCCTTGCTTGTGGATTATTGTCCCAAAGCAACAGCTTGTTTGGGATGAGTCCAGAGCCCTGCTGGAACGGGAGTCCCGGGGGACGGCGGGGGCTGAGCTGGGAAGGGCCAGGCTTGGCCCTGCTGCTCTCAGAGACGCTCTCCCTCAGTGCCAAACAAATCCAGCCCTCCCAAATCCGGCCCCGGGGTGCAGTTGGAGCAGCACAGCTCCTCAGGGAGCGTGGGAGGGCTCAGCTGAGCAGGTGGCAGGTGCTGGCTAAGTGCAAACTCAACAAACCACCACCGAATTTATGCAAGTGCTGATAAAGCTGAGTGGAAAAGCACTTTCTTCTTTCCTTTTTTTTTTTTTTTTTTTTTTTTTTTCCCCCCCCCCCCCCTCTTTTTTTTTTTTTTTTTTTTTTTTTTTTTTTTTTTTTTTTTTCCCCCCCCCCCCTCTTTCTTGTTTTCCTTGGCTTCTCCACGTTCTGGGCAGGCTGACAGGGAGCTCTGTGTTTGCTCTGATCCTTCTGGGGAAGCTGAGCAGCTCCAGACAATGGATCCATTGCAGCCGAGGGAGCAGGTGGGGAGGAAACGGAGCCTCACAGGCACAAAAGGATCCAGCAGGAGGAGGACTGTCCAGAAATCCCTGGAGAGGGGCTGGATCCTGGCAGGAGGAACAGCTGGGTGGTTTGGCAGCTGGGCCTGGCAGCACCATCAGCAGCAGTGCTGGTTGACTGGTTTATAAACGAGGCATTTTGAAGGTGGTGTTGGGATCATCACCCCTCATGCTGCAATAGGAGGGTGCCTCAGAAATTAAGGTATTAAAAAAAAAAACCCCAACCTGTAGCAGCCATGAGGGGGGTGAGGGGCTGGAATGGAGTTCCCAGAGAAGCTGTGGCTGCCCCATCCCTGGAACTGTCCAAGGTCAGCTTGGACAGGGCTTGGGGCAACCTGGGCTGGTGGAAGGTGTGGGGGGGGAACTGGATGACCCTTAATGTCCTTTCCAACCCAAACCACTCCACGATTTTATGACTTTTATTTCTCTTGGCTGCCTTGCAAGTGCCCTGAGCCTCAAGACTTCCAATAAAACTGCAGGAATTTGCTGCAAGATGTTTCCCAGCCCGGTGCCAACCCGGGGCTCCGAAACCGCAGCGGCCGCAGAAATGGGCCCCGTTCCCCACCTTTGGGCAAATGCCATGGCACGGACAGCACAGCTCCCAGCTCCCTGTGGGATGCAGGGACTGCAGGAGGGACTGCACAGGGAGCAGAGAGGGCACAGCAAACCACTGTACCACAAGCTGCCCCAGCGCAGGGCGCCACTTTTGGGAAGGGTGACTGGAAGTGCAGCAGCCACGTGAGACCCGGCTTTCCTTTCCCATCTCAGATGGCATTTAAAGTGATAAATGGTGATTTTATGTCATGAAAAATGAATACTTAAAAATTGTGTTAAAGAGGAGCCTTTCCAGCTGTGAATTTGGGCACCAGAAAGACAATAAGGAAGCAAAGATGGAGTCGCTTCTAAGGAAAAGTGGTTTTTTTCATGGGAAAAATCCTGAAGCAGGATGAGTCACGCCTGAGTGTGCCATGTCCTGGAGCCAGCAAAGCCATCCCTGGCAATGGGAGAGCTGGCTGAAGCAGAGCACAGACTTTTGCTTGAACTGGCTCCAGGGTGGCAGGAGAAAGTCATCCTGTGCTGATGGATCCGAGCCTGCCTGAGCCCCCGGACAGCTCAGCCGGGTTTGACTTGGACAGCTCTCCGGGCTCTGACAGCAGGGCTGGAAGTGTCCCTGGAAGAGCCCACAGGCTCAGGGAGGGCAGGGCTGAGCTTCACTGCCAGTGATGTCCTGCTTCAACAGAGCTGCTGGGAAATGTCTGTACAGTGAGGCAAAAAAACCTACTAGGAAATTGTCATTTTACTGCTACATTAATTGACACAACTGATGTGTTAGAGGTGTGGATAATTACATGGATAGTGCAGCACTGAGGGCCCTTCAGTGCAAGGTTTTCTCCCTGGAGCTGGGATGATCTCCAGGATTAAACTGGCACGTTTAAAAGGTGGAGAAGACAGGGGGCTGAGGTGCAGCCCTCCCACTGTGCCCTCATAGAGTGGAACGGTGCAAAAACACACCCTGTGGGAACACAGAGGCAGCTCTGCCACCCCCTGGTCCTGCTCATCTCTCCCCTCACTGGGGCTGCTCCACAGCTAATGGATTTCAGTGGTTTGTCAGGGAGCCCTTTGGAATTTCGACCTTATCTGTGTGTTGAATCTTACCCCCGGCTCACGGAAAACCTCCTTTGCTGCTGCTCAGCCACTGCTCCCCCTCCCTTTCTGGTTGGGTTTGTTGGTTGGGTGTTTTCCTGCTTTCTAATTACTTTATCTGTTTATTTCAGTGTGAAAATCAGTGTGGTATGTGCACTGCCAGGAGCTGTCCTTTCGTGCGCATACCCAGACTGCACAATGGGACTGAGTCACTTCAGTTACTCCCTATTGAATGCCTTTATTATTATTTAAATACCGTTTCGACACCGAACCCTTTAAAACTCCCCAGAACACGCCAAATGGGGTGGGATTGGGGTGGGAT
>VXBX01005336.1:454276-474349 GCA_013400415.1 Scytalopus superciliaris
GGGCCCGGAGCCCCCCGCGCCCTAGCCCGGGCCCCGCCGCACAAGTTGGAGCGGGGCCTGCACGAGTGACCTTGAAATCCCGGCGCTCCGAGCCGCCACTCTGAAGGACAAAGTTTGTTCGCGGCACCTTGGACCGAAAAAACCAAAACCCAGCACGAAAGGGAGAGAAAAGAGAGGAGGGGGGGGGGGGGGCCAGAGGCGGAGGGGCTGCCGAGGGCACCGGGCACGGGGGGCAGGCTGGCATTGGAGGCACATCGCGGGCATCCCGTGGGGGATGCTCTGCTGTCCCCTCGGGGTGCCACAGCCCGCCCCACAACCCCCCCGGCTCGGTGTGGGCCTTAAAAGTGTATTTTGGAAAATGAGGGGCGATTGCGTTGTGGGGGGGTTTATAAAGCGGGTGCGGGCCCAGCGACCTGCTCTGCGCCTCCTGTGGGGCTTGTGCTTTGAGGTGTTACAGCCCCAAAGGGTTATTTGGGGGGGTTAATTTGAATTAAGGTGAACTGCAGCCCTTTGTCTTTGGTTATTGAACTTCTCAGCGTGTCACAGTTTCGGTGGGAGGAAGGAACGGGAGCACAAATGTCCCCACGAGTCACCTCTTAATGGCGAGGGATGGTAAAGGAGCAGCAGGAACTCCTGGAGCAGATTGTGGGGGACTGTCCGTGAGTATGAAGGTCATTGTGAGCATCTCGAGGCAGAAACGAGCTCCTTTAATATACTTGCCTTAAAAGTAGGGTATGTTGAGCTGCAGTGTGCTGTTAAGTGTTGGCACAACACGAGGGAATCTGCAGCTCCCATAAATTAGAATAAAACCCCTGCAGAAGTCTTGGTTACACCCAATATTTGTCATCTTCCGTGGCTTCAGCTTGCAGGAGGCTGGGGAAGAATAGGTGCTGCTTGATCTTTCTAGGTCAAGAGCAGCAGGAAGAGCCTGGTAACTCTGTAAATGGATTTATTAACAAATTATGCCAGTTCCTGACTTCTTTTTTTTTCCAGCACCAGAAGGGGCAGGAAGGTCCTTGAGGTCCCATTTTAATAAGTGAAATTTGTGTGTCCCCTGGGCTTTTCTGGGAGGTTTTTTTGTCTAGAAGTTTAATTTTCTAGTTTTATTTTTTTAAGAGTCTTATTTTCTAAGAGGGTTTTCTATTTTTGAGGAGTTTTACTTCTTCTTCTCCTAGAATCTTAACCTGGAAGCTCAGGCTCAGGAAACCAACTCATCTTTTTGTTTAAAAGGCTTTTCCACGCTTGGTTTTTGTCCCAGGTGAGGTAGTGAAGGTGTAAAGGACATTTTAGTGGGTGCCCTCAGGAGGTCACCTTTCAGGCCAGTTTATTTATTTAATTGGACCAATATCTTGCATTTATATAATGGAGGTGACATCTGGATTTTAATAGTGTTGGCACATGAAGTGGTTTCTTAATTTCAGGGCTTTTTGCCCGCCCGTGTTGCAAGTGAATTAAAATTGGTAGGTTTGTGACCCCAAACTCCTGAATTATTATGTTTTGCTAAAGAGGACAGTTTATCTTGTATTTCAGAGCGATAAAGACGGTTTATCTCATATTTCAGAGGGGCAGAAAATTCAGCAGCAGTTCCAAGGGGCACTGACAGCAAGAACAAACTTCAGGACACCTGCCAAAGCTTCCCAGGAGTTTAAAAAAAAAAGGGGGTTTTAGGTTTGTTCTCATAAACTTGAGGTTTTTCTCCCTGCTGAGATCTCACTGAGGGGATTTTCTTCCGCTGGCTGTTTATTTGGTCACTTCCTGCTAAATCAGAGCAGGTCACTTTGAGTTGTCTCTTTTCCTGCAATGAAGGTGACCCAGCAGGGTGGAGATTGGCATGTTTATAATAAAGGATCAGGTTTTTTTAAAGTAAGAAACTAAAGTAAAAGGGATAAAGACGTGATTTAACCATCCTGGCTGCCTTCTGAGCAGTTCAGGTTGTGCTTGAGTTAAGTAAGATCTGCTGATCTCAGGAGGTAAAAGACTTGAGGCTGTTTCGGTGAAAATAATTAATTTGAGCTTTTGCTGTTTGATAATTGAACTTAGACAAGTAAAGAAAGTAACAGGAACATTCATTATAGAACAATAGAACTAGGTAGATATTTTTATACAGAAAAAAATAAATGTATGTAAGTATAGAATAATATCCCTGCAGTCCCTTAAAATCATCCCTTTTATTGGACTTTTCCACCCAAAATAACAAAGCTCCCAGGAAGCACAGGCTGGTGCAGCTTTCCCCTCTGCTTTCAGATCACAGATTCTTGGGAATAACTCGTGTTTTGTGTCATTCAGCTCATTTTATGTCACTCTGAGTGTTCTGGGGCATCTCAGGACTGTAATTCCATAGGAAACTGGGAGCAGGGAAGTTTATCCAGCCAAATGCTGCTTGGCAGGGCTGAAGGTGAGGGCGTTTCCTGCCACCAGTGGAGAGGGGCAGAGTGGGAGGCAGGGCTGGCATCCCGCACAGGGGAGCACTGGGAGTGGGGCAGGGCTGGCCCTGGCACTGCTGCAACCGAACCCTGCTGCTTTAAGGAGTCGGAGGGGGTTGGAATTGGGAATCCGGATGCCTCTCGCTGCCTTTGTGACTGACTCCGGCTGAAATCAAAGCCTCTGATGAGTGAAAGCAGAGGGAATGCAGGAGAGGGTCTGGGGGGCTGATCCGCAGTGCTTTGAAGGTGGAATAACCTGCTAGGCATTCCTGGAAAGCACCTAAAGTGGTCACTTATTTACTTTTCCTGCCCTAAGGCAAGATCAGCACCACTTAAACACAGTTTTTCAACCTTCTCTTGAAAGTCTTCAACAAGAAGTGCTCAGTATCCTCTGTGGGCAATTTACTGCTGCATTTAACTCCTGAAATAACCTTTTAACTCTCTAAAAACTTGTTTTAAAATGCTTAAAAACTTGGGGTTTTGATGTTTGTATCAAGAGCAGAACTCGCTGAGTTTGTGTTCATCCCCCTTTCCCACTGCCTGAGAGGCTGTGTTAGGGTTTATAGCACTCATTTATAGAAGTGGGAGTTCCTGTATCTTTGGGATAAATAAATCCAGTGTTAAATCTGCTGTTCTGATTTTGGCCTGTCTTTTAGCTGTAATTTTGTTCTTAATTTGTTGCCTGTCCATAATGATGGAAGTTTTTACTCTTTAATAATCCCAGTGTCATTAGTGCAGCGAAGAGCTGTACTAATTGTGTAGTGAATGTGGTGCTGTGGATTATATAGTCAATTATATCTCATTTTTAAAGTGTCCCTCCTTCCTTTTTATTAGGATAGCTTTGGCAGCTGGAGAGGGACTTTGGACAAGGGGCTGGAGTGACAGGACTGGCTTCCCACTGCCAGAGGGCAGGGTTAGATGGGATACTGGGAGAAATTCTTCCCAGTGAGAGTGGTGAGAGGCTGGGATGGAATTCCCAGAGAAGCTGTGGCTGCTCCATCCCTGGAAGTGTCCCAGGCCAGGCTGGAGCACCCTGGGCTAGTGGGAGGTGTCCCTGCCCATGGCAGGGGGTGGCACTGGATGATCCTTGAGCTCCCTCCCAACCCAAACCATTCCATGGTTGGTGGTGTTGGGTTTTGTTCAAAGCTGATCCAAAAAGCCACTGTGTAAGTGTCTTTCCATGTGTTGTTCCCTCCTCCCCCAGCCCTTGTTCAGGGAATGTTTTATAGGCAAAGCCTTTTCCTTGCTTCCTGTTGCCAGAACAAGCTGGAATGGCTCTCCCTGGATGTGTGAGGTGCAGCCACTCCTGCTTTGGAAGGCGTTTGGCACGTGTGGCAGTGGCAGCACATCCCAGCCTGGCTCTCTCCAGGCCCATTCCCAGGATTTTCTCATGGAATCATTCAAAGCATCCAGAGCCAAAGGCTCCTGTGTTGTAACTCCAGCTCTTTGCATGTTACAGCTTGCCTTCCCTTTCCCTTCAGCAGGGCCAGCCACAAATCCTGAGGGTTTTTCCATCATCTTGGTGGCAGCTCCTCATTTTCCAGACCTCTGCAAGATTTCAGGCTTGATTTGTTCATCAGATGCCACTTTGTGGTGCCAACCTGGCTCAAGGTGCTGCACTGCATTATTGATTGAATAATTATATATAATTGAGCAGGCAAGGCCCGAATATGGAGGTGGAAGGAGAAACCATTGGTAACAAACACAATTAACTATTTTTGCACTGCTGTTGCCACCTCCCCAAAGTAATTGGTGGTGGTTTTTGTGGCCCCTTGGGGTTCCCAGCCATGCTGAGCACTGGGGCTGCCCGGCCTGTGTGGAGTGAGCGTGTCCTTTGGAAGTGGAAAGGAAATAAATGTGATGTTATGTCGTGAAAGGAATTGTCTGTTGGCTTAAAGCAGGGAGAATTCACAGTGAATTTTATTATGGAGGCACGAGATCTCTGTGGGAGCAATTTTAGCCCATTACCAAGACTCCTCCAAGGCTTGCTTTAAAATCAAACAGTGTTAGGGCAGAATGTGATGCAAAACAGGTGCTGTGGGGCTGCAGCACTTCAGAATTCCTTCACTCCTTGAGACTGCTCTCACAGTCCACTTCAGACTCTGGATTTATTCTCCAGGTGGTATTTTGATGCTGCAAATTGCTCTAATTTAAATAAGAGCAGCAGCTCTGAAGGTGCTGTCTCCTACGTCCTGTTTTAAGGAATGTGTGACTGAATTCATATCAAACTGTATTTATTCTTCTTGGGAAACCAGTTGTGGGTTGGTGGATTGTTCCTCCTGATCCTGCCAGGATCAGGTGTCTGGCACTTACTGCTACACAGAGCTCATTCTTCAGACATTCAAGCACATTTTACTTTTAAATCAAGGACAGGCTCCCAAAACACACCGTGTGGGGAGTTCCTGCAGCACACTGGAAGGATCACGGAATGCTGGGATTAGTTTTGAGTCTAAATACTCACTTTTTGGCTTTGTTTTTATTCTTCAGACTTCCAGGTTGGTTTTTTTCCTACGTGCCGTGGTATTGGGTTTGGGTTTTTTTTTTTTTCTGGTAAAAATGGTGTATTTAAAACACAGAAAAGGAGAGAACAGGCAATGAATTTCGTCTTTTTCTTTAATGCTACTTCCTAATAATTAACTTGTTGGTTTTGGGGGGTGCTGATGGTTGTAAAATCACTTAAGAAGAGTTTTGTGGGGATTTTTTTGAGGGGTGGGAACATTCTAAATGCTGTCAGTGTGGAGGTGGTGAGTGTGTATTTGTCTCATGGTAGGACCTAGTGGAGGGGATTTGTTCCCAGAAATATTTGTGTTTTCTCCTTACTTGTAGCTGTAATTTAAAGAAGTTAAGGCAAAATCTTTGAGCTTCTGTCTCATTTCTTTTTAGTTTCTTTTGTACTCCAGTTTTAGCCATTTTTTGAGACACTTGGATGGAAGGTGCTGCTTTTGCCATGTAGCACAGCAGGCTCTTTGCCATAACCTAAATCCTGGGAAGGGGGCTGCTTTGTATGCAAAGAACCTGCCATTTCTGACAGCACCAGGACCTGTGCTACGTGAAGGTGCTGCTGAGCTGTTGGCTCCTTCAGCAAGAGCTCTGAGGCTCTTAATTACTTCCCTCTGGCTGTTTGCACAGCCCTTTGGATATTTGGATAAATTTCATTTCGATCTGCTCCCCACCCTGTTTGGTTGACTTCTTAGTCAAGTCCAGCTCGGGAGAAGCTTGTCAGAAGCTGAGACATGGCCCTCACTGGGATAGGGATGTTGTGTTCCCATTCCCAGACTCGCTTGGTGGCACCTGGGAATGTCCCATGGCTGTGGATGAGGCTGCTGGGCTGCTCCTGGCTGGTGTTTTTCCAAAGAGCTCTGGATACCTGCTCTGGGTGGAACTGCCAGCTCAGAGATCTTGGGTTCCTTTGTGATTTTACTGCAGGTTGTGTTTTCCACCTCAGTTCCTGCTGAAGTGGCAGATTGTCTGGGGGAGATGGCTCAGTTTGGCTGCTTCCCCCTTCCCGGGGCATCCAACAAAGCACAAACCAGCATCTGGTCAGAAAAACAGTCACAGCAAAGCCACAGCCACCAGAGGTGTCTTCATGCTTCCTTTGCTCTCCTATGAAGTGAAGCTGCTCCCCATTTGTCAGCTGCCCCAGGATTTGGGAAGTTTAATGTTTGTCCAAGGTGTTGTGCTCGGGGGAGCAGAAAAGCTCTAATTGCTGATGGTGAAGCTGTTGGGATGTGCCTGTTAAATGTGCTCTGTAATCACCTCTGGGCAGTTTCTGCCGAGGTCTCAGCTGCTCTTGGCCTTTAGTTTCTCTTCCCATTAGTGTGGAAACAAGATGTTTGTGTTCATGGAGTGTATTCCAGGCTGTGTAGGTGGCTCAGCTCTTGGGAAGCAGGTGTATCCCAAGGTGTATCCCAGGCTTCCCTGTTGTTACAGAATCACAGAATGGTTTGGGTTGGGAGGAGCCTTAAAGATTATCCATTTCCAACCCTTCTGCCACAGGCAGGGTCACCTTCCACTAGCCCAGGTTGCTCCAAGCCCTGTT
Organism: Scytalopus superciliaris; assembly: GCA_013400415.1. Classification (NCBI taxonomy): domain Eukaryota; kingdom Metazoa; phylum Chordata; class Aves; order Passeriformes; family Rhinocryptidae; genus Scytalopus; species Scytalopus superciliaris. The sequence goes on from VXBX01005336.1 coordinate 460,739, forward strand.
CAGCCTGGATTTGAACACTTCCAGGCATGGGATATCTCTGAGCAACTTGTTCCCTCGTTTCTTGCTGTGTGTGGGTTGGTGTTTTGGGAGTGTTGTTTTCTTGCTGGTCCTTAGTAAGGTGTGTTCTGTGGGGGCATGAACCTCCTCCTCGAGATTCTCCTGCAAGAACATCTCAGCCTGGAGTTTGGGCTGCAGTTCCTGGGGCTCAGGCTGGTAGTTCAGCTCATCTGAGGTCACCACAGAATATCCTGAGCTGGAAGGGACCCACAAGGCCCACCCAGTCCAACCCTGGCCCTGCAGACACCCCAGCAAAATCCCCTGGTGGATCCTGTCCCTGCTGACACAGAGCAGAGATGGAGCTGCAGCCCCTGCTGAGCTCTGCCCTCAACCTGCTCTGCTGCAGCTGAACAGCCCCCGTGACCTCAGCCTGTCCTCACACAGCCCCTGCAGACCCTTCACCGTGTCCATAGCCCTGTCACTTGGCCGTGAGATGCTCTGCTGAGGTGGCAGCTCCTGTGCAGTGCGTGCTGTGAGGAGCAGAAGCGTGTCAAACTCCCCAGGTACTTCCCCAGTTTCTGTGGGAAGAGCCAGCGTTGCTGTGACCAGCAGGTTCTCTCTGGTGGTGGTTACACCCTGTGGCACAAAGGTGGCACGAAGGTGGACTCCAGCAGTTTGGTGTTGGAGTAGCCAGTTTGCTCTAAACCCCTGGAGAGCCTGGACATGAGTGAAGAAGTGGGAGACTGAAGTCGAATGGAGCTGTAAAATCTCCCTGCAGACTCCGTATCAAACCCCAGGCAGGTTGAGACACAGGTGTGTGAAACCCGAGGATCTGCCTCCTTTGGCCATGCTCAGCTTACCTGGGCTGTGCTTGAGTTTGGTGCTGGCACTGCTCCTGCTGGGAGGGTTTTGGAAAGAGGAGAACTCTTGCTCCTTGTGCAGGAATTGCCCAGGAATGGCTGCACTGCTGGGGTTTGTCTCACAGAGCCAGCGCTGGAGCTTGGGGTGACAGCTTGGGCTTTTACCTTTACAATCCTCCTCGGGTGCTTTCAGGCACCTTCAAGCCACTTCTGTTTCTGGTTTAATGAGGAGAAATTACTGTACTCGTGTTCTGAGCAGGTTTAACCCGCTCAGGCTTTTATAGAGTGATTTTGTTCTGGAAGTTTTTCAGAAAATCAGCCTGTTGGTGGCTCTGGTTTCTGCTCTCACCCAGTTTATGGTAAAACGATCCCAAACAGTCCCATGAAGTAGCTGAGAATGACTCTGAAATCAGTCCCTGATTAGCTGGAACACAGGAATTTTACTGTGTTCATCATCAGGACTTTTTAAATTCTAGGTGACCCAAACAAACAATTTCTGGCTCTTGCTGAAACCTGGCTGAATACACAGATACTTAATGCAGGAAATTTGGTGGTGGTGAAATTTTCTTCCTCTTTCCTCCGTTACCATTTTTCCTTTTATTTTAACCTCTTGTTTCTTCGGGTTATGTGCAGCATTATTTCCCAGTACAGCATTTAAGTGGGTTAAATGCAAGTAATTTATATTTTTAAAGCCTTGAGAAGTGATGTGCCTTGTCCCCAAAGATGAATTGCATCCCCACAGGCACCAAAGACCCCGTCTAGTGTTGACATATTTTGCCAGGCCAGAGCAGATTTCAAGGATTAGCTTTTATTTATGTGCCTAAACTATTTTTTGTCTGCATTTGACAATGCAGATCAAGGTGAGGGAGAACCAATTTAACATTCATTAGAATATTTATATCTCTGTATCTTCTTAGAAACACTCGAAATACCTCAGTTTGTAGGCGGGCTGTATTATAATGCAAATAGTTGTTGAAGAGTCAGCAGGTAACTTGTCAGTCACTGATTTCCAGAGTTTCCTTACCTGGATTTCTTCCTGTCTTGCTTTGAGACTGAAAATACAATCTCCTGATGTCCTCCCTGTCATCCCCTGTTAGAATCCCCTCCGGCTCTTCCCACGCCCTGGAATTCAAATACAGCTGTTCATTCTCTGCCTTGGGAAGTGGAGGCTGCAGGAGGTACCGAGCCCATTGTCTGACACCCATCCCTTTGATCCCTAAGGAATGTGCTATAGATCCTCATTGCTTCGGAATAGCAGACTTTGGAATTCCTGGTGATTCCCCGTGCACTGAGGGAGGACTGAAACAAACCTTTGCATGGAGAATCAGGACCAAAGGGTTGTGCCTGTGTTGGAGCTAAATCTGCTCAGGGGAGAAAGACAAACAGATATCCCTGTGGAGCTGGAGATCTTTCCCTCTGGAAAATGTAGCACCTTCCTGTCTGTTGTGGGAGACACAGGGATTTATTGTCTGTCCGTGGGGTCTGTGTGTCATTCCTGGGCACTCCCAGCTGCCCTGGTGGCTCTCCTGGCATTCCCAAGCTGCTCTCAGTGCCTGGGAATGACTGAGCCCCATCCCCTCGGGATGTGTCTCAGCAGGCCCCGTGTGTGCCTCTGCTTTTGGCACCTCTGCCCCATCCTGCCAGGCTGCCATCCCATCGGGAATCCTGCCGGAGCCACGTGCTCCTGCTGCACAGACAAAGCCAGCAGAGCTGCTCTTGGTGTTCCAAGGGATTCCCATGTTGTGTGTTTGACTTGCTGTTAATATTAACTGGAGCTGGTTTGAGAGTTCCTTGTCAAAAAGGCACGGCTTGATCCAGGAATTCATGGGGAGAAAGGAATTGTGTCAGCTGGAACTTGAACTACACCTGGATGGTGTCACTGGGTCACCTGAGGATGAGGTTGATCAATGCTGAGTGTCCTGATGTCCCCACCACCACCCCAGCAGCCCAGCCTGGATCCAGAGTGTGATCCCAGTTACCGTAATCCCTTTGTTTTCTCCTTGTTCATTCTTGGTGGGCACTGTAAATAAAGCTGTTTGCAGAGATGCAGATCTTAATGAATGTCCAGACATCCTCGGCTAGAAATGGAATAACAACCACACTGGAACACCCTGCAGTTCCACAAAGCCCCATGCCTGTCATTTGGCTTTGAAAAAGTGGCTTCAGTTAAAAGATTTGAATTTTAAATCTTTGTGCTTTGGATATTCTGCATTGTGCAGAGTGTTAATTTCTCCTGCTGATTATACCTAAGGAAAGGAGGGATTTTAAAACTCGTGTAAAGCCACAAAAAGTGACACTTTCAAACATTGCACTTCTTTAATGTTCTTTTTCAGTCTTTGGGAAAATAAATTAAATTTTAAAGACCAAATCCAGAGGCTGTGAATATCTTCATTGTTGCTGTGACTCCTGGGCTGTCATATCTGATTTTGACAGTTTTCCAGAGCCAGGCTGGCCCTTTCCTGAATTCCTGGGGCTTGGAATCACAGAATCATGGAATACTTCGGGTTGGAAGGTACCCTGAAGATCATCTTGTTCCAACCTTCCACTAGTCCAGCTTGCTCAGAGCCCCATCCTTGGACACTCCCAGGGATCCAGGGGCAGCCACAGCTTCTCTGCCCACCCTGTGCCAGGGAAGGACTCCTTCCAATATCCCCCCTAGCCCTGTCCCCTGTTGAAGCCATTCCCCCTGCCCTGTGCGTGGCATCCTTTGCCCCGTGCCCTGCCTCGTTGCTCACTGCTGCTTTTGTCTCTCCCAGCTGCCAGGATGTCCACGGATGGCGGGTTTGGCACGGCTGGCAACAGCGATGCCCAGCAGAGCCTGCAGTCCTTCTGGCCACGGGTCATGGAGGAGATCCGCAACCTCGCCATGGTGAGCGTGCCCAGGGCTCGGGGACAGCCCGGGGAGAGGGTCTGCGAGTGGCTGCCTGAACAGAATTCCTGGGAACTGGGAAAACTGGCCACTTGCACCGGCCTTAGGAGCTGATTAATAATCACTTGGATGGGGTATTGGCTCCAGCCCCCCCAAAAAATTGGGGATACAAACAGAATCGTGGAATGGTTTGGGTTGGAAGGGCCCTTAAAGGCCATCTCGTTCACCCCTGCCATGGGCTGGGACACCTCCCACTTGCTCCAGCCTGGCCTTGGACACTCCCAGGGGTGGGGAGTCCACAACCTCTCTGGGCAACAGGGTGAGGTGGAACAGTCAAAGCTTCAGCTCTTTTTGGGCTGAACAAGTAGACAAAGGTGTGATGTAAGGGTTGTTTTCCTGGGCTCAGTGATGGCTGTGACTGTCCTGGAGAATCACAGGGCAATTCTGTGTGTGAGGGAAAAGAGAAGGGATTCTAAAATAGCCCTGGTGTAAGTGGAGCTGCCAGAGGCCGTTTTAGCTGGCAGGAGGTTGAGGGATTTGAGGATACACCTCATTGTGTTACTGTTCATATTCTGATCCATAAATGTGTGATCAGCACGTGAGGGATTCCTTGTCCACACCAAAGGGCAGGCCTGGGGGAGTCAGTGTTCAAAATCTGCCTTAATCTTTTCCCCCCTCCCTAAATTACCTATTAATTCCAATTTTGTGAATGGATTTCAGGGTTTAAGACTCCTGTACAGAACTACTATGCCCTGTTCCAGAACCATCTCCTTTGACAAGCTTGAAATGTTGAAAATCCTGAATGCCAAGTGTGTCGTTATCAGGTGCTTTATTAATTTGGAGATGCTTGATTAAAAAAATCCTGGATAGGCTGAGAATAAGAACTGGACTAAGTAGCTTCTATTTTTCTCCATCCCCAGAAGAGATGTGGGAACAAGGGCATATAATAAAAATGACTTTTCAAGGGAGATTGATACATTCCTGTGATCCAGTGGGCCTGAAATGACTCTCCTGTGCTTTTAATGTGCCTGAAAACAAAAGAACTCCAGTCCAAGACAGGCTCTTTCTTCAAAGTAAAACCCCCAATCCACTAGTCCAAAGATAAGCTGCTTTTTTCAGCCTGTGTGCAGATAGTTGATTAAAGAAACAGATGTAGAAATTTGTATGCATAACCAGAATTAATTACTTTCCTCTTTCAGCACAGTGAATTCTTGTGTTCAGGAGCTGTGGTTTGGCTTCATCTCCACATGAAAGGGGTTTATTATGCAGCTTATCAAGTATGGGCAGCTTAATTTTTAACTGTCGTAGGATCTATTTATTGCATTGCAAGTTAGGAATTCATTGGAAATGGAACTGAGGGCAGTGGAGTTGGGGAGGGAAAAAAGGGATCACAGGGAAACGTTGCAGTGCTGTGCCCCCTGATCAAATCCTGCAGTTTATTGTGTGCATTATGGGGGTGTCACTAAACTGTCAGGGGGGGAAAGCTGGTGGTCACCTGCTTTTTGGGGCTGGTTCTGCCCCGTTTGGGGCTTTTGCCACGTGCCACCAGGAGCTGGAATTCAGGGGGAAACCCGAGGGAGCTGCTTTGGAGCAAGGCAGAGTTTTTAGGGAATGGGAAGAAGTGCAGCCCAGCCTTGGAGAAACAAGAACCAGGCCTAGGCTGAGTTTAACACTGCAGCTGCACAAGAGGCTGTGGAAACATCCAGACCTAATTTGGAGAAAAGAAAAGAGGAGGAATTGGTGTCTGAGGCTTGTCCTGCTGGGTGGGGGCCAGTCCTGCTTGTGCTTCCCTTCCCCTGCACTGGCCTGTTCGTTCTGATTTATGTGTTGTGGCCTTTAGAGCAATGAAAGAGCTTTGTTTTTTACAATTTCTGCCATTCTCTCTCTAAATCTAAAGATTTTCATGGTGTTGTACCTGTGCATAGTCATTTCTCCAGGGAGAAAGCACTGCAGGATGTGTTAGGGAAGCAGCAGAGGGGAAAATGCTGAAAATGGTGTTTTCTGTTCCACAGTTCTATTCTAAATTTCTTTCTAGTGGAGAAAACGTCCGAGGTTTGCCTCTTCATAGAATTTGATATTAAAACTGTTCAGTGTCAAAAATCAGACATTTTCTCCTCATCTTTCTGTGTCTCAGTCAAAGCTCACGAGGCCCTTTAAAGAGGAAAAAAGCTTAAGAGAAAAACAACCACTAAAACCCCCAAAACAACAATAAAACCCCTACTCAGAAAACCCTTTGAGATTTTTTTTTTTCTCCACGTCTTAACAACCCCTGAACTTGTTTATGTGCTGGTTGCAGAGGCCACCCTGCGTGTGGTGTGTGTTCAGGAGCAGGTTCCAACCCTTTTTATGCCCCAAATCCTTCCCAAATCCCACTTTCCCCTCGGGCTGGGACAGCCCTGAGCACTCCTTGCAAGGACACCCCCAGCCCCAAATTGATCAGGAGCACCACAGGCAGGTTTTCTCTGCAGAGCAAGGCACAGAAAGCTTTTTTTTAATCCATATACACATAGCCAATAATGTATATAAACACACTGAGTGTGCTGGATGTGAATGAAATAAGATGCCCCTGCTGGAGTCCTGCCTGGCCCGTGCACAACATCCGTATTTTTCTTCACTGGGAGGAATTTCAGCCCAGAAATTTAGACTAGAAAACAGCATTTTCAGCATTCCCCCCCCCTTTTGTTTCCCCAACACGTCCTGCAGTGTTTTTCCCCTGGAGAAATGACTTTCCTATTATTTTTCTATGACATTTTTGTTAAGAAGGAAGATGATTTTTTTTTTTAGCAGCCCTTTGTGGGTAAGAATTCTGCAATTGCTGTTGCAGTGGGATGCAGCCTCAGCCTTTCTCCCTTTTTAAGAGGTTCCTGGTGGCAGCACGTTGGGTTGATTTATTTAATTCCACTTTTTATCTTCAGGAATGGGAGAAGCTTCAGTGGTTTTCCTGACCCTGGGAACCCTCTCCAAGGAACACGTTGGTGCCTCCTCTCATGCACATTTTGGCTCCTGAAACACCATTATTTACTGGAAAATAGCAAGAAATCCACCTGAAAAATTAAGATTTTTTTTTTTTTTTTTAAAAACAAAGTTCTTGCAAGGTTTTTAACTCCCAAATTAGGATTGGGCAACGGGGAGGTACAAATAAAGCAAAGTTTTCATCCAGCTCTTGTTTGGTTTCATTTTCTCTTGTGACTTTTAGTAAATTCCAGTGTTTTCCAGGGTCCAGGAGACTTCATGGAATTAGTTGCTTCAAATATAAATAGATGGGAGAAATGGATAATATTGGAAACATTCTGTTCAGCTTGGGAGGGAAATAGTAAGTCCAAGTGTCTGACAGAAGGTTTGAGTAGAATCAAATCAGTATAAAATACAGACAGGAGAGTTCTCAGCCCTGAGGAGAAGCTGCCATAGCTGAAAGAAAAATAAATGGATTTTATCCAATTTAATTCTAGACCTGTTTTGCTGTTTTTTACCTTTATTTTCAGTTAAATATCAGTAAAGAGTCTCTCAAATGTGAATCTCTCTGCAGAAAGACTTCAGAGTTCAAGAGCTGCCCTTGGCTCGCATCAAGAAGATCATGAAACTGGATGAAGATGTGAAGGTACACTCAGGTTTTTTTCCTAGAGTATTTCTCATCCTTTTGATGGATATTGTAGCTATAATTCCTTGAAATTCATTATTCTTATCAATATTATTAGTATTTTTAAAGCATCTTTAGCAGTGGTTCTGAATGCAAAGTTACCTGGCCTGGTAAAACTGGAACTAAATGCTTTTTAAGCAAAGGGATTTGGTGAGGCCAAGCCCTCTCTCAGGGGCCCCAAACCTCCTGTGCCATTTCACCATTCACTTCACATGATTTAAATGTTCCAGCTGTAAAATAAGGGCTGCCTTTGAAACTGAGCCCTCAGCCCTTGTGCTCAGTGCCCAGATCCTTCATGGATATGCCAGGGCAGTGCCAGGAGGAGCTGCTGCTTTGCACCCTCTCCCTGAACACCCACTGATGGCAGAGGGAGTGTCCAAGGCTTGGAGCAGCCTGCTCCAGTGGGAGGTGTCCCTGCCCATGGAATGGGATGAACTTTGAGGTGCCCTCCCACCCAAACCATTCCATGCTTCTATCCTGTGGTCCCACATCCTTCCCTACCTCAATCCAGCCCAACGTGGGCTTGGCATCTGCCTGGGCACAGAGGAAGCAGCTTTTCAAGCCAAATTTTGGGTGCCAGATCCTCTTCCAGGCTGGTAACTCTGCCAGCCCATGGATATGACACGAAAACTCCCCCAAATCCACTCCCAACACTGGGATTTCACCCTCTGCAGTGTGAGAACAGCCACGGAAACCTTTGGCTGAGCTGTGTTTTGGTTGCAGATGATCAGTGCAGAGGCCCCTGTGCTGTTTGCCAAGGCTGCTCAGATCTTCATAACAGAGCTGACCCTCCGAGCCTGGATCCACACCGAGGACAACAAGCGCAGGACTCTGCAGGTACCAGAGCTGCTCCCAAACCCTCCCAGCCCTTCCTCTCCACAGCATGAGGCATGTTTTGGGCACAGCAGCCTCAGTGCCTGTGTTTGCCACTGCACAAGCAGCATCACTGTGCAGCTGAAAGGCTTTTTTCTTAATTTAATTTAGAAAAACTCCACCGAAACACTAATAATTGTGACCTGCTCTTACAGATCTCTAGAGCTGCTCAACTTGTGGCTGATTCTTTCATTATGGGCTTGTTCACTTTGTGTTTTGTGGAGCTGAAAACAAAAGTACAACAGAAGTCCAGACGTTTGTTTCTTCTGGAGTTGAGAAACCCTCAATAATAGTCACTTTTTAATGGTTGAAGAGCAAACTGTAACTTTTTAGGGGCTTTTATGAAGAAAAAGGAAAGGCTTTCACTTTCAGACTTACATGTTGACCAGAACTACTTGAAACTGCAACAACCATCAGTTCAGGCTCAGAGGGGAGAAAGTGGGACATTTAGGCCCAGGTCAGCTCTGCTGTCCCCAGGCAGGGGTTGCTGTGGTGGGAAGGAGACCTGGCTGGGATCCCACCACTCATCTCCATTAAACTGGGCTCCTGCTGCTCCTCATCCCAGGTTTTAATGCAGTTCCCATGGGAAGGATGCATTGGATGTACATTCCACAAACAAGATGCTTCCCAAGTGCAAGTGCTGACTCAGGCACGTGCTGGGCAGAGTTTTCAAGCTGGGATGGATCCACTTATTTTGGGATCATACCTAAATCCTGCTCCTGCTGGAGAAGACCTTGCACTGAGTCAGGTTTGGTTTGGGACTGCCTGTCCCAGCCATCCTGTGCCAGCTGCTCTCCATGTGGACAGCACAGCTGGAGAAAGGCACCCTCTGCTTACCAAGAGTTTGGGAAGAAAATGTGAAGAGCTCTGTGGAAGTTCTGGGAGTGTATTCCTGAGGAAATTGGGTTGGAGCCAGTGCTCAGCGTGGAGAGTGAAATACGAGATACATCTGTTCAGTCAGTTTTCTTCCTGCTGAAAATACTTCTATAATCTGACAACAGCAACAAAAAAGTCTTTCTTTATGTTTTCTGCATGATACTGTTTGGCAGTTAAATGCCAAGGCACTGTAAGGTTTAGAAATGCCAAATAACCTGAGAGGAGAGGATTGAGAGTCTTTTACATTTCAAATCTGTCCTTACAATGCTTTACAAATTCATCTTGAGCTGATGAGAACAAGACTTCAGCAGCTTCTTGAGTTAACCCTGCTTTTAAGATGGCTTGGGAGAATTTTAAGAGGACAGAGCACCTTTTTTTCAAAAAGACACACAGCTTTTTTTATCCTGGTGGCTGTTTTAAACCTTAAGCAAATACATTTACTTGATGACTTATTGCTGTTTATTCAGGTCTTTAATGCCTTGACCTAATGCTGTTCTTCAGATTTGTTTTTTTCAAGCAAGGCATAAAAGGAAAATTTTAAGATGATCTTCACCTTGCCAGTTTTTTTAGAAGCTCCTTGGCTCTTGCACCTCCTTTTCCTGCTGCATGTTTGGCCACTTTGCTGAGTGTGTTTTAATCTTCATGCCTTCTTTTAACTCTTCTGCCTCTCCACGTGCTGGGGCTTGTTCTCTCATCCCTTGGGATTCCCCTGCCCTGAACAAAATCCTGTGATGCTTCATTTCATTCTTTCTTTTATCCCACCCCCCACTCAGATTGTGCCTATATTGATTATGAATGCAGGGAACACAGGGACTTTCTGCAGAGCCGTTTGTTGGATATCTTTGGGATTTTTAAATCATTTGTAGAAGAATTCCCTCTTTTTAGTGTGCTGAAAGGCTTGTGATGGTTGCCATGAGCCCTTTGCAGTGGTTTGCAGTGGTTCTGTGGTGGGGAGCCTGATCTGGTGGGTGAATAAATGACTTTAAGAGCTTTTTATTGCACAAGAAAGTGGTGTTGGTACCCAAACCTTGGACCTGGAGAAGACATTCCCACTTGAGTGAGCTACAAACAGCTCTAACTTCATTTATCCAGTGGCAAAGCAGACTCCTGAGGCTGAGGAGTGGTTTCCCCCTTGTTGTTGCAGAGGAATGACATTGCCATGGCCATCACCAAGTTTGACCAGTTTGATTTCCTGATCGATATCGTTCCGAGGGACGAGCTGAAGCCCCCGAAGCGCCAGGTGAGACACACAAAGGATTCACTTCTTGGCCTTCCCTTGATGTGATTTCAGTCTCAGAGCAGTACAGGATCAGATTTAAACATGAGGTTTGTGCCTCTCTTTTCCACATGTTTATTTGCTGCAGTTTTCAGGCTCTTAAGTTGTTTTTTTTTAATGGAAATAAGAGCTCGAGTGGAGATTTACAGAAGCCTGACTTGGGGGCTCACTTAACAAAGCCAACAAACCACTGAATAATTCTGATACCAAACGTTAAAAGGTTAACTTTCAAACAGTGTGTTGATTGCATCCTTAAGGGAGAAACAGGTTTCCTGGCTTTAGAAATCCTCCTCCTGCACCCTTTGGGGCAGTCAGGGCTCCTGTAAACATCCTTGACTGGAAGCTGGAAGGTGCTGGAAGGAGCTTTCAGTCGGATGTTTACAGCAGCAGGCTGCTGCTCTCAGCTGGGAGGCCACTGCACTGGTGGCTCAGCTCTTCCCCTTGCAAGCTGGTTGATGAAAAGCCTGGGATCCCATCAGGGCAGCTCTTCCAGGGAACAGCTCTGCTTGGGTAGTGCTGCTCCCCCTTCAGCTTCTCCTGGAATTATTGTCCAGCAATTAAAACAGTGTTATAGCAACTCCTTCAGCTGCTTTTCTGGTGCTTCTGAAGGTTTGCAGGGTGTTGTCCTTTAAAAAAACCCAGGATGGTCCTTAAAACAGCTTCACTGGGGAGTTTGGCATAATGTGAAACATCTCCTGGCAAGTGTTTGACTTGGAGGTTTGTCTTTGGTATGTTGTATTTTCTATTCCAGTATAAATCCAGGACAACATGCAAAATTACATCTGCTCTGAGCGCAGAGAGCAGCATTTCCTTTGTGCACCTGCATTTTGGAGGCTGCTTTTTCCCTTTTCCCCTTGAAATCCTCGTGGTGCTACTGAAGTGATGGGCAAAGGGAGGGAATTCCCACCTCATTGAGTTGAACCTCACTTTTTCTGCTTTCCAGAAGCAGGATAAGTGTCTGGTAAATAAGGAAAAGCCCTTTCCATGTCACAGATATGCAGGAGAGTCCATCCTGCTGCTCCAGGCAGCTGTGGGTAAAAGCAGCAGCACCCCAGGGCAGCACTGCAGGTGTGCTGGGAGCTCTGCCTTCCGATGGTTTGTCCAAAACTCACCAGTTTGGTACTAAATAAAAGGCAGAGCAGCCTGTCCAGCTGCTCTTGATGCTTTGCCTGATGGGGGAGGCAAACTGAAGTTGCTTTTTAAGCTGCAGTAACTGACAGGCTCATCCTGGCACTGTAAATTCACTCCTTTTTCCTCGAGGTGCCTCATTCACTTTGCTGTTTTTAGAAATACTCCGTGTTTGGGAGGGAGAACATTCCCCCTGTCTTCTCCTTGCTGGAGCCTTTTGATTCACATCAGGGTGGTCACAGAACATCCAAGTTCTGTAATAAGTGAACTGCTGAAGTACTTCAGGAGAATGTTACCTGGATGGGGGATAATGTGCCCTGCAGAGCTGTTGGATGGCACAGCATCAGCCATGAGACCCTGCTGGGTTTTGGTTTGAGGGCTCTGTCTCTCCCTGCTCTGTGGACTCTGCTCAATCCCCAGGAATGCTCCTTCCAGCAGGAGCAGTTCCATGGAGAAGGAGCTGCCCCTTGGAATGTAGGTCAGGGCTTTGCAGGGGAAATCATGCTGTGTGGAGAAGTGGCTGCCTGTGCTGTTTTTCTTTTTGGCTGGGGGTACAATCTGTATTTTATCTCTGCCGTGGAAAAGACTGTTTGACAAGTCAGTGTTGGTTCCCTGGAAGAGCTGGGAGTGGAGCCCTGACGTTGTGTTGCTCTGGTAACTACAGCTGTGGCTGGAAAATAAAAGATGGAAAACGATGGGATGGAGTGTAGTTCAAGCAGATTTGGATTTAAAGCCATTCCTGCCTGTAGCTGAACCTGGAATAGATACTTAAGGAAATACTCAGCTGCCATAATTATTTCAGGATTCAGGCAGGAATTGAGGATTGGAGCACTCCAGAAATAACCAGCCTGAGGACTGGGCTTAGAACAGCCACAGCTCTTCAGTGCAGGTGGTTTTGTGGTTCACTGGTGACGTGCCCTGGTGAAAATATATTTAAATTGGGTATTAATCCCTACCCCAAAGGAACTGGTGAAGGGAGTAGGAATAACCAGGGAGCTGCAGGAGCAGGGAGTGTTGTCAGGGTTTGACTGTGGTGGTTTGCAGCACTGTGGGATTGTGCTGGTGAGAGCCAGGCTGAGAAGCTGTTCTTGTTCACAGCCAGCTGTGATCAGTTCAGTCTTTGGGGGATCATTTTCTGGTGAGAGACCTCCCAGTAGTAAAAAACCAGCATCTAAGTGACCAGGCTCTTCACTCAAGGCCAGTGCCCATCTAGGCATCATCCACTGCTCTGGTTTCATGTGAATTTTCCTTTTGCTGCCCAGCTGGGTGTGCTGAAGGGAATGCAGGAGCAGGGCTCAGTTCAAGCAGGGGAGCCAAGCAGGCTGGTGGAAGTGGGACTGTGCCATGTTGTAGCACGTGTAAACATCCTACACTCTCAGCTGTGAACTCGAGGTGGCTGGGAGAGGATTGTTTACGCCTTCTGCCATGGAGTGAACGTCTGGGAGCTGCATCTTCCCTCGGGGAACTGCTCTGGGGAGCTTAGGAATTCTGCTTCTCGAGTGTTAACAACCCACCACTTACCATAATCTCTGAAAATCCACTTCTTTGCCTGAAATACAAGTGATTTTTCTCTCCTGAGATAAAACAAAGCAGCAGCCTCGCAGCCCGTGCTGTGGCAGTGAGTTAGAGCAGAGCCTTTGGTTCTCCACACCAGCAGAATCAGCTGGAAACACACAGTCTGGAAAAGCTGGATTTAAATAACTAACTAAAGGCATGACAGTTACATCAAGCCCGTGACTTTTATTCCCAGGGGTTTAACAGCAGAGCTGGGTTGAGGTGTGTGTTGGGCATGGAGCTAAAGAGGGGCTCTGTAAATCTTCCTGGTGCTTTTGCAATTCCACCTGTGCTGAGATAACAGGCAGTGATGGAATTCACTGATGAGGAGTTGCGTGGATTTCAACTCTGGTAATTTTACTCATTTCCTTCTCGCAGTGATGACTCCTTTATTAGCCATGGTTTATTGGGAATGGCTTTGATTTCCATGCAGCTGGATCCTGTTTGGATTTATCATTTCAGTTCAACTCTTCCAAAGGAGGCATGAAAGAGCCTTTCCCACGGAGCTGCCTGGGGTGGGGTGGGGGGATGTTTCGGGTGG
>VXBX01005336.1:474361-485479 GCA_013400415.1 Scytalopus superciliaris
CATGGAAATCGTGGAATGGCTTGGGCTGGGAGGGACCTCAAAGCACCCTGCGCTGCACTGGGTTACTCCAGCCTGGCTGGAACACTCCACTGGAGCAGCCACAGCTTCTCTGCTCATGGCCAGGAGTTCAGACCTTCCCTTCGTGGTGGTCTCAGCCTGGACAAGCAGCAGTGGGGTGCAGGGGGCAGGCTGGGGGGGTGTGGGGGCTCTTCCCAGCCTGGCTGGGTGCTCATCCCTGCTTTCTCTCCCAGAGCACCCCGGTGACCATGCAGGTGGGAGAAGGGCAGCAAGTGCAGATAGTGCAGGCCCAGCCCCAGGGCCAGGGCCAGCAGGCTCAGAGTGGCACCGGGCAGACCATGCAAGTCATGCAGCAGATCATCACCAACACAGGAGAAATCCAGCAAATCCCGGTAAGAGTTTGGCAGCAGGAATGTGGAAGAGTCCTGTGAGCAAACTGTGAGCTGCTGTTCTGGCATGAGGCTGGATATGTTTGCTTTTTTAACTGGGAGAGGAAGTTTGGATTGAGTGGTGTGTTTCCTGCACTTAAGAGAGGAAAACTAACCAGGTGTGACATGAAGGGGGATATAAATCCAACCCATCCAGTGTAGACTCATTGCCCACCCCAGACACCTTCCCCTGAGTGAAATAGTTATGATTAGGAAGCAATAACTAAAATATTTCCTGCCTAACCCTGGTTCTTTGCTACAGTGTGCTTTCAATAAAGCAGAATTCATTTCTTTTGCCTTTACTTGGTTCTGCCTCTGCAATCTGAAGTCATGACCTGGCAGGCTGAGTGGGAAAGGTGCCATCTGGGAGTTATTAATAAACTTTGATGTTATAAGAAATACTTCTACAAGTGCTTTAGAGATGGTTGGAGGAATGGCTTTGCAGAACCAGAAGAAATCTCTTGGCTCTCACATCATACAAACCTGCTGTGGCTTCAAAATGAGCTTTTGGGTACCCAGCATCAGCAGTAACATCCTGACGTGTCCCAGGGAAACACATGGGTCAAAAAAAGTCTTTCCCCCCCCTCCCTGTAACTCACAATCACAACAAAGCTGGATCTTTTGGTTCCCATCTGGAAAATTTCACACCTCTTACAGAGAAAAAAAAACCAGCCTAGTTCTGTGTTTACAGAACCCAAAGGTCAGCCCAGTGACAGAGCCAAGCATTGCACTCGGATTTCTGTTTCTGTGTCCCCACAGCTGTGGCAAAACTGGGCTTTCACACAGGTCTTGCCTTTCAGGATTGGCTGAACTTCCCTCTGCATGTCTGGCAAACGCTGGTGCTGTGCCAGAGCATCTTGAAAAGGGTTTGCATTGGGGGAGTTGCCAGATCTTTCCAACTTACAAATCCTTTTCACCTCCCAAGTCTTCAGCTGGTCCCTGCTGCTGTAAGGTGTTGGGCAGGAAGGAGTTGCCAAATAGGCTGTTTTACTACAAGAAGCCTTTTTTCTCCTCTGCATTCCCCACTACTCTCTTTTACATTTCTTTTCTTCTTTATTTCCTTCTGAAAGTCTCTCCAAGGGACTTGTTCTTCAGAGCACTGTGGAGGATCTCCAGCTTGAGTGAGTCCATTGCAGCAGCACTGGATGTTGGATCAGCAGCAGTGAAACAGGTCAGACTTGGTCCAGTGAATGCTGGAACTACAAGAAGGGACCTGGACCTCTGTTAGGAGAAGGAATTCTTTGTAAAAGAGCTATGAGGGGGCCAAAATCTTCTGCAGGTGGATCCTGTGGGAAGTGGCCCCGTGTTTTCAAGATTGAAACTGGAGGTTTAGTAATAAGGGTCTGATTTTGACTAAGAATGTCCTTCCACCTCCCTCTTTCCTGGAAGTATGGAAGGACAGGGAGCTGTGACTGCTCCTCAGCAGCTTCTTGTGCTGCAGATGTGAGACAGAAGCTGCCAAGGGCCAGAGTGTGGCATCTTTGGGGACACCTGGATCTCTGACAGCTGTAAGGCTGCAAAGCAGCAACACAGGAGCAGTGTTGGATGGGAGAGCCACAGCTCACAGCTCTCTATCCAGCAGTCACTGTTCTGCCTGTAAATAAGAGGATTCTTCTTAACCATGGCCAGTTGAAGAACCACAGCTGGTGCTGAAGAAGCTTCCAGCAAGTGAAGTAGAACATGGAGCCACGTGGGAGAGCTTTTTTCCCCCAGCCTGGAAATCACTTTGGTCTCACACAATTCCAGTCCTTGCTCCCCTGCCTGTTGTGCTCTTCCTGCTGTGCTTTTCTTATTTTCCCCTTATTTCCTTTCTCTCTTGGCATAGTAAGTGTCATCTTCTGATAGTTCCTCATCTGTGAGGGTTCAGCAAAGAATCATCACCCAAGTATGACACTTTGAAACTCTCTCATGAAACTGGAAGTGTCTCTGGCCATTGCAGGAGTTTTGGGAGGCTCTTACTCATGGACTCTGCTGCTTTTCCACTTGCTCGTGGTGCCATTCACTGCAGGGCCACAGTTTGCCTCTGGAAAGGTGACTTCTATTTTTCAATACACTTCCTTCCAGTTAATCCATCAATTAAATGATAATCACTTGTTTGACCACATTAATTTTGTGTTTAATCTTTGCCAGACCTCACTGGGCAGGTCCCTTGGAGCTTCCTCTCATTTCTGGAAGAACAGAACTCTTCCCAAAACTCTTTCACCCATCCAGCTGTGTAGTTAAAGTCTAAGCCCCCAGCATGGAAAACATGATCTCAGATCTCAGTGCAGAAACGAATTCCTTATTGAAATGTTGCTCGTGGGGAGTTTATTTGCTCTGGAAATAATATTGGAGCTTTTAGACACAGCTGGTGAAGTCGGTGGCATTTGTGCAAATGCCAAGACCACGTTCCAGGCACTTGAGCCTTTATCAGTCAGCAGTTTTTAAAGTGTTCTCTATGTTCTTCTTTCCCTTTCTTAAAAAGAAGGAAACTCAAAACACTCTTTGTATATAATTAACCTTAAGACTGTGAATCTAAATGTAAAGGTAAATAACACAGACTGAAAATTCCAGCAGTAGTAACAGTGGCCTTTTTATTGCTCTCAGGTGTGAATTCACAGTGTAACCTGTTTGTGTCACCAGTTATGATATACTGTCTTCATACCCACACCCCCAAACATCCAGCCTTGTGAGATCAGGGTTGTAGGGAATAACTTTGGGTTTGAATCTTACACATGAAGTATTGACCCAGAAAGGCTCAGCCTCTGCCAGGTGGGGGTTGACACACGTTGGCAGAGAGTTGCATTAAAAGCTTCCAAAGGGTTTTGTCATCTCTGCTGTCTTTATTTATGTGAAAAAATCCCATGTATTCTTTAGCATTTTTGGCAGGCTGTGATAGGGGTGTCATGTGCAGCCAGCTCAGAGCAGCTCTCTGTGTGTGAAGTGATGCATCACAGGAGTAACTCGACTCTCGTAACCAAAGCGAAAAACAAGTGTTCTCAGAGCTCTGAGAAATGAAGCACTTGGTATGTTTGAGCCCCTGACTGACCCCTCCCATCCTGGAGAAAGCAGGAATGTGGTGCTTCAGGGAGGTGCAGGAGTTCTGTGCCCTTGGTTCTTGCCTTGGCAGGGTCTGTGGTGGTTCCTCTCGGGAACTGTTAATCACCTGAGGCTCCCGGGGGTCATCCATTACTCACTCCAGCTTCTGTTGTGGAAACGAGAAGGCGAGTTTGTGTGTGTTCAGGTTACACAGTTGTCTGTTTAATTTTCTTTCCCTGCCCCCTCCACTTGTCTCCAGGTTCAGTTGAATGCTGGCCAGCTGCAGTATATCCGCTTAGCCCAACCCGTGTCAGGCACCCAGGTAGTCCAGGGGCAGATCCAGACGCTTGCAGCCAATGCACAGCAGGTATGCACTCCACAGCAGGGCTCACCTGACTGGTAAAGTGTTGTTCCCTGGCTCCTGAAACTGCCAACTCCAGGGGAATTCTTGGGCTAGGATTCCTGCCTTTCTTTTCCTCCTCCCTGTTCCTTCGGTCAGAGTTAAAAAGCCAGGAGGCCGCCCGTGGAAGGTGCATGCAAAGTGTGTGTGTGTGTCTCTGGCCAGAGCTGCCCCTGAGCTCCTTGCAGGTACCACTTGGGTTCGTCAGCCTTCTCTTCACTTCTGCTCCTTCTGCCTGGGTGAGGGAGGAGCTGAGCGGCCTCCCAGGAGAGGTGCAACACGAGGACCGGCGGTGCTGCCAGCAGGCTGTCTGCTGGTCTTGTTGAGGCTGAGGGATTTCTTCTCTGCCTTCCTGCTGTTTTTCGGGATCCTGGAGGCCCCACTCTCCTCGGGAAAGTCCGAGAGGACACGGCTGTGTTTGCTTTGGAAGGACTGAGTGCCGTGTCCCTGCTCTTGAGCAGCATCGGCGGCACGAGCCGTGTCGTGGGGTGATGGAGCTTGGGAGAGCCTCAAAAGCTCTCAAAAAGCAGCAGCAGAGCGTTGTTAGTGGGGTTGTGACCCTCTGGGCAGGGCTGTCAGTGATCACACTGCTCTTGTCCCCGTAGATAACGCAGACAGAAGTCCAGCAGGGGCAGCAGCAGTTCAGCCAGTTCACGGACGGACAGGTAAGGACTCTGGGCTCGCTGGTGCTGCACCCTGGGAGGGGCAGGGGCAGGGGCAGCAACACTGTCCTGATCAGCTCCTCCCCATAAAGCCCTGCTGCTGCTCCCAAACCCTGAGCCACAGCAGGATATGGGAATGCTGTGCCTGTCTTAATTCATGTGGATTCTCAGTGTTCTGCTGCCTTTGCTCCTAATGAATTAATCCAGTCCTTCACATGCTGTGTGGGATCTGTTTTAGTCTTAACCAGTTTAGGATGTTTAAACATCAAGCTATTGCCTGGTGTGTAAGTGATGTGGAATCATGGAAGAGTTGGGTTGCAATGACTCTTAAAGCCCATCCAGTCCCACCCCCTGCCATGGGCAGGGACACCTTCCACTGTTCCAGGTTGTTCCAGCCTGGCCTTGGGCACTTCCAGGGATGGGGCAGCCACAGCTTTTCTGGGCATCCTGTGCCAGGGCCTGCCCACCCTCCCAGGGCAGAACTGGCCTGATCTCAGTCTGGGCCTCAGGTGTTCCCAGAATTACTTTGTAATGATTCAGCAGCAAATACCTGGTGGCACCTCCTGGTCTGGTCTGGGTTTTGTGGGCCCCCTGAGAGGTGCTGTTTGCAGCCCCCCAAAGGTGCTGTGGCTGTGATGGGCACTGACAGTCACTCCTTTCCCAAACCCTGTCTCTGCAGCAGCTGTACCAGATCCAGCAGGTGACAATGCCAGCAGGCCAGGACATCACCCAGCCCATGTTCATCCAGTCCACCAACCAGACCTCGGACACCCAGGCCACGCAGGTGACAGGGGACTGAGCAGGGCCACGGAGTGCTCTCTGTGTGGAAACCAACACAAACCACCTTAACGTTTGCCAAACCACCCTGGTCTGACAAATACACCTGCTCTGTGTACCTGCACTTGGTAGTAAGCCTATAGTAGGCTGCAGTCTCCAGTGCACTCTACACCTTCCTCTGGTGGGTATGGGAATATCCAACAGACTGACAAGAATGCAATATTTTTATTTTTAAACCAATATTTCAATGTATCCAGCTGCTTGTTCAGAGCCAGAGCACTGAGGCAGAACTGAGCAGAAGGAATTTGTAGCATCTCATCGAACAACATGTAAAATGTTTTTTTTTTTCTAGTAAAATTTGAGGGTACTGCTCCTGGTTTGTGTCAGAGCTCTATTCCTGCTGTTCTGTTTGTGTTTTATTTTTTCCTCTGGATAGAGCTAGATTTGGTCCTCCCATCTCAGTGGGCTTAGGGGGGTGTTTGGGGGGAGTGTGTGTGGGTGTTAGATTTTCCTCTCCTGCCTCCTCTTTTGGAGCATTGTCTGTATACATGGAGTAGGGGAGGAGTAATTAAAGTGAAAACAACAAAAAACATTCCTTGTATTATGATTGTATTTTCTAAGGGCAAAAGATTCTTGAATTTGGCCTCTTTATTCCAGAAAAACTGATGGAATGTGGACAAACCCCAGCCCTGCTGTTACCTGTTGTACTGGCTTCGGTCAATGCATGTAATATAAGCTTCAGAAAAGGAAATAAATTGCTTTTGTCAGACCCTGTGTGTGCTGTCTGTGGGATCCAGAGCCCAGGGCCCACCTGCCCAGCAAGGAGCAGCCTGAATCCCTGGAAATGCTCCGCCTGGAGTGCTGAAACAAGCCAAGGGTTGCCTGGACAAGGGCTTGGACGAGGGCTCAGGTGGTGGGAGTGATGTTGGCAGAAAGTACCCCCCTCTGTTCCTGCTGCTTCCTAGAGACCAGAAGGTTTGGGGGGCTCAAAACCTTGCCAAAAAGGTGTCCCCCCTCGGGAGGAGAGACAGGACAGTCACCTGCTGACAGTCTCCAAGGTCCTTTCGGGTGTTCACTACCAAACCCTCTGTGTCCTGTGTGCCCCTAAAGCAGCAGAGAGGAGTTTGGGGGCAGGTCTGAGGGAGCACCCGGGTTAATGCTGCCAGTCTGGGTCTTGGCTCAGTGTGGGGGGTGAGTCCAGCACCAGTCTGACACGGTTGGCACCTTGTGCAGGTGAGGCTCTGGGGTTCTGTGCAGTGCCAGGCAGGGGCAAACACCAGCACTGGCACCAGCACCCGGTTTGCTGGGGTTTCACAGTGAGGAGATGAGGCTGTGACACGTGGGGTGTAACCTGTGCCCAGGTAAAGGCAGCCTGGCCCCTCTGGGGGCTTCCCTGGCAGTGCCAAGCCCAGAAGTGCAGAGTGAGAAGCTCACCCTGGCACAGATGCCCACCTTGCCCTGGCAGAGGTGCCCCCCTTGCCAAGAGCTGCGGGGGGGCAGGTGCTGCTGGGGAAGGAAAACTCCGGCTCAGCATTTGGCTGCTGCCAACTGCAGAATCTGGGCCTCGCTGTTCCAGCCCGGCAGCCTTCCCTGCACCTCCTGGGCTTTGTGAACGGCAATTTCCTGATTATTTTCAAGTTTCCCCCATCCCGCCGTTCCCGGGGGCCGGCGCGAGGCAGCAGCGCAGCGAGGGAGGGAGGGAGGGAGGCGGCCGGAGCATCACCCCGCTGGAACCGGGATGTGCCCGGGCCGAGGAGCATCCCCTGAGCCTGGAAAAGATGGAATCGGGGGGAAAGGACCGTGCGGGAAAGCTCCGTTCGTGGGATCGGCCACGAGAGGGCCCCCGTGGGAAAGGCTGGAGCGGGATGGGGGCTCGGAGATCCCTTTGCCCGGAGCTGGAGGCTGGGAAATCTCTTCCCCCGGAGCTGAGGGCTCCCAGGTCCCTTCCCCGCCAGCCACATCCCTGTCTCCACCCCAGGCTGCCGGGGGAAGGGCTGGAGCCGGGATGAAGGAGCCGTGCTGGGGGCTGAGGGTCCCCTCTCCCAACAGCCACATCCTCTGTCCCCGATCCCAAAAGCTGACCCTGCCCGAGGGAAGGGGCCGTGGCCAGGCTGGTGCTGCCCCACCACCCTCCGTGCAGCCAGAGGAGATGGATGGATCCCTCCAGTGCCTCCCAAAATCCTCTGGCAGAGCATCCTTTTGGCTCCCATCAGGGAGCAGAGCCGGGAATCCGCTTGTCAGGATGGAGAGAGACCTGGAAGAGGCGCTGCCTTATCAACCCCAGGCAGAGGTGGCTGGTGAGGCTCTGCTGAAGGAAAGCTCTTTACCCAAAGCAGTTGGGTTTGCCTGAAATAGGTTAAATTTGAATGGGAATAAATTGCTTAAGGGACAGAAAACGGGAGGGAGACGCTGCTCCTGAAAGGAGTTTCCAGCTGTTGCATTAAGTGAATGAAATTTGGCTGAAAATAAACCCTGTTGTGTCCCAAGGGATCCAGAGGGACTGGGGGTGGCTGGGCTGAATTCCTGGTTCTATCTAATTAGGCACAATAAGTCTGGTCATGTTCAATAAGCACCTTCCTTCTCCATCACAGCTCCACAAATACGGGGTTATTGAAGCAACAAACCCACGGATTCAGAATGGCCCAATCCTCTCCTCCTCCTTTCCCTATAGCACAGTCTGGGGGGAGAGCAGAACAGCAGAATCATCTATGTGGTAGCACGTACTTCATTAAGCTTATTAGCATATTCAGGGTGTGTATTTTGCTGTTGAAATCACCCTTAATCAGGCAAAAGTTACTTTTTGGCCATGGTGTCTGCCAATCAAAGTTTCAGTCCTATGATTTTGTTTCATTCCTCAGCACCCCGAGGGGGGCTGTGGGGGTGGCACAGAAGGAAACACGAGTTCCCCGAGAGGCTGAGTGAGCCGTGACACCCACGGGAGGGACACCAGACCTCCTGTGTGTGACACAGCCAGTGCCACCGCGCTGCAGGGCACGGCGTGTGCCAAGGTGGCAGAGCTGGTCACACCTCCGGGGCCCCGGGGGAGGGAGGCTGAGCAGGAGGCAGCGATTCCCACCCCGGGAGAGCTCTGGGATCCCGTTTCTCCTCGGGCTGATGAGCTCAGCACAACCCCGTGCGGGCGAGCACTGGCACCCGGGCACTGCCCCGCTCGGTTTACTGCAGGGCTGGCTGCTGTCAGCTCTCCTTCCCTGGTGCTGCTGCCTCTGGCCACCCTATTCCAAGGAAAACTCACGGCTGTGAAGGTCACCCTGCCCCCCTGGGGACCAGGATCCCAGAGGGCCACCAGGTGTGAGAGCCACTGGGCACGGAGGGACAGGCACCCTCCTGTCACGGGCTCTGGGTTCGCCACGTGCAGCCAGTGCCAGCAAACCCTGTTCCCTCGGGGATCAGAGCTGGCTCCCCTCTGTGGAACTCTGATCCATCTTCACAGGGACCTGCTGCCACCGGAGGGGACTGGCTGTGAACTGCAGAGCCCAGGGGTGCAGAGCTCTCTCGGAGCTTCCTCCCTCACCTTCGGAGCTGGGAAGAGGAGCCGAGTCCCTGCCCTGTCCTGCTTCCCGTTGTAGCAGAGAGGGGCAGGACTGTCCCTGTTCCATCCCCTGGGATGTGCCCCAGCTCCTGGCACTGCTGGCACTTCTCCCATCTCAGGGCCAAGCAGGCGAGTGCTGTGACAGCCCCATAGCAGAGTTAGGGGGCTCCCCCTGGTTTTGGGGCAGAGCAGGCCCCGGCCTGGAGGGTTCCCCATCCCACAGTGGGCAGTGGGAAGGAGGGACCCAGCGAGGCCAGGGTGTCCCAGCCGCTGTGTCAGGGTGTGTGAGCACCGATGCCAGGAGCTAATTGCCCTGGGATGAGGCCAAGCCTCCAGCAGAAGCAGGTGCTCCACAGCCCTTCCCCACTGCCCCACTGCTGTTTGTCCCCCGTGCTCACTCCATGGGCAATGCCACCCCTGGGAACCCCTGTAGCCCCCCAGCTCTGCCCATCCTGGTCCTCCAAGCCAGGTTCCCTCACACACGAGGGCTGGCTGAATCCTCCCCCCTGCAATGTCACCCCCAAATCCCCCCCATCTGGGGAGCCAGGCTGGGGCTTTGCTGCAATCCCTGTGCCCCAGTGAGGGGTCCTGACTGCCCCCGTCCCTCCGGCCCCAATCCCCACCCCACAGCCCTGCAGCTGCATTCCAGGCCTGCAAAACTTACTGGAAATCCTGTAGATGCAAATCCTGGCCTCCAATCCGTGCCAGGAACTTGAGCTGCAATCCCGAGAGGGCAGCAGGCTCCGAGCACAAAGGCCTCCCCCTCGCCATCCCCCGGCCTCCAGAACCCTCTTCAAAGTCTCACCAGGGCAGGGAACACGAGTGGCTCTGCAGGACCCCCACAGCTGGGCAGGTGGGGGGCAAATCCAGCAAATCCTTCCCAAAACTCTGCTGGTTCTGATGGATGGTTTGGTGCTGTGTTGATTCAGACTCCCTGGCTCCATTCCCAAACCTCCCGGCTCCAGGCTCGATGGAAGTTCCCAGGGCTTGGGCAGGTGACGAGGTGTGGATGGGACCTGCCCACTGCGGGCAGTGACCCACAGCCCCAGGAATAACCCAACTCCCACCCGCCCCACGACACCTCAAGCGAGTGTCCACCTTGGTCCAAGTCCTTTCCAGGTCACCTTAATCCTGCCCCGAGGCTTTAATCAATCCCAGGTGAAACCTAAACCTCCGAGCAGGGGAATACGCTGAACAAAACACAGCGGGATGAAGGTCAGGATGCTCCCAGTGGAGCATCCCTGGGAAGCTGGGGGGATGCTCAGGGGGCTGTGTCCCCTTGGAGAGCAGGTTTGGGGGATGGAGGGCTTAGGGTTGGAGGAGAATGTGGAGGTGGCACCATGGGAAGAATTCAGTTTGGATTTAAGGATTTCGGTCTCCACAAACAACAACTCTCATCCCACCTCACTTTGTGGGCTTTTCCATGGCATTCTGGGAGGGGGGCCGTGGGTTGGCTCTGGACTGGGTTTAACAGCACCACTTCCTCCGTGTCCAAGTAAATACGAGTGTCTATTTATTGTATGTGATTCCGAGACCTCCTGAGTACCGCAGTGCCCACGAGGGCCCACTCTGTGCCAGGATCTCCGACTGCCACGTTAAATAATTCACTGCCCAAAGCCCTTAACGTGCTCTCCGCTCCAGCAGGACAGGCCTGGGCTCCCAGAGGGGTGGGATGGAGGTGTCTGGAGTCTCCAAAGGTGTGAGAGCATGTCAGGATGGGGCATTTGCCTCTGGCTTGCTTGGAAAGGGGATTCCCTGCAGCCTGCCTCAGTTTCCAGCTGTGGTGGTGGTGGGAAGTTGTGTGGAGCGGGGGGGAATGAGGTGGGAGAGCCAAGGGCTGTGGGTGTTGGCTGGGGAAAACTTGGAGCCTGGTTTAAGGTGGAGGATGGATGGGCGAGGATGTGGGATGCTCCATCTCCTCCGGGGATGCTCCATCCTGCTTGGGTCGGGAGGCTCACCCTCACTCCGGGATGCTCCACACCCCTCTGTTTGGGATGTAATTCGGATTGGGATGCGGTGTGGCAAGCAGTTTGGGATGCAGTTTGGGAAGCAGCTGGGATGCAGTTTGGGAAGCAGGTGGGATGCAGTGTGGGACGCGGTGTGGGATGCGGCGTGCGGTGCTCACTCGCGGGATGCTCCACACGCTGTGCCCAGCGGGCAGCAGGACACCCCCCGTCCCCGGGGAGCCCGCGGGGTCCCCCCACCGTGCCGGGGCTGACAGCGGCCCCTCCGGCGCCGGGGGGGCCGTCCCGCAGCCCCGCAGCC
>VXBX01005336.1:532357-548581 GCA_013400415.1 Scytalopus superciliaris
GTGGGCCTGGGGGGCCGGGGGCTCCGGGGGGACCCTGCAAGACCCCAAAACACCATCAGAGAAGGGCAGGGGGTGAGGTGGGGGTAGGTGGGGGTGCAACACAGCAGGGGCAGCACCCACCTGTGGGCCTGGCTGTGGCTGCCAGGACATTCCAGTCCACAGTCCTGGGGCTCCCTGGGAATGAGAGAAGAGGAAGAGGCAGAAGAGCATCCAGTCAGGGGAGGTTGAGGGAGGTCAGGGTGTGCCCTTGGGGGTGAGGCAGAGCCAGGGATGCCCACAGGCACTCATGGCACTTACCGGCATCCCGGCATAGTTGGGGTCCTGGCGGGGGCTGGGGGGGCAGGAGCACTNGGGGGGTGGGGGGGGCGGGGGCACTCCCCGGGGTCTCCCTGCAGAGAGAGGAGGTGAGGGCAGGGAGGGCAGGGGGTGGCACAGGGGGCGCAGCTTGACCCAGACCCCAACTCACCTTCTCTCCCCGGGCACCCTTCTCCCCCTGCCAGGAGGAAAGATGGAGATGGGCATTAGCACATGGCCTCCAGTACCCTCCATGCCCCCCACCCCCCATGAGCACTGGCTCAGCACCATGCTGCCCACGCTCTGGGCACGGACCCTCCCTGGCACCCCCTGCACGTACCGGCTGCCCGCTGGACCCGGGGGGTCCCCGCTGTCCTTCGGGGCCCTGCGAGGAAGAGGAAGGTGAGGAAACTCCCTGGCTCAACCCATGGCATGGCTGCTTTTAGCCAGGGCTGAGGGGCCGGGGTGGTGGCAGTGCCCACCCCACAGGGCAGGACATACCGGTGGCCCCGTGACACTGGTCCCTGGTGGTCCAGGAGGTCCCACGGCACCTTTGGGGCCCGGAGATCCCTGCAGAGGAAGGACAGCAGGAGTAGGGGGCAGGGGGAGCACGGAGGGCTGGGGGATGCTCCCTTACCTTGGCACCTTTCTCTGCCACCATCCCTGGGGGGCCCTGTGGTCCAGGGGGGCCCTGGGGGCAGGAGAGGGTGTTAGTTCTCCCCAGTGAGCTGAGTGGTCCAGGGTGGTCCAGCCAGGCTTGCAGGACCTGGGGGGCTGGTGGCAGCCCCCTCTCCCAGGACCGAGCACCCTAAAATGCTACTCACAGGTGTCCCGGGGGGTCCGGTGCTCCCGGGGTCTCCCTGGGAAAAGAAGCAGAGTGTGTGAGATCTGGCAGAGCAACCCAGCATGGCACAGCACGGGCACCCCAAAAACCCACCTGTGGTCCCGGCTGGCCGATCCCCCGCGGTCCTGGCTCACCCTATGGAGATGGACGGGCAGTGGGGTGCCCTCAGGACACCCAAACCCAGCCCCTGCACCCCACTCACCTGCAGCCCCTTCAGCCCAGCGGGGCCCTGGACCCCTGGCAGCCCCGGCTTGCCCTAAAACACAACAGGGTCAGCCCGAGGGCACGATGCCACACCAGGCACCGTGGCCATGGGGAGGGGGCACTCACGGGTCTGCCCGGCTGGCCGATGCCCGGGGGGCCCTGATCCCCTTTGGCCCCGGGTTTTCCTGGGATGCCAGCCATGCCCGAGAGGTCCCCAAGTGGAGCAGGACCAGGCTCACAGGCATCTCCCTGTGGAGGGGATGACAGAGGGATGGAGGGGTGGGTGACACCACGGTGACAGGGTACAGGTCCCCAAAATGTGGGGGTCTCACCTTCTCGCCTTTGGGGCCAGCTGGGCCCCTGATTCCAGGCTCACCCGACAGCCCTGGGACACCAGCCATGCCCGGCGTGCCCGGGTCCCCAGGGCTGCCAGCATCCCCCTGGCAAAGAGAAGGGACAAGGCTGGCATAGGGAGGGAAGGAACACGGCACACAGGGGTCATAGCCCCCTCTGCCATCACCAACCCCACTGGGACCCCCTCCCAGGCCCTCTCACCTTCTGTCCCTTCTGTCCAGTGTCGCCCGGTCTGCCCTGGGGAAATGAAGGAATGGGTCAGGCTGGAGCATCCCCCCAAACTGGGTACCGTGGGCATGGGGGGCACTCACCGCTTTGCCCGGGGGGCCACTCTGGCCCCTTTCTCCTGGTGGTCCTGGCACAGTCACCAGCGTCCCTGCCCCTTGGAGGGGCTGTGGGGTGGGAGGGCACTGCCCACATGGCTCACCCTGCGGAGGGACATCCCTCTTGGAATGTGGCTTTGGGGACCTGGAGCACTGCCAGAGTGGGGGGCTCACAGCCCCCCTGCTGTGCCCATGCAAAGAGCTGCACAGGTCTCAGCTGGGCAGGTGGCAAGGACAGGGCAGAGAGGGGGGTCCTGGGGGTCCTCACTGCAGGGCTCACCTTCTCTCCTTTGAGCCCCTGCACTCCTGGATCACCCTTCTCTCCTGGGAGCCCCTGCACCAAGAAGCCACAGCAGAGGTGACACCGTGGCCCCCAACACCCAGATCCTGCCCCCCCTGGGCAGAACCCACCCTGAGCCCCCACATCCCCCTGCCCACCTGTGCCCCCACTCACCGGTCTGCCTGTGGGTCCCAGCTGGCCACCATCCCCCTGAAACGGAGCAGGGGCAGGATCAGGGACAGGGACAGGGACAAGGACTCCACGGGATGATCCAGCCATTCCCACTCCCTCCAGCAATGTGGAAAGGGAGGTGGATGTGGGAGGTACTCACCTTCTCACCCTTGATCCCAGCCAGCCCGGGGAGCCCCAGGTCACTCTGCAGAACAACCCCCATGGTCACACACCCACAGCAGCCTCGGGGGGACAGGGGTGTCCCCCCAGAAGGGGCTGGGGGGCTCAGCCCTGGTACTCACCGGCAGCCCCGGGTCCCCCTCAAGCCCCTCGGCAGGGCCCCGGCGCAGCGCGGCGAGGACACGGGCATCGCAGGAGAGGCACGAGTCCCCCTGGGAGGGTGGCAGAAGGGACAGCTCAGGGGGCTGCAGGGCTGGAGGAAGGTGGGACAGAGGGCTGGACACTCACCTTCTCCCCTTTCATCCCCTGGATGCCACGATCTCCCTGGGAAGGAAGCACAGGAGCTGGGCCAGGTGCTGCCAGCATGGCCTGGACGGTGCTTGGTGTCCCCAGAGGGGGACAAGCCAGCCCACCCCATGTCACCTACCCTGTCCCCTTTGGGTCCCGAAGGGCCGGGTCTGTCCTGGGAAGGGGGAATCAGAGGGAACATCAGGGATGCTGAGATGAGCCCCTGCTCTGCCCTCCACCCCACAAGCCCCGAGGCTGGGACTCACCGAGACCCCGTCCTTGCCGGGCACTCCGGGCTCTCCCCTGGGTCCTGGTTTGCCGGGCACCCCGATGGCACCGAGCATCCCCTCGGTGACAGTGGGACACACCTCACAGGGCTCACCCTGCCCGGTGGGCACAGTGAGACACAGCCCAGGCTGGGGGGTCCTCGGTGTCGCCCCGAGCAGCCCCGAGGCGAGGGATGGGCACAGTAGTGGGGCTGTGCCAGCACTGCCCCATGGCACAGCCCCCCCCAGCCCACCCTCTCACTGCACCCACCTTGTCTCCTTTTGGGCCCAGGATGCCGGGGGCACCCTGCAAGAGGAAGGTGGGGATGGGGCTGCTTTAGGGAGCCCTGAGGCCAAGGTGTGCCCTGGCAGTGCCACCCAGGAACCCCAGTTGGGCACCAGTTGTGGCACTGGGGGATCCCAGCCCTGAGTGAGGCCATCAGCTCTCCCAACCCCCTTTCAGTGTCTGGGCTCGGATCCCACCCCTACTCTGGCCAAACAGCCCCGACCCCGAGCCAAGAATCCAGTCCCTGAGCCCGGGCTTTGGCTCCAGGCTCCTGGTACTCACGGGAGTCCCAGGCAATCCTCCGGGTCCAGGAGCTCCCGAACTGCCCTGGAGCCAGAAATGGGAAAGCCTGAGCCCAGCAAAGGAAACCATCACAGCCCTTGGCACCCCCACGACACCCTTCTCCTCCTGGGGGGTTTCCTGCCCCCCAAGCCAGGTCCTTGGGCCACCCAGCTCCACCAGCCAGCACTGGCTCAGCCTTGGCAGAGTCAGCCCCAGATGGGGATCCCAGTCCCCACCTGCCCCTCTGGGCTGCCACTCACCTTCTCTCCCTTCGGACCTGGGGGGCCACCAGGGTCACCCTGAAAGGGGCAGAGGATAGTCTTAGCTCTGGAACACCTTCCCATGGCAATGCCCACTGCCCATGTGCCAATCTGGGGACCCCTCAGCACAGGGGTCCTTACCGGCTTCCCTGGAAAGCCAATCCCTGGAGATCCTGGTTTGCCTGGGGGTCCCGGCTCGCCAGCCAGCCCCTCGGGTCCCACAAGGCCAGGGTCACCCTGGAAGACAAAGCAGGGCAGGGTGTCAATGCCAGTGCTGCCACCAGGTGCCCCACCTCCCACCTCCTCACCCCCAAACCCCCACCTACCTTCTGGCCCTTGGGGCCCACCACACAGATTTCTCCAGGCCGGCCCTATGGGGAGAGGAGCAGGGTGTGAAGGCTCTGTGTGTGCACCCCACGGGTCCTGCAGCTGGATTCCCCTTCCCAGGAGGTGCCCAGGGGGTGCCCAGGTACCACCTGGCAGTACTCACATCACGCCCTGGGCGTCCCGGCTTGCCCTGCAGTCCTCCATCACCCTTCTCGCCTTTCTGCCCCTGTGGGACAGATGAATGTCACCCATGCCATCACCCACGCTATCCAGGTTGGCACCAGCAGGTCCTGGCACCGCTGCTGCCATCCCAGGAGACACAATTCAGGTGGGCTGGACTCACCTTTTGCCCATCGGTGCCAGCTGCCCCCGGGAGACCCTGCATGGGAACAGCAGGGAAAAGTGGGTGCCCACGGGTGGGCTCGTGCAGGCACCCAAAGGTGGGCTCATGCAGGTGCCCACGGGTGGGTTTGTGCAGGGTCCCCTCCTGCTCTCACCAACACTCCTTTCATTCCCCCATCACCCACCCACAGAGCTGGACCCTCAGGGCTGGACCCCCATGCCCAAGCCCAGGGGACACAGGGGGACCACCACAGTGTCCCCACACCGTGTCCCCACGGCCAAGCATCACTTACCACCTCTCCACGCTGCCCCTTCTCACCCCTCGGCCCCTCGGCACACTGGGGAGGAAGAGGAGGGAGTGGGATGAGGAGGGGGCAGCAGAGATGGGGAGGGGGGCTCATGGAGGGTCAGGGGGGTCTCACCTGCACGGGGCCACCAGGGTGGGTGCGCACACAGTCAGCGCCCTGCGGAGGGGGGGAGGCGGCTCAGGGGCTCTCCCTGAACCACCATGGCCAAGGGTGGGGGGTCAGGGGGTCAGGAACACCCCCAGGGCAGCGGGACCCTTGAGTGCCAGGGATCCCACAGGGAGCAGCCCCCCAAGAGGGTCCCCACCAGAGTGGTCAGGGGCACTCACACGGTCGCCCTTCTCCCCCTTGATGCCAGCGGTGCCAGGGAGGCCACGCTCACCCTTGGTGCCCTGCAAGAAAGGGGAGGTGTGGGTGACAAAATGGGCATATGTCCATAAGTGTGCCCACAGAGGGGCCCACGGCTCCAGGCAGGGATGCTGCAGGCACAGCATGGCCACATTCCTGCTGGAGATGGGCCCTGGGTGTCCTGGGGGGTGACAAACTTACCTTTGGACCTGGGGGACCGAGTGTGACCTGGGGAAAGAGGAGAAAGGTGTCTCAGAGCCCCCCAAGGTCATGGAGGCCCCAAAAGGCAACAGGACAGCCCCAACCCCACCACAGCCCCCATCCTTCCAACACCCTGTCCCCAGGTGCCACCTCCGGA
Source organism: Scytalopus superciliaris (assembly GCA_013400415.1). NCBI lineage: Eukaryota > Metazoa > Chordata > Aves > Passeriformes > Rhinocryptidae > Scytalopus > Scytalopus superciliaris. The sequence goes on from VXBX01005336.1 coordinate 538,070, forward strand.
GCCCTGTGAGGCATAAGGGGTCCCGAACACCCATCACCCCCACACCTCCAGCCAGCAGTTGCTGTAGGAATGGGCCCACATCTGGAAGGGGTCAGAGACCTTCCCCACAGCCAGATGTTGTAGGGCCCCAGGCCAGGAGGAGCTGTGGGTCATGGGGGGCCAGTGGTCATGGCAGAGGAGTGGGGGACACCCCCAAGCCAGCACCCTGGTGGCTTTTGCCATCCCCAGCTCACAGCCCAGCCAGGCTGGGTTGGGGTCCCCATGCCCTGCCAGCACAGCCCGGTGCCACACTCACGTTTGCCGATGCCATCTGTGCCGAGCAGGGCGGGCACTGGAAGAGAGAGAGGGATGGTGGTTTGGACTCCCCAAACCCTACAGCACCCACTTCCCCATGGCACCCACACCCTTGTGGTCACTGTCTCACTCCCCTGGGCACCCTAAACCCGTGGGGCTGCCCCAGCAGCATCTCCCCACCAGCCTGGGGATGGAGAAGGGAAACCCCAGTGTGTTTCCTCCCTGGGGAGGTGAGGAGGTGCCTGCCTGGAACTCAGCCCTCCCTGTGGCTTTGTGGCTCCACCACAGCTCCTCCAGGCCAAACCAGCCACTCCAGCCTGCTCCCGTGGGATCAGGGACAGGCAGGATGGGGCTGCAGGACCCCATGTTCTCATGCTGCTGGGCCTGATCTCCATGCCAGGGATCCCCAGCTGGATCCCACCACTGGGACACAGCAGCCCTGAATCCCACAGTGGGACAGGGATCACAGAGACAGGCAGGGATGAGGCACGGGAGCGCTGGAGACGCTTCTCAGCTCTGGCAGCACTCCGGAGACGCTCGGAGGGAACAAAGAGGCCCTTGGCCATAGCTGGGATCACTCCAGCAGCAGCAGAGAGTAAGTGGGGCCTCAATTCCTGCTCAGGGGAGCACAGCAGCTGCCTCTGCTCTGCTCCTCCATCCCTGCAGCTCTGGCAGCAGCAGAAAGTGCCCAATTGCTGCGGGGCAGACCCAGCCCAGGGGATGGATGGGCCCCTGGGATGGCACCAGCAAGAGGAAGGGGAATGGAGCTGAGCATGCCAGGACCAGGACAGCCGGGCTGGGACACCCTCTCCACCTCCCCTCACCTTCTCCTTGTGATCTTCCCTCAGGCTGGTCCTCCCTGAGGTTCTCACAGGCTCCTGGGGAGAAAAGAGCACCCCTGAGTTACCCCACCTGTGCACCCCTGGGTTACCCCACCTGTGCACCCCTGGGTGCCCTCTCTCCATGAATCCTGAGTTATTCTGCCTGAGGCACCCACGGATGAGACCCTTCTCCACCAGTGCGTACTGGTGGGAGCACAGCAGCCCTCCCCTCCCTCATTCCCAGCCCTCCGGTCACCGCCAGCTCCCTCCTTCGCCTGGAGCGGTGGAAAAAGTGAGGCAGGGATTTTCCAGGGGCTGGATTTATGTGGCTGCCCGCTCGGCAGGCACCCGGCACAGCTTCTGAGCCACTGCCCATCCCGCGGAGCTGGGAGCACCCTGCGCTGGGATGGGGAGCGGGATGGGGAGCGGGATGGGGTGCTGGAGCTCACGGTGCCCAGCGGCTCCTCCAGGCAGAAGCAGCGAGTGTACACCCGACCCTCGGGCTGCGGCACCATCTCGATGAGGTTGCTACTCTGCATCAGCTCCGCCTGCCGACGGGTCTTGGGCGCTTCAGTCTGGCACTGCATGGGGAGAGAGGGGTCGTGGGGGGCTGTCAAGGGGAGAGCCGGGAGCCCCATCCCTGCCCGAGCACCCCGTGTGGCTCAGGAGAGGGTTGTGCCCCGTGCTGTGCCCTGTGCTGGCACAAGCACCACGAGGCCACCACAAGCGAGGGGTGACCCACAGGAGAGAGCCCTCACCGTGCCTCAGTTTCCCCTCTGGGGAAAACCCTGACTGTGCACAGGGCACTTCCAGGGTGCAGTTGGGATTGGGGTGGGGGCTCGGGGGCACTCACCCCGCTGACCGAGATCTCACAGCACCCCTCCTGCCTGGCCAGCTCGGCGTCACAGTAGATCTGGGCTTGCTGGATGTCAAACTGCAGCGGGACAGGGGTTGGCAGGTCAGGGGTGGCCCCAGCACCGCAGGCAGAGGTGCCCCCACCCCACGGGCACTCACCCGGATCGGGGTGCCACGCACGGCATCCAGCCCCAGGAAGGTGTTTCCCTCCAGGGCCAGCGCCCGCCGCGGTGCCAGCGGCTTGGAGGAGATGGAGGAGCAGTCAAGGTGGACGGAGACGGCGTGGCCCTGCACGGCCACCACCACCTTGTGCCACCGCCCATCGAAGAGGGACGCCACGGCCTTGCCCGCGAACACAGCGCTGACGAACGTGGCCCCCCGTGCCCTGGCCTGAAACTCCAGGCTCTTCTCGGGGCCGTGCACGGACAGGGAGAGCTGGGCACAGAGGGGACAGCACCACGCTCAGGGACGGCCTCTGGCTGTCCCCTTGGTGCTGGCACATCCCCCCGCATTCCCGGGGCTGTACCTGGGGGTATCCCTGCCGGTCGGTGACCTGGAAGAGGTACCAGTGCTCCCCGGTGCTGTTTTTCTTCAGCAGCAAGGTGAAGATGAGGGTGAAGGTGGGGGGCAGCCCACGGGGAAACACCTGCCTGTGGGGACAGGGGTCAGGGCTGCCCCGACCCTGCACCGGGCTCTGGTGCTGGAGTTTGCACCAAGGCTGGTGACAGCACCCTCCATATGGCAGCATCACCCCAAGAGCCCCCGGGAATCCTGCCAGGGTCTGCCCCACCAGTGGCATCCCAAGTGCCAATGTGGTGGGTTCAGCCCCAGGTGCAGCGACCCCACTCCTGCCCCACACCATGCACCCCAAACAGGGCCTTTCTAGGGTGGCTACAGCACTCAGAGCCACGCACTTATTCCCACAACACCAATTTTTTCTGTGGGAAGCCAGGAAATACATCCATAATCCCCAAGGCTCTGTGGGCTGGATGGCAGCCATGGCAGCTCAGTGTCCCCATGCGTGGCAGAGAGCGTGGCAGCCGTTCCCCAGTGGGACTGTGCCCAGCTCACCCACAGCCCACTAAACCACTGGAAATATTTGCTCCAGGTTCTGCTCCACTCCCGGCCTCAGCTCCACGCCAATGGTTTTCCAAGCCACAACTCTGGAGCTGGACCAAGGGATGGGGAGCAGGACAGAGCTGCTGGTCCCCTCTGTTCTCCATGGGGCATGCAGACATCCTCGTTGGGCACCCATAGGTACCCATATGGAGCTAATAACCTGGGTGCTGGGGCCATCCCCACACTCAGCACCCCCCAAGGCTGGATCTGGGATGCCACAGGCACCCAGCCAAGAGCAACACCAACCTAGAGCCATTCTGAAGTCATCTAAGGATTTGGCTGCCCAGGTCAGGAGCCAAGGCTGGGTTTCCTCACCCTCAGGAGAGCCCCATGCCCAGCACAGCTATGTGCCAGCCCCGGGGCAATATGGGGACAGGCTGGAGGAGGCAGGCATGCAAACCACAGCAGGAACAGCTCCAGGGACGTGGATCTGCGCCCACCTTGCCACGCTGCAGCATCCCTGCCAGCCCTGGCATCTCAGGCACAGCCAGGCAGGACACACCAGAGACAGAGAGTACAAGGGCCAGTCCCCGTGTGCCTCCCCCAGCAGACCCCCACAAGCCCAGAGTGCCTGCTCAGAGCTGTGCAGCATTTTGAGCTTGTCTAGACCCTGCGAGCGCTGCCAAGCGCAACCACAGAGCAGCCACAGCCCTGGTTGCGTAAGGTTTGGCCACCACCCAGCTGAGCTGCGACAGCCCGTGATTTACTTTCTAGGAGGAAGGTGTTTGGGCAGCCCCAGGGCCCTCTGTGTCCCCCCGGGCACCACGGAGCTGCCTGGAGCCCCCAGAATGAGATAAGGGCAAAGCCCATCCAGCTTCACCCTGGGCTCCATCCTTACAACACACGGGGATGGTGCCTGGAGGAGCTTTGGTCAATCAGAGCCACCCCATGGGTCACCCAGAGCCACCCCAGAGTGACCCAGGGCCGCCCCACACTCACTGGGTGGGCTGCACCAGGGGCACGGCCCCCAGCCGCAGCACCGCCGGCCCCCGAGGGTTGCGGATCTTCTTGACGGACGAGATCTTCAGCAGGTCGAACCTTTTAATCAGGTTAAAACCTGCAGGGCAGGGGGGAGGAGGTGAGACCTGGCCCTGGCACGGGGTGATGCCCTAGGCAGGGCACAGAGCCCGTCCCTGGGGTGCCAGGGCTGCTCAGGGATCCCTCTTTGCAGGGCAAGTGGGGCTTTCCTTACCCGTTATGTTCTCATACTTGTCCCCAACCAGATCCTCATCCCAGAGCTGCGGGCATAGCTCCCCTGCAAGGCAAATCAGCACATCAGTGTCACTGCAGTGTCCCCAGGGGCACAGAGGGACAAGCAGGGTGGGAACACACAGAGCTCCACACGCCCAAGAGGGTCTCAGAGTGTTGGCAGGAGCTTGCCCCAGCCCCCCGAGGCTGCTGGCAGCCCTGGGGCAGCACAAATCCATCAGGGATCCACTCCCACAGCAGTGGTGGCTCCTGGGAGCCTGGAGGAGAGAAGCTGGAGCCCTCCAGGAGCAGTTTGGAGGGGACAGTCAATGAGCTCAGAGCCAGCAACTTCCCCTCCCACAGAAAGTTCACCAGGTGAAATGCTTTTTCCAGTTCCTGTGTGTTCCGCCTCAAAACAGCCCCACAGCTGGAATCAGCAGCAGGAAACTCGGACAGGTGCCACGGACACCCACGGTGGGGAGATGGCACCCAGAGCTGCTCTCTGGCCTTCCTGTCCCATCCTGGTGACAGCTCAGACCTGGTGGCCCAGGGGACAGGTGGGGACAGCCAGGGGACAGCAAGAGGCTGAGCCACGGGAAATGCCATGTCAGTCCTGATCCCGGGGCTGCTGCTGCTGCTGTGTGCTGTTTGCTCTGATAAATTACTGCTTTAGCAGCATCAATCCACCTCTGCTGGATTCACCAGATGTTGGGAGGTGTGAGATAAAGGAGTAAACAAGGGGGTAGTGAAAGAGGAATTTGTTTTGTCTCCATGCACACCAGCCCTGGAGCAGGGATGGCCACTAATAATTCACTCCCGTTTTTCTTGGCTGTTCCTGGGGGGATCTCTGACTCCCCCAGCCCCACTGCTCACCTCCATCTCTGCCCAGGAGCCCTCAGGCACCACTGCAGTGCTTTTCCCCCAGGGCTGAACACTCACATGGGGTCAGCAGTGGTGTGGGGAGGTGCCCTCACCCTTGGGACCCCTGACACAGCAGCAGCAGCAGCGGGGGCTGCACATGTCATGGCCAGGGGCAGAGTTCCCTCCTGCTGGCGCTGAGATCATCCTCAGCAGGCCAGGGGATGGAAAGCAGAGCATAAATCACGCCGGCCCAATCCCTTTGAAGCCTCTCCCAGCCCTGGTGCTGATCCTAAGGGAAAATCTCATCTGTCCATCACATCCCTAAGAAAAGGCCCAAAGATGGGAGGCCATGCCGTGCCTTGCAGCGGGAGCTGGTGCCGCCTACGGGGTCCCTTCCACGGGCAAACCCGGGCCCCCAGGACGAGCCGCTGCTCCACCCCCACAAAGCCTGATGCAACCACAGCGTCGCTGCCAGCGGCTCCTCCCCACCTTCCGCCTCGAGCTTATCCCACACCCGGACCCAGGCACAGCAACCCCGGCAGAGACCCCCATGGACTCAGCCATCGTCCCCCTGTCCTCTGTTGCACGTGGACAGCCCCTACCACGGAGTGGACCATGGCCAAACCTCTTCCCAGCTTGGAGCTGGAGGCCAAAGCTCCCCTGGGAGCTCTGTGCATTCCCGCCACAGCCCTGAGTGGTCCTGGCTCACCTACCCCAGCCCCGGCTCCACACGTGCTGCCGGACGCGCTGCCGCCGCTGCCAGCTGGCACCAAACATGCCATGGCCGGAGCGTGGCCAAGCCCACTCCCTCCATGAGCATGGCCAGGGCTGCGGGGGCGATGCAGGGGTGTCCCTGGGCTGGCTCCCCACGGCTGGGCTCGCTCAGGTCTCCCTGGCCCCCTGCCCGCACGGGATGCTGAGCAAAGCCCCACAGCCTGGGTGGCTGGCGCTCAGGCACGGAGCCCATGTCTGCAGACACCACTCCAGGGCTGGCACGTGGGGATCACGGTGTCTCTGGCCACCTCTGTCCTGCCATCTCTAGGTCTGACCCAGCACTCCCCTCCTCTCCCCAGGTACATGCACGGCGGGGGTCTCTCCCCTGCAGACCCCAAGCCCTCTCTCCCAGTGCCCCTTACCTTCCGCTTGCGGCAGCTCCTTCCCCTCACAGGCACTGACAAGCCCTGCAAGCAGGAGGGCCCAGAGACCCCTCATGGTGCCCGTGGCAGCAGCTCAGGGCCAACACAGCTGCCTGCAAGGGAGAGACATCAGGCAGCAGCGGGACGGGCACGTGGTGGGCACCATCCCATGGTGGGCACCAGCCCATGAGGTTGCCAACACTGGGATACTGCCAGCAAAGCCACCAGCATGGAGTTGGTGCTGACCGTCTTGGCCATGGCTCAGTCAAATTTTGGGGGTCAGATCCACTGCTGGATCACCATCTGCTCCACACCCACCCCAAGCACACAGGGCAAGCCCCAGCATCCCAGTATCCATGGGTTCAGTCCAATCACAGCACCTGGATTTATGCCAAACATCCGGAAACGTGAAGACTGAGGTTCCCCAGAGTGGAACTGGGCACCTACTCCAGGAACCTCCCCCTCAGGAAGGTCTGGCTCCCTCCTGTTTTATCTCCCAGTCCCGAGTGGATCCCGGGGTGTCCCAAGCCCTGCAGGTCACCCCGACCTGGCCTCCCTCCTGCTTCCTGCCACGAGGCAAGGCCGGGCTGCGAGGAGGGAGACGGAGTCGGGACAGACCGGACACACTCTGCTCCAGTGGCCGCTGCCAGAGCGGGACGTGCATCCCTGAGCCTTCATCGCATGCACAGCACCCGGGGACCCTTCAGAGCGGCGACCCCCGTGAGCGGGGACCCACCTCTGCCCTGCCTGCACTGGGCTCTCTCGCCCCCCCTGCGCTTCCCTGCCTGCGACCCAGCCCCCTGTCCCGAACCACAAGCCGGCTTTCCTGTTCTGACATTGCCCGCACCCACCTCNCCGGGGGGGCCCGAGCCGCCGCCCGCCTTCGCATCCCCGCCCTCATCTTCCTCCTCCTCCTCCGCCCCGGGTGCCTCCCCCGGCGGCGCCCTCCTTCCCCTTCCCACCCGCATTCCCCCGCTCTGGGGGCTGAACCCCCGCCTGGAGGAGGGGAACCCCTCTGCGAGGGACGAGCGAGGCACCCCAATCCCGGGGGTGGGAATGAAGCCCGTTTCTTGTCTGCCATCCCTTTTGAGCAGCTCTTCCTCCCCACGGGGGACAGGAGGGGACCCGGGTGCTGGCACCGGTGGTGGCACCGCTGGCCAGAATGTCTGTCCCGATGGGAGGAGGGTGTCCCTCCGGGAACGGCTCTCGGAGATGCATTGGGGCAGCCAGACCCCACTGTGACACAGAGCTGGTGTCCCCTCCCCTGTGCCCTGGGGTGGCTTGGGGACAGCCTGGCTCAGGACGAGGTGCCTGGGGTCAGAGCTCTGAGACGGGATCCCTGCCACCATCCCTCCCGCTGGCACGGCTGCTGCTCCCATGCCCCCGGCAGCAGAGCTGCTGACTTCCCAGAGCCTCGCCAAGCCCCGGAGGGATCCGGCGCCCATCCCAGCTCCCAGCGCCGCCGCACAGCATCCAGCTCTGCGCCGCGGGGACGTGCCAGCCTGGAATGCTGCCCCAGGGCCCAGCTGCCCAGCTCTGCTCCATCATCCCCTGCCCACATGTGCCAGGCCACCCCGCACCCCCAAAGGCAGGGAGGGAGGCAGGGAACAAGCCCACCCCATGCAAAGTTTGGCTCTGGGGGACTCCAAGTATCTATTGGCATCCCCAGGCCCCCATCCCTGCATCCCTGCTCCCAGTGATGCCCAGCATGGCACCGGGCCCTGGCTCAGCTGCTTTCCTCCCAAATTGTGATGAATCTATTTAGGCTGCAGCTTTACAAACGCGTGAGGGACGCATGTATCTCCATAAACGAGCTAATTAACAACTGCTGTTTAGTCAGAGACAGTAAATAAGCTGTCGTGGGCAAACCCAGCAGCTCCACTCCGCCAGTCACTCACCCGCCAGCCCCAGACGTGGTGACAGAGCACTCCACGCTCCTCCGAGATGCCTACTGAGGTAATTAAGGGTAATTAAAGCAAGTGGGAACAAAATACAACGAAACTTTTATAATTCCTGTTTTTTGGGTGATTATTCACCTCAAGCTGTTCTTTGTTTGTGGCCACCCAGCACTAATGAACCCGGTGCAGGAGCACTGGTGGCGTTTGTGCATCTTGGGGGTGGGGGGCAAGGCCCCAAAACTGGCCCCACAGCCCACCCTGCAGCAGAGCAGGGATGGAGGGAAGCCTTGTCCCTTCTTCTCCAGCCAGACCCCTTGCACAACCAGCAGCTCCCAGGACCCTCAATTTGGCTGTGAATGAATATGGGGAGGGGTCACACCGATCCCTTCTCGTGCCCCACTTTCCCTCATTTGCCAGGCTGCTTCCCTGGGGTGGTTGTCCCCAGTCCATGGGGCATGAAGGGACCTCAAAAGCCCCACAAGCACAGGGGTGGCAGCAGCGTGGAAAACTCTTCTGTGCAGCTCCTGCTTCCCACTGCTGTTCCAGCGCACGGGATCGGCATCTCCAGAGGGAAAGAGGCTGGATCCTGCCTCCCCAGCATTCTGCGCCGGCATCCCTTGGAGCCGTGCCGAGCTGGGGGATGGAAAGCAGGATCGCGCAGCCCCTGCCCACCAACCCAGCATGGAAAAAGCAGAGGCACGCCGCGCTTCCAAGAAACTGCCGCGCTGGCTGCCAAGAAACACGAGCCGGAGCAGAGCCCGACAATTTTCGGGCTGGAGACAATTTGCCTCCGATCCCGAGCGTCACGCGGCAGCTGCGGTGGTTGGGTTACCGTGGGGCTCCCCCGCTTCCCATGCCGAGCTCAGCCCCCCCGGAGCCCCCCCAAAGCCGGGGGATGAGGGTTGGGGTGACGCCGGCTGGACCCCTCGGCTCACAGGCAGCTCCGGGCTGGACAACACAGAGGAGGGAATTCCTGCGGCGAGGCTTTCAGCATTAATTTCTGCACCGATCCAGGCACAAACCCCCCAGTTCCAGTCAGGAAGGAAAGTGCCTGCGGGCATTCTTTCCAGCTTCACAGGGCCGCTTGTTTCTGCGGCGCTAAAGCTGCAGTTTTGCCTCTTTCGGAGGGATTTCTTTCCCAAAAAGTGAAGGGAGAGACCTCCTCTCCCCCCACGGCTGCGCAGCCTCGCAGCTCCTTCTCCATCATTTCCGCCCCCCAAACTGCACATTTTTGGCACTGGGGGGACACAGCCTGGCTCAGCTGGAAGCTGCAGATGGAAAATGGCTCCAGAGCTCTCCGTCCTGCTCCGACCCCCCCAGCATCCCCCGTCACTGCCCAGACTGGCAGGACTGGGGGCTGTCCCCATGTCCCCTGTGCTGGGACACACCACGAGCCTGTGTCTCTCTCCCGGGCTCCGTTCCCTCGCCGCATATGGCGTCTCCATGAGTAATAAAAGCTGCTAATTGCCAACAGATGCCCCAGGAAACCCTGACGCTGCCTCTTGCGGCTGTGTTTGGCTGGGAAGGAGAGGAGGGGAGCTGGAGCAGGCTCTGGATCCCCCAAAGCTGGGGGCGGGGGGATCCCAGGGCACGGCAGCTCCCAGAAACCAGACCAAGAGGATGTGGCTGCCACTAATTGCAAAGTCAGGAAGAACACCCCAAGGAGGGAACAGCACCCCTGAGCACGGCATCACCCTCACCCCATGCCCTCCATGGGGCTGGGAGGCACAGTTGAGCCCCAAGGCAGCCCCTCACCATGCCAGGACATGTCACCCACCCACAGCCCTGTCCCCTCGGCATGGGCAGCTGAAATCCCCCTCTTTGTGCCCTGGCTCCAGCATCTGTTGCACAACTGGAGCTGGATCCTCTTCACAACTATCTAATGGGCCCAGCACCCATCCCTGGAGATTCCTGCACTGCACCGCCCAGCTCCAGGTGCCAGGATGCTCCGGCAGTGCCAGGCAGCCCACCTGATGCGCCTCTGAGTGGCAATTGCCTCCCAAGTTCCTAATTTGCTCACAGATTAATTACCATGTAATTTACTGCTCCCGGCTCTCCGTGATAAGATGCTCATTTGCACGGCAGTGCCTGAGTGCAGGACCAGCCCCGGTCTGTGGGATCCAGCAGGCAGGGAGGGGGCCAGGGGAGTGCACACAGAGCGGGGTCCCCACCAGGTGACAGCCACCCCCTCCCTGGCCAGACCCCCGACACGAAGCACGAGGCGACGGCCGCGGCCCCACGGCACCACAGAGAGTGAACTTTTATTTCCAACAACGACAGCACCTGCCCCGTGGGGTGGGGACGGTGGGGAGGGCTGGGATGGGATGGCCACGGGGACCC
>VXBX01005336.1:552046-567537 GCA_013400415.1 Scytalopus superciliaris
TTGTTAATGATGAGGGGGGTGGCCAAGCGGCAGGGGATGGGGCGGGCAGGGAGGGGGGTCTGCAGAGTGCGGACCCCCTTCCCCAAGGAAAGAGGGGGGGTGGCTGCCCCCCAACTGCCCCTCCAGCAGCCCTCAATAAAGGGCTGTGGTCACCCCGGGCTTGGCCCCCACCACCCACTGATGTGATGAAGTCTGCCCCGTCCTCAGCCTGCTGCCGGAGGACCCCCATGCCATGCCCCCGGCGCGGCAGGGCAGGGTGCAGGGTGAGGGGGCACAGGCCCCCCAGGGAGACCTCCGTGGGGCGCAGGGCACTTACCCAGCTCGCTGCTTTTTGGACTTATCTGAAATGCCGTCGCGGGACATGAGCTTGTTGAACACGATGATGCCAACCAGCATGTTCACCTTGGGCGAGAGCAGCGCGGGGTCAGGGCTGGCACAGAGCCCTCTGTGAGTGGCAGGGGCTGCCACACGCCCACCCAGGTGGGTTTTTGGGGGTCTGAGGCTCAGGGGCAGCTCACCAGCACGATGACAGCGGCGGGTCCCACGAAGGCGTAGAGCAAACCGCCTTCCAGTGAGAGCCAGCAGCTGCAGGGGACCGTGGCGTGTCAGGGGACACCCCTGTCCCCATGCCCTGCTCCCAGCACTGAGCCAGCCCAGAGCGGGTGCCCAGCCCCGTGTCCCCCTCTCCCCACGTACTAGGTCGCTGTCCCGTAGCCTTTGGTCCGCGTGAAGCCGACGGAGACCGCGACCACGAGGGCTGGCAACCCTGGAAAGGGGACACGAGCTGCAGGGAGGTGGCATTGCTGTCCCCCCAGCATTGCCCCTGTGCCAGCTCCCCCCAGGCATGGGGACAGGGATGGGGCTCTTCTGGCGCTCCTCATAGTCTGAGGGTGCCTCGCCAAGACACTTGGGTCTGCTTTCCTCCACTGTGCCTCAGTTTCCCCCTCTGATCACCATGGGGGGTGCCAGGGAGGGAGCACACGGTGCCTCCCACCACCCCATGCCAGGCTCTTACCCCATCCCAAGCACAGGAAGCGCTTCCTGACCAGGCGTGTCCGGATCCGGCCGATCACCGCCAGGTAGGACTGCCAGGCCTCCGTCAGCACCCAGCAGAAGGACGAGAGGAAGAAGAAGTGGAGGAAGGCGGCCGTCATGGTGCACACACCCTGTGGGGACACGGGGACGTCAGGGGGACACCGGGGGGACACGGCCACGTGCCCGGCACCGTGGTGGTTAAACTCCCACGCCCGCTGAGGTTTGTGACAAAGCCACCAGCGCAGAGGATTTAATCCCGTGATCGAGTTAATCCAAATCCAATCTGCTGCTGGGAGCCAGCAGGGATGAGGCGGCCGGACTCAAACCCCATGGCAGCCCCAGTGCCCACCTGGGGAGCCCCTGAGGGTGGCAGGGTGGTGGCACCCACCTTGCTGAGCATCTGGGACTGGCCCACGAGGATGAGGATGTTGGAAGCCAGGATGGAGACACAGAAGTTGAGCAGGATGATGGAACGCTCTGATTTGATGAACCTGTGGCAGGAACAGCGTGGGGCGGCCGTGCCAGCCTGTCCCCTGTCCCTTGTCCCCCCCATGCTGCCAGTGGGTGGGCACTATCCTGGGGCAGGAACAATGCCAGGCAGTCTGGGCACCTTCTCCCACCTGGGTTATTCCCTTCCCACCATGTTGCATACAATCCCACCGATGCTGAGCCTTTGCTGGTGCCATGTCCTCCCTGTGCTGCCCCCTCCCCACATGGCCTTGATCCCCAGGTGCCCCCCAGGTCCCCAGGTGGCCCCGGGTCACCTCCAGAAGGCAGCGTAGATCACCAGCAGGGTCAGCAAGGCCATGCAGGACACGGCACAGCCGATCATCAGTGGCACCGATGGGGTACCCGAGGGGTCCATTGCCTGGTGGGGAACCAGGGGGGAGTGGCTGAGATGAGCCCCTCCCTCCCAAGCTGCTCCCAGCCCCCCACTGGGCTCTCCACCCCCCAAATGGGGACCCCCGGGTGCCAGAGGGGGTCAGTGACAGCAGTGGCACAGCCAAGGCGCCTTCCTGGAGACCCATGCCCATCTCCATGCCGACAGGGCACACGGGCAGAATAGCAATGGGATGGGGGGATGCCAGGGACCAGGGCTGCCCCCTCCCCTCCTGGCTCACAGCAATGCCCCATATTGAGCTCTATCAACCACGGCAGCCCCCTGCCCACCCAAACCCACCCTCAGGGTGCTGGGTGGTGCTGGGGGATGGAGGACCCTTCCCCTGGCTGGTGGGAGACACCCCCACCCTCCAGCACCCACCCCATCCTAGCAGGGTGCAGGCAATGCTCCCTCCCCATCCCCACCCTCCTTCAGGACCCCCATCTCAGCCAGGCACCCCAGCCCAGAGATCCCCCCCCATCCACATGCCATGTCCCCAGCAGGCTCGTCCCTGTCCCCATCGTGTCCCCTACCAGGTCTCTGGGCAGCTGGGCAAGCACGGCGAAGGTGGCGAGCTGGCGGCACTGGCATTTGGTGTGTGCCGGGAGGGTCTCCAGGGTTTGGCAGCTCTCCGTGTCCCAGTTTCCCAAGCCAGCATCCCTGATTAATGGGAGAGAGTGAGGGAGAGCAATTTGAAATAATCAAACACACGCAGCCCCTCGCGCCTCTCCCGAGTTAACCCATTGCTGGCCCCTTCCTGGGGGGTGGCAGATGGGGGGCACTGCCAGGGGACCCCCCCCGAGCCCGCGGAGGGGGATGAAGCCATCCCTGCTGTGCTGCCCCCGCCTGCCCTGGGCTGATCCTCCTGGGGGTGGTGCAACACAAAGGCTTCGGTTTTAATCATTCCACGCAGGTTTGGGAGGGGCAAACCACGGAGCGGGGGCCAGGCCTGGGAGGAGGGGCGGTGGGGATGGAGGGGGCAGCAGGCAGGAACAGTGCCAGGAGCCCCCTGGCAGCCACATCCCCTACCAGCTGGGTGATGCTCCCCTCCCTCCATGGGGACCTCTCCACTGTGGGGACCCTCCTGCCATGGGGACCCCTCCAGTTATAGGGACTCCTCCCACCAAGGGGAGCCCTCCACTTTGGGGACCCTCCTGCCCTGGGGACCCTCTGGCCATGAGGACCCCTCCTGCCATGGTGATCCTTCCTGCCATTGGGACCCTTCCTGTCACAGGGACCCCTCTCACCATGGGGATGCCCCCCGAGAGGGATCAGGGAGGGGGTGCCCTGCCCTGACACTGCCTATGCCCAGGGAGAGCAGCCACAGCTCCCAGCAAGGTGGTAAAACCAGGAACTGGGTCTGTGGGACAGCTGGGAACTATCCCTGGGGCCAGGCTGAGACCTGCCACACTCATCACGGCCACCCCCTCCCCATCAGCACGGGGGGGACTGGAACCAGTGACCCCGAAAAGCAGAGCCCCCGCAGGTACCTGGGCAGGGGGGCTGGCACTGCCACCCCCCACCCTGCAGCGCTGCCCCCTCCCCCGCCATGCCCTACTTTCCCTCGCTCCTGCCAGCACTAACAAATCACATCTGGCAGGCTGGCGCGGGCATTCCCGCAGCTCCGGGGCCACATCGATCCCGTGGGAGCTCAAATCACCCGTGTGCTTGGATGAGGGAAGGGACAGCTCCTGCTCCCCATCCCTATTCCCCATCCCTGCTCCCCATCACTCCCACCAGGCCCCCAGCACTGCCAGCCCAGCCCCATCACCCGGCCAGGGGGTCCCTGTCCCCCTGTCCCTCACTCACGTCCTCGAGTAGTCCCAGGTGACACACTGAGGGTGGGACGTTCCCTGTGGACAGAGGGACAGGTCAGCGCTTCACCCCCAGCCCTGCTCCCAGCCCACGAGGGGATGTGGCCCACGGGGACCTGCCCAGGGACCTGCTGAGGTGCCCCGGCACTGGCACATCCCCACTGTGAGCACAGAGACCAGTGGTGTGGCTATGATGGGAGCTGGTGGCCCCTGCAGGGCTCTCAGTGCCTGGTGGGACCCACATGGCAGAGAGGTGACACGGTGATGGGACAGGAGGGTGACACTCATGTTGATGTCATGGGAGGGGAAGGGGACAGTCACGTTGGTGACGCAGGAGGGCTGATGATGAGAAAGGGTGACACTCATCATTACGATGTGGGAGGAGGACACTCACGATGATGATGATGTGGGATAGGGACACTCACATGGATGACGTGAAGGGGGACATTTGCCTTGGTGATGAGGGACAGGCACACTCAGGTTGGTGACATGGGAGGGGGACACTCACATTGATGATGTGGGAGAGCTCCACCAGGACGAGGGGCTCCGTGGGCCTGGTCGGCGGGCGCACTGTCACCATCAGCACCTTGGAGGTGACGGCCAGGGGGGCCCTGCGGGGGGGGACACGGGCTGTGACAGTCTGGGGGGACAGTGGGGGACACAGCGGGCAGCCCCACTCACCTGGGCGGGGGCAGGATAAGCCCCAGCGTGCGGTACAGCACTGCCCCGATGACAAAGTGGGATGACTCGTCCGCTTCTGCAGAGAGAGGCACATGCGTGTGCTCAGCACCACACACGTGTGAAGGAATATGGATCCCCTCAACACACACGCGGCACACACGAACACACCACCCATATGCTCACACATGTGTGCTTCCAGATGTGCCCCCCGATGTGTTCACACACCCGGACATGCCAGCGCACACACCTTCATCTGCACACGCATGCGCATGCCTGGGTATGCAGCCCACACACGTGTGTGAATGTGTGCTGCGCCACACGTGTGTGATCCATGTGCACCCACGCAGGTGCACAGCCCCAGATGTGCACTCACACACGTGCAGGCTCACACACACGTCCTGTCCCAGATGTGCACCCTCACACACTGGCACGGCACCAGACGTGCACTCCCCACATGCATGTTCACACTGTGCCCACTCCCAGGCTCACACACGTGCACACACGTGTGCCCGCTCACCCGCAGAGGCGAGGCTCAGCACCTCCCTGGGGATGAAGAGCTTGTCCTCAGAGCTGCGGGCCCAATCCTTCATGCCCCGCCGGCCCTTCATGGGGAAGTTGATGTCGCTGGACACAGCCGAGACGGGCTCCCGCTGGATGCTGGTCACTGGCGGGGCACAGCGGGGTCACCGCCAGCTCCCCGCGCCCCCCGGCACCCTGTGCCCACCCCGCCGCTCACCCAGGTTGTCAGTGACAATGAGGGAGCTCTGGAAAGCCTTCAGTGCGTCCCCCACCAGGTGGATGAAGTCCTCCACCACCTTCATCAGGTGCACGGAGCCAGGAGAGACCTGCGGGAGACGGAACAGCTCCGGAGCCACCGGGATGCATCCCGTGGTGGGGACATCCCCGCGGTGGGGACATCCCAGCTGAGCCCACCCTCTGCCCGTCCCCTGGTGCCACTCACCTGCTGGGCATCCTCCCACTTCTCCCGGTTCTCCGCGTCCACCATGTAGCTCACCACCTGGAAGAAGCGCTGCGGGGATGGGGCTCAGCGGGGCTGGGGTGCGGGGACCGACCGCCGCCACCTCCCCGGGGCGTCCCTCGCTGTCCCCCTGCCCGCTACCTGCACGTCCTCGGAGGACGGGGTGTAGGTGGCCCTCTTGAAGGTGTCGGTGACGTTGCGCAGGATCTCCACGGAGAAGAGCAGGTCCCCGCTGTAGTAGGTCTTGCGGGCCATGAGCTCCAGCAAGCTCCGCACCACCTGAGACATGCCCTCCCCTGCCAGCACCCGCTGCCCCTTCGCCAGGTGCTCCCGCAGCTTGTGCAGGGGGGGACACCCGTGTCACTCGGCTGCCACCACCCCCCGGCACTGCTCTGTGTCCCCAGGGTCCCTCGTCATGCCCAAAGCCCACCTAGTGCTAATTGGTTGGGGCAGCAGTGGGACACGGGGATCTGGGGGGTTCCCCGGGGGCCATTATGGGTATGTGGGGGTCTCCTTCCCATCCCAAAAGCCATTTCCCAAGGACACAGGAGCACAGCTTGGATGACGGACCCCCTTCAGCTCTAGGATTGGAGGTCTATTCCAAGCCCAGGGGGGTCTGGGAGTGTTCACAGGGGTGTGAGGGCACCCACGGGGGTCTGGGGGCATCCTTCCCATCCAAAGAGACATTTTCTAAGGACACAGGAACACAACTCAGACCAGAGTGCCACCCCCAGCTCCAGGATAGGGTTCCTATTCCCAGCCCATGGTGGTCTGGGGGATTCCATGGGGGCCTGGGGGGCCCTTCCCATCCCGAGAGCCACTTCGCAAGGACACAGGAGTGTGACTCATCCCAGCTCTAGGACGGGGTCCCCTTTCCCAACTCTGCCAGAGGGAGCCCTGCCTCAGTTTCCCCACGCAGTGCCAGCTGCTGGGCTCCCAGGGCTGGGGCAGACCCCCAGAGGGACAGGGAGGGGAGGGCAGGGGGGCAGCACCAGAGCGGGCACCTACTGAGAGATGCAAGTATCGGTACTCGTGGGAGATGCAGCGGGCGAAGCTGGGCACACCCCAGTAGGCCACCCCATGGGGGCTCAGCAGGCACCGGCGGCTGGCAGACCCTGCACCGGAGATTTGGGTTTGGGGCTGGCACAGGAACCACTTTTCTGGCACCCCAATGCCACCCACCACACCCTGCTCTGCTCCAGGCTGGGGGGGTTTGGGGATGCTCGACCCTGATGCCACCTACCAACCCCTGCTCTGCTCCGGGTGGCTCGACCCCAATGCCACCCTCTGCCCCTTGGGCTGGGGGTGCTCAACCCTGATGCCACCCTGCACCAAGAGTGGGGATGTCTGGGGGGTCACACGCCCATCACCTGTGGCATTGGGGGGACATTTGTTGTAGATGATCTCCCCGGCAGCCGTTTTCTTCCAGGTCATCAGCATGACGTACTCATCCTTGCACATCTCGTGGTAGGCTGGGGGGTTGGAGAGAGCGGGTCAGGAGCAGCCCAGGCATGGGGTGATGGGCACTGGGGCGTGGGGCACCCCATACCTGGGCACTTCTTCTCGTTGCAGGTCTTCACCTCCTCGCCGGTGCCCTCGCAGGGGTAGCCCTGCATGCCGGTGCCCTCACACATGCGGAAGCGGCGCTGCCAGCCGGTGTCACAGGTCTTGGAGCAGAGACTCCAGTGGTTCCAGGGACCCCACTTGCTTTCTGCTGCGGGGAAGGGGACACCATGGGACACCCGGCTCTGCACGGCAAGTGGCACCCGCGGGGACAGGGACAGGGCAGGGCTGGTGGGCGCCACCGACGCTGGCCCACGTGCCATGGATTGAAACCCCGCTGGGTGTGAAATCCATGGAGCAGTGATTTAAGCCTCTTTCAGACAAGACTGGCATCCTGGTGCAGATGCCCACTGTTCCCTGCCAGCATCCACAGGCACCCATGGCGCAGCCACCACCTCCCCTCGCGCCTGCCACCGATGCCACCACCCCTCCCACAAGACAAGGAGGGGCTCCAAGGACAGGATGAGGATGCTGTGGTCCATCCTTTGGTCTGACTGCCCCCCTTGCCTGGTGCCCCCCAAGGCAGAGCCATCCCCAGCCCCACCAGGTGCCCCGTGTGCACACGAGATAACTCACACGTGCTTGTACGCTCAAAGCACGGCAGGACCCACGGCCACCGACGGGTCCCCCAGCGCGACCAGGGGTGACACACCGTGACCCCCCCCAGCTGACACGTGCCCGGCGGCAGCAACCAGCGCCAGAGGGGCGGCTGCTGATCCCTGGCATCACCCTTTGGCTCCTGGTCCCCCGCAGCGGAGGGGGCTGGCGGCACCCTCGTGTCACCAGCGGTGACACCGCAGGTGCCGCGCCGGGGGCCACGCCGCGCCACGCGTGGCCGTCCCCCCGCTCCCCCCCCAGCGCGCGGGGCCTTACTGGGACAGGTGGGGTTGGAGCACTCCCGGGCGTCGGCGTGGGCCCCCCGGCACTCGGCCCAGCCGTGGGCCGAGACGCTGCACTTGCGCGTGCGCTGCTGCGTGCCGTTGGCGCAGGTGACGGAGCAGCGGCTCCAGGCGCCCCACTCCAGCCACTGCCCTTCCACTGCGGGGACAAGGAGGGTGGCATCAGCTCCCACTGGCCGGCGGCCGCTCGGCCCCGGCTCGCCGGGATGCGCCCCGGGCTCTCCGTGCAACGGGTCCAACCTACGGATGTGCCGGCTCATCCCAAGCCGACCTCAACAGGCAGTGCTGAATCCTGCCCTGGACGGGGGTGCTGTCACCGGGGCTGAACCCCCACAGTGCTGCAAGGCCACGCTCACATTGGGGACCCCGGCACTGCTGCCACCAAACCCGGCGTCCCTGCCAAAGCCAGCATCGCTCCTGCCAAGCCCAGCATTCCTGGCATCGCTCTCCACCAAATCCAGCATCCCTGACACTGTTCTCTGCCAAGCCCATGAATGCCAGCAGCACCTCCATGGGGCTGCTGTGGCTAAAGCCATGTGCCATGTGTGGTGTGTCCCTGCCGGAGCTGTCACAGAGGACATGCACCTCGCGCACCCCCTCAGCTCACACACTCCCTCCTGCTCTGAACTACCCTCTGGCCCCTCCATGTCACATGTGGGGTCCCCACGGGGACACTGGCCCTGCCATGGCATCCTTGACCACCACCACAGAAACTCCACTGCCACCAACACGGCTGTTTCTGGCACGTGGGAGGAAGGGATGGTTGGTGCTGCCACTCATACACGGGCAGACTCTGCAGCCAACCCCTTTTGCAACCTCCCAGTGCTCCAAAACATCCCTCTGCCACCACAGTGCCAGCACTGTGCCAGCTACAGCAGATAGGCAGGGAAAGTGCCAGCTCCTCCGTGACCCCCTGCCCATGCCAGGGGCTTGAGACCCTGGCATGGCTGATGGAGCCATCTCTCCACCCGGATTTCCAGCAGGGACAGGAGGGTGCATCCCATGTCACAGCATCCCTGTGCCCACGGGCTGTCCCACGTCCCCATGGCGGTGCCACCCATCCCTCACAGCGCCGCGGCGCCGTGCCGGGAGCCGTCTCCTGGCATTCCCGGTGGGAAGAAGGGAGCGTTGGGGAGAGGGGGGTACTGACCCGGGCAGATCGCGATATTGCAGGGCTTGGCCTGCAGCTCGGGGCCCTCGCAGGCGTTCCCTCCGCGCCGCGAGGCCACGCACCGCCGCGTCCTGGTCCGGGCCCCTCGCCCGCAGGTCACCGAGCACAGGCTCCACGGGGACCACTCCTCCCACGCACCGGGAACTGCAACACAGCACAGCACCCTCGCTGCAGGGCTCCACCCTCCTCCTCCTCCTCCTCCTCCTCCTCCTCGCACCGAGGGGTCCTGGCCATGGCCGACCCCTCATCCCCTGCCCGACTGTCTGCCCGAGGTCCCTGGCACCGCCTGCCCCGTCATCATCCCAAACTCCTGAGCCAGCAGCGGTGCTGCTGCCACTCCCTGCCCTGCTCCAGCCTCCCCTTTGGGGTCCTGGCACTGGCGGCGCACACCCCCTACCCCGACCCACACACAGCCTGGCTCACCCCAACCCACGCCGACACACCGAGCACGATCCGCCCCGCGCACCCACGGGAGCTGAGCACACCCGGGAAAGGAGCAGGGACCAGTGTGGCACAGCAGCATCCTAAAGGATGCTCTTCCATGACTTCTGGTGTCCTTGGAGTGCCAGGACAGTGCTGCACTCCCTGGTATGGAGGGAACTGAGTACTTGAGTGTGTTAGGGATGCAAATCCCTTGAAACACCCCAGATTTGGTCAGGGCAGTCACTGCAGCGCCCTGAGGACCCTCCGATTCCTAATATTCTACACAAGACGCACAGACACCACCAGAGACCAACATGAGACCCTCGGCATCCTGCCTGAGACCTGCCCTGATGCACTGAGCAGCTCAGCCCCCTCCTGCTTCATGTGAGTGGGAACCCCCCAGCAGACGAGGTCAGGCCTCAAGACCCCCAGCACAGGCTCCAGCATTTCCTTTCTCCCCAGCACAAATCCAGGGGAAGCCCTGAGTTAGCCAGGAGGGAGGACAGAAAGGAGCCACCAGCCAACCTGCTCCCCAGGCAAATCCCTGGCAGCAGCACAAGTGACAGGGCACAGGGTGTGCAGGGCACCCATTCCAGATGCCACCACACTCAGTTTCCCACGAGCAGCCAGGAAGGCCAGAGGATGGAGAGATGCCAACAGAGCGGGGTGGACAACCGTGCCAAGCCACCCTTCTCACTCACCCCAGCACCTCCAGCAGCCCCCAAGACGCCCCAGCAAAGTCCCCTCTGTCCCCACCCACCCTCTTCTGACGCAGTGCTGGGCACGCTGAGGCGTCAGCGAAGCCCCCCCGGTGCCCCAGCACCCCTGTGCCCCCCGTACCTGGGCAGGAGGCCGTGTTGTTGCAGGTCCGTGTCTCCCGGAGCAGCCCGCTGCACAGCGTCCCGTACGGAGAGGACACGCAGGAGCGCGTCCGCACCTGGGAGCCCTGCCCGCACGTCAGGGAGCACACGCTCCACTGCGACCACTCCTCTGCCGCCGGGTCCCCTGCGGGAGACAGGCAGCCTGAGAGCCTGGGCGGGGCGGGGAAGGTGCCACGGGGATGGGGAAGGGGTTGGGCAGCACTGGTGGGCGCAGGGATGAGGTGCCGTGGGTGACAGGGATGGCACTGAGGAGCCCACACTGCCCGCTGGGTCCAGCTGCGCCTGGAGAAGGGACTGGGGCATGGGATCCCACTTGGCATGAGGGAGAGCATCCGCCACAGGCAGTGCAGGCAGGACAGGCAGCGTGGGCAGTGGGCAGTGCAGGCAGCAAGGACAGGGGAGGCAACGTGGGCAGCACAGGCAGCGTGGGCAGGGCGGGCAGCACAGGCAGGGCAGGCAGTGTGGGCAGGACGGGCAGCGCAGGCAGCGTGGGCAGCACGGGCAGCCCGCCACGGCTCCCTCTCCCCACCCCGTCACACATTGACATTTACAACAACCAGCTCTTATTAAGGTTGATGATGTCTCTGAGGCTCTTGGACAGGCCAACAGCAGAGCCCATCCGTTTAAATTAAACAGGGATATATGGAGGAGGGCTCCAAAGGGGACGATTTGTCCTGCAGACAGGCAGGACGCAGGCTCCGTGTCGCCCACAGTGGTGACAACGTGCTGTGGCTGCTCCGTGTCACACGGGGACCCCGAGATCAGGCTGGATAACCACTGGGGTCACCCAGCGCTCTGCCCAGGAGGTCCCAGGGGGGCAGGACCCCTGTGAGTATCCAGGAGGAGATCTGCATGCCAAGCACACGGAGCAGAGCTGAGACCCATCCATCTCCCACTCACCTCCGGGCCCTCTGACCATAAATCAGGGGGCCCGGGGAGGGGGGAGCAACACACTCAAATTACCCAGATGGATTTGCCAAATAAATACATTTGAACGAAACAATTAATGGATTTTTGTTTGCTTTACAACCCTCGGAGGAAGGTGAAAAAGAAAAAATATATAAATGGAGCAAATTAAGTCAGTCCGTGGGCAGGAAGTTAAAGGGAGTCTCCATCATCCCTGCCCAGGTATCTGAGCCCAGTGTCACCAGTGTCCCCTGCCCGTCCCCATGCTGGGGCAGTGCTGGTACCTGTCTGGGCCATGTAGACACCTGGTTCATCTGCTGACCGTGGCCACTGGGTCTTCACCTTCTGGTTCTCCTCGACCGCATTGCCTGGAAGAGGGAAGCGCTCCAGTGAGAGCGGGCAGGGAACAGGGATGGGGACAGGGATGAGGACAGGCCACCACAGGTCAAGGGACATTGCAGGGGGACACAGGGACGCCTGGCCCCACGCTGAGCACTGCATGGCATCCCTGAGGGCAGGAGATGGTTGAGCACGGCTGAGCACGCTCACACACCCCCAAACACATGTCACAACTCCCCCAAAAGTGTCCCCCCCAGTCACAGGGGCTGCAGCTGGAGCACAGCCCTGAGTGCCACGTCCCTGGTGCAGGCAGGATGCCCGTGCCCCCACCACACTGGGCAGAGGTGCTCTCCCATCCCCACTTATCAGCTTGCTGCAGTGAGGTGGCACAAATTTATGGCTCGGCTCACCAAAAATAACAAGTGATCCATCAAGAGCACTTGGCGTGAAATTAACTGGCATGTGGAGGGCTCGGTGGGGGATGAAGCTGCAGGCACAGGGGGACGCCTTCCCTGGCCTCCCCCAGGCCACCTCCTGTCCTCCAGCAGGGTCCTTTGTCCCCAGACCTGAGCACAGGATGCTGGTGAGTCCCCACAGATTCACCCCAGGCAGGGCACAGCCACTGCTGCCAGTGGATGTGCTGTAGACACAGTAGGGCATCCCCTGGGCACCCAGGGACAGGACCCCCAAAAACACCATGGGCACCCCGCTGCTGTGACAGGCAGGAGAGCAGTCAGGGATGGCACAAGCACCTCACTGAGCTGCCTGGCACTGTCAGCCAAGCACAGCAATGTCCCCAGAGCATAGAGAGCAGGTGACGTGGGGACACCCGGCATTGGCAAGGAGCCCCCAGCCACGCTTCAGGCACAAGGTGGCTCCTGCTGGAACACAGAACAGGGACACCCCAGCCCCAGCAGGGAGCACAGGCTACTCTGCCACTAAATGTGCTGTGAAACACACCTAAATTCACTAACTTTTGCATTTGAAGCTCCTCACCAGCACCACCAGCACAGCTCTGTGGGTATCCCGCTCCGTGGCATGGGGGTCCCCACTCCATGGCAGACAGAGGGGGACCTGGAGAGGCTGAGGGGCTTCTCAGGGGGGTCTGTGAGGACTCCAGGCTGAGCTCCCCCCAGGGCCGAGCCCATCCCCAGGAGCAACACGGCAGAATTACACAGAGGATGGCGAGCGCCCCGGAAAAACCATAAATCCCAAGGATATACGAGGGCGTTCTCCCTGGCTGTGTTCGACAGACACCAAATTCAATTTCCTTCAGAGAGCACTAAATCCTCGGCTGTCACTGCGGGGAGGCTGCGGCCAACCCTTGGCACTGCACCCCATCCTGTCCCGGGGTCCCCAGCACCCCGCACCATGGCACGGCTGCTGGGTGCAAGGGCAGGGGTGTTTCTTTGGGGACCTCGGGGGTGTTCCTTTGGGGACCTCAGGATGAATCCCAAAGCCACTTGTGTGCTTGTCCCGGCATCGCCTTCCTGGGGGTTGGTCTTTCTGAAGGGTGATGGGTTTGGGGCAAGGGGAACCCAAAAATTGGAACTGCTTGGCCTTGATGTGGCAGGTTGTGGTGGGTGGGCACCCCCTCCAAAGCCCCCCAAAGAGGGTGTCTAGCAGGGGTACACCCGCCCAGAGCCTGCAGCACCAGGGCTGAGTGGTCGAGGGTTGAGTTCCATCCCCGTTCCCACACCCATCCACACTTTCTGCCCACGTGCCTCCAACCCCAACCCCCCCTCCACGCCCGTGGGAGAGCCACACCCCAGCAGGGATGACGTGGGGGGCGGGGGACCCCCGGGGTCAGCGCCGTGGGGAGGCTCTGGGCGGGCGCCAGCCCCCACGTCGCTGCGGCGGAGCAGACCCGGTGAGATCAGCGCTGGGCGCCCGCCAAGCCTCGGCTCACAGGCGCCATTCAGCCCCCCGGCCCTGCCTGCCACCGTCCCCCTGAAAGGGGACCATTCTCCACCCCCGGGGGGAGGCCAGGTGGGGGCCCAGGAGCCCCCCTCGCCGCATGAAGGGCGCTCTGTGCTCCGGCCCCACGGCTCAGCGTGGTGACGCCCGGGGGGGACGGTGGCAGTGGCGTGGCACGAGGGGCGGCCGAGGCAGAGCATCACCCCTGCGGCTCCGGCACCGCAATAACATTGAACCTCCGGGCGCTCCAGCCTTTAATTGAATGTCAAATGTAATTTGGAGAAGGAGTGGGAGTTCGCGCTGCTGCTGTTGCAGCTGGAGAGGTGGCATGTGGTGCCCTGCCAGGTCTGCAGGGACACCCCCGCTCTCCGGCACTCTGAGCCACGCTCGGCATGACCAACCCCACCAAAGCACCCGTGGGGATGTGCCAAACCCACAGCAGAATCACCCAGCTCCTCCATCCCATCCTGCATCCCTTGCCACGGCGGGTGTCACCCCTTGGGCAGAGAGTCAGCCAGGCTGACCTTGGGGTTGGCACCTGAACCCGGCACTGAGCTCTTCTTAATCACCCATGTGGAGCTGAGTTTAAAGGGGAAAAAAAGGGAAAAAAAAACCCTATAAAATGAAATCAGCTCAAGCAGCTCCCCATGGGATGAGGCGATTTAGTGCCCTGCAGCTGTAACAGACCGGGGATTTAGTCGGGGGGATCTGCCCATAATGACATTTAGCTCTTGAAATAAATGCTAAAGCCCAATGAAATTATATGTACACCCACAGCCCAGCCCCGCCACCTAATCTGCCAGATAAAGACCCCACGCAGCTAAGTTGGGGATTGCTCCTGCCCGCGCATCACCCGGCGGCTGCGGCAGGAAACATCTGGCCAGATGTGTCCCAAAATCCCCGTATCACCTCTCCGGACTTGGCACCACGGGCACAGGGAGCACCCAGGCGAGGGTGCTCATGCCATGGGCAGCCCGATCCCGGTGCCCAGCACGTGGGTGAGCGCAGCTGCTTCATCCTCACTCGAGGTTCCTACAAGCCCGTAACGAGCAAATGGCCTCATTCCGCCTGGTTAATAGCCCGGCTGCCGTGCCGTGACATCCTGCCTGGAATAACAAGCGCCCGGGCTGCAGCAGTCAAGGGTAATTTGCCACGGGAAAGGGTCATTTTACCTGCAAATTGTTTTCCACGTCTCCACCAAAGCAGAGCGAGTCGGCTCCTGCTCCCGAATCAGGGCCCTGTGCTGGGAAGGCGGCAAGCAAGGCCGTGGAGCCGCATGGGCAGTGCCAGGGCAGCCGTGGCATCAGCTGGGGCCACCACGGTGGAAAGTGGCACTAAACAGGGTTGGCTGAACCACGGCAAGGGCAGAACAAGCTGCAACTCCGCCAAGCCTGGGCATTGCTTTGGAGAGGTGCGGGATTTGCACAGGAATCCACTTTGTGTGGATTCCCTGCTCCACGTGCAGTGTCCCATTGGCATCCTCCTGCCTCAAGGAGCATGCACGGGCAGGATTCATCCACTGCACAGCTTGCCTGTTCCATGCACCAGCTTCCCTGCTCCATGCACAGCGCCCAATCCTCACCCTCCAGCTCCCTGTAGCATTCATGGGCAGGGTTCACCTACTGCATGACTTCCCTGCTCCATGCCCAGCACCCAGTTGGCACCATCCTGCCCCAGGGGTGTGCTCAGGCAGGATACATCCATTGCATGGATTCCCTGCTCCATGAGCACTGCCTGATTGGCACCCTCCAGCCCCAGGGAGCATGTATGAGTACCACTGCAGGAATTCCCTGCTCCATGCCCACCCCCCTGCCCTGTGGAGCGTGCATGGAGGATTCCCCCATTCCATGACCCCGCTCCACCCCCGGGAATCCTGCATAGAGCAGGGGCTCCATCCTGGGGGGCTCCTCCCTGCCCCCCACTCACCGTGTGGGACCTCGGGCAGGTCGATGTCGTTGGCATTCGCAGAATGCAGGTCGGTGGGGCAGCAGTCGGGCTCGGTG
>VXBX01005336.1:583857-598446 GCA_013400415.1 Scytalopus superciliaris
GGGTCTGACTGCTGAGAAAGGACATGGAAAAGCTGGATCTGGCCTCGAGGTGGACAACGTGTGGCAGAAGGAGCCCAGCTCAGGCAGGGACGGTGCCCTGGTCCCCATGAGCAGCACCCAAAGCTCAGTGAAGCCCTTAAAGCCCTCAGGGGTGTCACCACCTGCCACCAGCTCCTGGCCAGGCTGGGTCGTGGCAGGAGACGGCGCCGGTCCGTGGGCACGACACGTTCCACAACATTGCCTGGTAATTGCATCTCCCAAAAAGCAATTACCACACCAGCAGCCCCGCGGCGTCCGAGGCGAGACGTTATTTATTTAGCCAGTGAGGAGGTGGCAGCCCTGGAAGGTTCCTGGCACCGGGACAGGGCATTTAACCCCCCATCAAGTGGCCGTGCTGTGCCGTGACTGTGACAGCAGCCCATGCCCAGGGGCCGGGACACCAAACAGCCCCACAGATCACCTGCCCATGTCTCGGGTTTCCTTTCCTTACAATGATCCCAGCACGTGTCACCTCCCTGGATGCAAAGACACACACAGGGCCAGCCATCCCTGATGCCAACCAGTGGCACTGTGGCAGAGTCCCGAAGGGCTGGGGGGCACAGTGGGGTCTTCTCCTCCCCACGCAACCCCAAACGGGGGTGTTTAACCCTAAACAGAGGAATTTAACCCCAGATGCTGCTCCCCAAACAGGGGCACGGCCGAGGTCCTGCCCCATCTCTCCCGCTGGAGACACGGAGGAGTTTTCCTCCACATGACAAAGCACCGTCTGGGGTTTGAGACGACAAAGGGGAGGGAAAAAAAAAGGCAAAAAAAACAACCAACAAAAATCATCAAAACAAAGCAAAACCCAACATTTCCCTCCAGGAAGGGAACAAGCGGCGATGTCGAAGTGAGAGATGTCACTTGGCTCCGGCGGCTCCGGCAGACTTTGTTCATTTTGACTCTTGCAATCAGGGAAAATCAAAACATTTTACAGCCACTAAAATCCCCATGTGGGAACCATCAGCTTTGCCAAGCCCCAGCTTCCCTGCACGGAGCTGGGCAGGAGGTATGGACAGGCTCTAAATTGGTTTCGAAAGGGATGGGCAGGGAGAGAGACCTTCCCCCTCCCTCCATCCCACCTTCCCTCGGTGCAGGACACATGGCATGGGAAAGCAGCTGGTTGTGGTGTGATAGAGGGATATATGGAGGGGGCCCTGGGGACCCCTCCTGCCCCTCACCCCATGTGAAGGCAGTGGCAGGTCCCATCCCACACCTGGGGCAGGAGTGACACACATATCCATATTTCCATCCAGGAGACAGGGAAAAAAAAGGGCTTTTTTCTTCCAAATGATGGACCAGGTTTGAAAACTCTCCAGTGAGACAGAGGATGGAGATGACACGTTGAGTCATTCAAGCGTGGCTGGCAGTGCTGGCAGCTCACCCGGGCAGAAAGCCGGGGGGCAATGGGGCACACCAGCCTCCCCAATGACCCCACTGCATCCCACACCAGCCCCATTCCCTTCCCTCCATCCCACTTTCCCCCATTCCCCACGAGAAGCACATTGAACACCAACCCCCGGAGGGACCAACCTGGGGCCCCATCCCTGCGGAGATCCCCTCACCCTCCCTGGTCCCCAGCACAGGGAGGGGACCACCCCGGGCACCCCGAGGTCAGGATGGCACTGCCAGCCCCAGAGTTGGCTCCCAGCTCCCTGGCGAAGCAGCGCACGCAATTAGTAAATTAATTATCGAGCAGTAACGGAGATTTCATAGCTCGGAGCTGTCACATCAACAGTGTTTTGTCAACCGAGATGACGACTGGTAGAATTATTACTGCGGTGCTGGGGCTGAAAAAAGAGGAGAGAGAGACTTGCAGGGAGAGGGGAGGATAAAAATATAAAGGGAAGAGATAGGAAAGAACAAGATAAGTGGGTTTTGTTGCTAATGGAAGCTGGCACAGGGACAGAATCACAACTATTATAAGACAACACACTACACTACTAGTGGCTCTGAATGATCCTCTTAATTAACAGCGAGCACAAAAGAAGCCTCTGCCCACCTCCAAACCCAGCGGCGCTGCTGGAGAAGCATCCACAGCTCTGTGGGGACACCCACAGATCCAGGCCATGGCCAGCAGTGGCACAGAAAGAGGTGGAGATGCTTGGAGTGCAGGGAATGCCCGGAGCCGAGGGCAGCCGCTGGCACAGCCCTGACGGGGACAGCAGCAAGAGCATGCACAGCTCCCCGTGCCCTCCTGCCACCCCACCCGTGCCCGGACAGCAGAGGGACACGGCGTGGCATGGCCTGGGACTGGCAGCCATGGCAGCTCTGCTGGATGCAGTGACTGCAGAGCCAAAGTGCCGGGACACAATTTGCCTTCCCCACCCGCCCCGTTTCCCCTTCATCTCCCAGGGCCACATTTAAGCTGCGTATCCAGTGATATATAAAAATAACACCCCGCCCTCCCACTTGGGAAATTGATTCCTTCGCTTCCCACCCGGCTCCGGCTTTAAATATCCCCATTTACATGCAGATTGTGCTGCCTCCCTGCACCGCCTGGTGCGGAGCCGGAGCCGGTGGGTGGGTGCGTGGCCGTGCTGGGACCTCATCCTGCTGCTCCACGCCATCCTGAGGCAGGAAGAGAGGAAACGGAGCAAACACCTCCGAGCTCCCAGGGATGCCTCACTGCTCCTTCCCAAGCTGGACGCCCTGGCACGCTGAGCACGGCATTGCCACGGAATGCCACCCTGCCCAAATTTTGCCAGTCGGAGGTTGAGCAGAGCCCCAGGTCTCATCCCAAATCCAACCCCCTCAATCCAGCATTCCTGAGCATTCCAGCCCCTCAGGTGCTGCACCCCGGGAGGGACCCGTCTGCTCCCCCATGCCCAGCACGAGGAGCGGCAGATGCCAGGGAGGGGGGGATGAGGAGACGTGGGCAGCGTGGCTGCGCCCTAGTTTTCCAGGGCAAAATCTGGAGGGGGGAAGCAGAGCTGTTGTGTGAGCAAATACAGCATCTGCGCCGACTGGCAGAGCTCACACCCACGGCCCCGAGCCCTCCCAGCCTTCCCAGCACGATCCACAGGGAGAAACCAGGAGGAGAAGGGGGGGAAAGGGGTGGGATGGGAGCCCGTGGCTGTTGACAGGGATTTAGGGGTCGCCCAGGTCGGTGCAGGGAAGGGGCCCATGGAACGGAGCAGGGATTGGCGTTGGCACCGACAGCGACCACGTCCTGTAACTTCTGATGGGAGGCAGGAACAGGCTGGGTTTGAAGAAGCCGCCGCAGGGCTCCCAGAGGGATCTTTGCCAGCTCCTCAAAGTGCTTAATTCCTTCCCCTCGGCAGCCGCGGGAGCAGCCGAGATTCATGGCAGCGCTCCCGAAATATCCCCCCTCTCCGCATGAGGAGGGATCAGCGGAGCTGTGAAGCTCTTCCTCCATGAGAAGTCCAACCCTGCGCCGCAGGGCTGAGCCTGCTTCTCCCCAGCCCCCTCCCGGCAAGATGCTCACTGCCAAACATCCCTTGGAAAGGCATGTGTCCCCCCCTCGGGGTGGCCAAAGGGAGCTCGTGGTGGCACTTGCCAATTTTGGGTGGGAAAACCAGTATTTAGAGGAGCTTGTGGGAACAGGGTCATGGGTGCCAAAGGGAGTTCACAAATCCAGGCAGCCCCGCTTCTCGCCCCCAGGCACAGCTCTGTGTCTCAGCATTCCCTGATCCAAAATCGCCTCCTCGGGCTGAGGTTGGCAGAAAATCATCGTTCCTGCTGAAATGAAGGAGGCAACAGGGCGAGCACAAACAGCATTTACATATCCTTAATTCTATTTTAGCACCTCTCTGGCTATTTTTGTCGCAGCAGAAACACAACGGGAGCGCAAGGCCAGAGAAAGGGCAAGGAACGGGCTTGGAATGTGGGACAGAGGCAGAAAAAACACATCCCAAACAGACTCAGGAACAGCTGAGACTTGTTCTGCTCATCACAGCCAGCACTCGGAGCCTCTGGCTGTGCCCCTGTGCCCCTGTTTTGCCCCTCAGCCCCAGGAGCTGGGCAGGACAACAGGATGTGAAAGCCACCACTCGCCCCTGTCTGCGTGTGGAGCGAGCTGGGGGCGAGGAGGGGACAGTCCCCACCATCCCAGGGGTGAGAAACACCTTCCCTCACTGGCTGGCTGGGAAAAGCAGCAGGACCCTCAGATCCAGGTGCAGGGGGGACATTGCAGGGCGAGGGCAGCCCCCCACAGCCAGGGGGGACCGGCCAGGGCTGGCTCAGCAGCATCCTTGCCTGTTGCCAGGACAACGGGATGTGATGGAGCCACCTCCATCAGGACAGGCACGGGGATGTTGGGGTGCAGGGGATACAATCACCCAGCAGGTCTGGGGTGCTGGGGAAGCCCCCCCAAGCTGGGGTCCACAGGAGCCCCTCAGAGAACCCCCCAAGAGCCACCTGCACTGTGCCAAATGCCACCCAGGGGGCACAGAGAGGCACGTGGCCCCATGGCACTGTGGGGACACAGGGAAAGCAGCACTGGGACAACCCCAGATCCCAGTGCAAGACACAGGGCACAGCCCCAGGCCCAGCTGCCCCATCCTCATGTCTCTGCCCCTCCAAGGACATGGGGCAGGGCCAGGGGCAGGCAGGGGGATGTCTCTTGTGCCCCACAGATCCCACCATTCCGGCAGAGGGGATGGGAATGCCCAGAGGCTCCGGAGCAGCAATAAAGGTGCAGCTTAGTTTCTTTGCTTTTGGTACCATGGCAACCTTTCCCACTTGGCTTAATTACAGAGCCGGCTGTGCCTCCGCAGGGGGGTTGGGGGTCTGCTTATTCCCTGCTCCCCAGAGCTCAAGGATGGGAGGCAGTGGAGACCCACACACTCCTGTGGGAGCCAGAGTCCTTGCCTGGCCCCAAAGGAGCATCCTCATGGAACAGCCCTGGAGTCTCACCCATGCTGGGTAGACAAAATCCACCTGGATGTCCAGGCAAAGCCAGCAGAGCCTGTTCCTATGCCATGAAAGACCTTTTCCTCCTCCTCATGGCACAGCCACCAGTGCCCTCATCACCCCTTCCCCGTTTCCCTCCTGCCCTCGCTGCTCCTCAAACCCCACCACAGGCACTGGGGTGGCCCAGCCAATCCATCCATCCATCCATCCATCCATCCCCACTGGGATGCAAAGCAAGGCCAGACCAAGGGGATGAGGATTCCCCTGGCGCACACACACACACACACACACAGAAGGATTGCACACAGCTCCCCAGAACACCCCAGGCTGCACCTGGAACCATCCCTGGCTCTGCATTCCCACTGAGGAAAAGGGCTTTCAGGAAAAGTCCATCCCACCAGGCAGCTGCTCAGCAAGAGGAAACACCAGAGGGACAAAGCCTGGTGAATCCCAGCACCGAGACAGGCAAATGCTCGAGTATCAAGTTAAAATGAGCAGTGATGAGACTCCTCCATCCCCAAGGGCATCCCGCGGGAAGTTCCCTCAGCAGGGCAGGGCTCTGGCTGTGAAGCCCTTTGTTACCAATTACAGACAATTATCCTCCCATGACAGCTGACCCCGGACCTGTGTCCGGGTGCCAGCTGGCCAGATGGAGCCTGGCCACGGCCGGATGGTGGGGATTTAATCACCTTATTGATCCCACAGAAATCCGACACGCTGTGCCCGCCGTGCCCGACTCTGTGGGGAACATCACACAGAGCTCCCTCCCCAGGGGGAGACTCGGGAGCCCACAGGGATAGCCAGGACTGGAGAGGCGGCGGTGGTGGGAGGGAGAGCATCCCAGGAGGAATGCAATTTATTGCAATTAAAAAGAGAGGGAAAGGAGGTGTAAAGGAGCCCTCTGAAGCAGGGGAGAGCGTGAGAAAAAAAAGAAAGGGAAATATAAAAACCCATCCCAAGCCAGCAGCGGTGCTGGGCTTCAAAGGTCACCTCTGGGCATGAATTTTAATTTCACACAGGAGTTTTGTTCATTTGTTAATTATTTTCAGATGAAAAGGGAGATATTCCTGCAGAGGGTTAGGAAAGGGCTACGGCAACATTTGAATTTCAAAGGCGAGCTGTTTGCAAGGAAAACACAAGGGGAGAGAGGGGAGGGAGAACTTGAGGAGCAGAGAGGGGCTGGTGGGGGTCTCCCACTGCCATGGCCCTGTGGGGGACATGCTGAGGGCATGGGGGGTCCACAGGAAACCCCGGTGTTGCATCCCACCCCATTTCCAAGGAACACCATGGAAGTACATCGTGGATGGGGCATCACGTGCTCCCCTCCCAAGGAACGGGGCCATCGGGGGTGAGTCCCGACCCCAGGATGTGGAACGGGGTGGGCTGGATGGGGCTGGGGGCCTCAGGGGTGTTCCCTAAACCAACTCCCAGGAGGGAATTACTGGAGAAGGCAGGAGAAGCGCAAAAATCGCTTGGAAAGATGGAGCCAGGCAGGAGAGGGCACGGAGCACGGAATAAACCAGCGTGCTTTCCTCTTCATTTTAGTTTTTAGGGCAGCTGTTTGCTTTTTATGGAGCCGGAGGCCCCGGGGAGGAGCTGAGTGAGCTGCACATAAAGCACAACCGGGCAAGTTAAAGCCCCCGAGGGCCATCCAGAGCATTCTGTGGTGTGTGGGGTTGGGAATGCAGAGGGAATTCCGGCATTCCCGGCACACCCAGCACCACCCGGAGCATCCCTGGCACGGAAGGGGCTCACAGGCTCCCAGGACCCCCCAGCAGCCCCGACAAATCCCTCCTGGACCACCTGCAATCTCAGTTTGCCGGCACCAGAGCCATGAAATCCTGGAAAACCAGCTCCCAGAAAGGGGCCTGTTCCTGGGGGGAGCAGCCTCAGCTCCACAGGGCACAAACAGTGGCACCAGCAGCTACTGTTTTTAGGAAAGAGTTCTTTTCCCAGGGATGAAAGGAATTTTTTTCGCCTCTCCAGATAAATGCATTCATCCTAAAACAAGGGGTGGGAGGGAGGCATCCCAGGGGCCAGAAGGATCCTGCTCCCCGGGAAAACCCTCCAAGAGACACACAAATCTGCCCCAGGCTGGGCTTGTGCTCCACTGCCCTGTGCCTCAGTGTCCCCACCCAGCTGGGAGAGCCCAGCGCTCCACCGGCAGTGGGGGCAGGAGGAGCTGGGAATGATCCTTGCTCAGGAAGAGGGAGATTAGACCAAGGATTCATCATGATTTCTTGACTCCTCTTGATCTCCCGCTGAAGCTACAAGGGTGGATTTTGCTCCCAGCTCCTCTGCCCTGCCAAAGCCAGGGAAAAGTCCAATTTCCACAGTTCTGAGCCTGTTCTGATCTCCTAAAACCAAGCGCTTTTCTGCCTAATGCGGAATTAAAGCCCGGCAGCCGAGCTGGAGGAGATGGTGGGTGCAGGGCTGGAGGCACAGCAGCCCCTCTGCAGCACCATCCTGCTGCCAGGGCAGGGATCCCACAGCCCCACACCCTCATTCTCCTGGCACCATCCCTCCCATCGGGATACAAAGGCAGCAAAGGGACCTGGTGATCCAAACTCACTCCCACCCGCTCTCCCACAGCCTTTGCAGCCACCAAAACCCGAGGGAGCAGCACAGCACACCCCAGGGCCACCCTCACTCCTCGTTTCTCCTGCTGGATGGGGCTATTAATCCCCTCCTGGGGCTCCCCATCCCAGGGAGAGTCGTGTCCCTCTGTAAATCACTCGTGTCACCGTGGGCTCTCACTAAGGAGGCAGCAATAAAAATCAAGGGGCAGGTTCTTAGTGAAGTGGAGCAGCTGGGCAGGGCTGTGCCCCCCTCCCGGCAGCACAGGGAGTCAGCGCGGGGGAGTAAACCCAGCAGGGTTTGGATCTTGCTGCCTGAACCTGTGGCACCAGAGCTGGCAGTGCCACAGGTCCGAGATGGAGCCACCAGCCCAGCCCCATTCCCAGCTCCCAGCACCTGCTCCTGCCACAGCTCTGGAGCTCCGGAGCCCTCTCCATGTGCTGAAACACTCGGTATTTTATGTGTCTACAAGAAAATACCAAGTGGAGTTTGCAAAGATTAGGCACATTTAAATGCAAATTGTGTTATTTCTGTCTTGAAAAGTGTCATTAATACATTTTCTGCAATTTGGAGAAATCAGCAGCAATTATTTTTTTCGAAACGAACCATTAGCCAACTTTCATTTGAAGGGGGGGGAAAAAAATACCACGAAAATCATTATATGACTGACACGTTTCCTCCCAGGTCTTAGAGCTGCCTTCTCATCCCAGGAATAATTACTAAGGAAAGGAGCTAAAAAGTACTTCCAGGAGGCGGATGTGTACAAAGCCAAGTGTCTTTTCTTTCCCTGTTTACCAAGGATTGAACCAACACACGTGCACTCAGATCAACACAGACCCCCAGGGGGGTCAGGGCTGCACGATTCTTCAAAGGGACACTAAGGATCATCTTGTTCCACCCCCTGCCATGGACAGGGACACCTTCCACTAGCCCAGGTTGCTCCAAGTCCCATCCAATCCAGGCTTGGACACTCCCAGGGATGGAACATCCAGAATTTTTAGTGGAGGTCCAAATACTGAGGGTCCAAAAACCTTCACCAGCATTTTGTGATGCTCATGAGCACGTGTTGGCAGCAACAGAGGGGCTTGGGGGGCATGTGAAGCACCATAACCGAGGAGAGGGCTGGGCAGGGGGTCTCACATGGCTCCCCCATGGCACAGGTACCCAGGCAATGCCCATCTATGAAATCCAGAGGCCCCAGTTGGAATTCAGCAGCTGGTGTGATCTCCCAGCTGCTTTGCTGCTAAATGAAAGGGAAAAGAGGGAAAAAAAGGAAAAGACTATTCGTGGTGAGATTAAAAGAGAAAGGGACAAAAAAAGGCACCTGCTCTTGTCGGATTCCTCAGGGTAAGAGTGAAGAGCGAATTTCCATAATGCTGTAAGTGCTCATTAACTGATGTCAAATGACAGCCCCCGCCTCCGGAGCACGGCAGGGGTGCTGCCCACCGCTCCCTCCCGCCTGCTCGGGGCAGCCCCACCACCGGGACACCTTCCAAGGTGCCCAGGGCAGGATTTGGGACAAGCCTGAAGTGCCAAGCTGCCAGCCCCACTCAGGGATGGCCCCTCCCAGCACTGTGTCTGATTTGCCCAGCCTCCATCCCTGCTCACCCGGCACTGCCCCATGGCAAACAGCAGCACGTCCCTCTCCAAAAGGGGTGGAGAGCGACAAGGCAAAAGCCACCCAGCCGTGCCTGAAAGCTGGGAACATCCATATTGGCATCACCAGGTCCCTGAGTTCTTGCAATGCCACATTTCTGCTGGATAATTAAGGAAAATGCTCCCTCTCCCTCCCTGATCCAGCAGCCCCTCATCATCAGCACCCGGGGCTGGCAGGACCTGGGGCTGACCTGAGCCTGTCCCCAAATCCCACTGCCCCCCCCCATCAATATCCATCAATATCCAAGAAAAACCCACACACTCTGCACAGCCCCCCGGGCTCTGTCCTGCTCTGCCTGGGGAGATTTCAGAGTGGCAGGGGGGGGATCACAGTGGGGTGCAACACCCTTTTAGCCACAGGAGCCCCCAGAACTCTGCCCTATCAATTCCCAGCCGCTGCCGGATCCTCCACTCTTGCATCTCTCCCAGGGCCACCTCCCAGCCTTGCTGCTGAGCCCTTCCCATAAATCCCTGTCTCCTCAGCCAGAGCCCTCGCTGCCACCCCCTCTGCCGGCTGACGGATGGCCGTGGGAGGGGGGCGAGCAAAGGTGGGAGACCAACCCCCCCAGCCAGGAGCTGTGTGGATGGAGCTGCCAGCCAGCTCCATGCTCCTCTCGCTGGGATAAGCCTTGGCCACGCTGACGGCTCCTCAGGGCTGATGGATGGGCCCTGCCATCCCTCCTGGCCCTTTCCTATTGACTTTTTTTTTTTAATACACATCATAACCCCAGCGCAGCAGCTGCCCAGCCCACACATCACCTGTGGGCACGACGGGGACTGCAAACGCCTGGCTCAGCACAGCCAATGGATGGGGACTATAAACCATTCCCAGGATAAATGTCCCCTTGCCACAGGAGCATCGGGCAGCGGCGCAAGGCAGGGGCTGGACATCAACCCCACCGCCCAAAAACCATCCTGGACACCCTGAAATCACCCAGGGCTTTGCAGCCAGGCAGGCTCGGGGGGGTGAGAGCATTGCCCAAGCCCAAGGACACGGGTCATGCCCTCAGCCGACTGATCCCAAAGCACCTCTGCCTCTCACTTTGCTCTTCGACACCTTCCCCCATCCGAGCACAACCCAGTTGCTCCTCACCCACCTCACCCTCCCAGGGTCACCGTGCCCAGGCTGGGAGGCTTCCTGGGGGTCCCAGGGATGTCCCAGCCCGTGGTGAGCCGTGGGTGCTGCCAATCCCGCTCTCTCCCAAGGAAGGGAGCCGCTCCCTGCTCTGAGCGAGGCGCGGCGTGCGGCTGTTTGAGGGCCATCAATTACGTCTGGGTTACCTGCAGAATGCTTAATCAAACCAGCGTATTTCACCCGACGGTTTGACTGATCTCCTCTCCGCTTTCAGTAGCTTTTTTCATGTCCTCTTTTGCTCCGATATGGATCCAATATCTCCCGCAGCGGCCGAGGCCGTAAAGATAAAAAATGGGGTAATTGTGGCAGAAGTTTATTGGTGGGAAAATACGGGCGCACTAAACAGCCCTGACAACTGTTTTTTGGGCAGATGTGCTGCTGGGATAGACTCTCCTGTGGGAATCCATCCATCCTCCAGCCGCACCCGCTCCTGTCACTGCTCCCATCACCACTGGGGGCACCGAGTTTGGGATGCTGTGAGATCTCCGATGGGTGATCCATGGCCAGGGGCGTTCAGAGCGGGCAGCCATGCCCACACTCACCGAAATGCTGCCCCGAAGGAGTTGAGTTGGGAAAACTTCAGATAAAGGGGAACAGCCTCTCCATTCCCACTACCCAGGGTGAAACACGGGGAGGAGAAAGGAATAGAGAATGATTTTGAGGAAAGCAGCAGTGTGGGCTGCCCTCTCTGCCGCTGGCAGATGTTCCTGGTCCTGTCGCACGGGGACCATCCCAGGAAAAACACCACGAGCTGGGACTGCCCCAGTCCAGCAGATTTTCCTTTCCCAAGTCTCACCACAGTCACCAACGCTACATCTCGTGGCCTGAGCGGCGCCGGTGCGTGCAGGAGCCGTCACAGCCCTTCTCCTCGCTGCCAGCCTCCCCCTGCTCAGCCCCCCAGCCTCCCAAGCCCGTGGCTCTCGGCCAGCGGCACCCACGGGGAAGCTGCCGGCTCGGGGTGCCTGAGTCAGAACGAGCCCGGCACGGCACGGGGGAGGCGCGGGAGGGACGGGGAGCTCGATTTATAAACACGACAGGTCTGCGCTGTCCGAGCCGCTGGTGGGAGACGGCGAGAAAAGCCCTGGCTGCGCTCGGGGAGCCGCGCTCCGTCTCGCACCGCGCTCCCGAGGATATTCGGGATAACAGCTCCATAAATTACGAGCTGAGAGGTGCAAAGGGAGCCGCTCACGCTCCTTCCCTGCTCCTGTTCCCAACCAGTGGGGCCACAGCGTGATTTCCCCCGGGATTTGCACAGATTTCCCCCAGGACCAAACCCCTCTGGGTTCTCCCAGAATCCCACAGAGGACCCTCTCCCTCCCCTGCTCATTCCAACACCATCCCGACTACCATTTCCTTGACTACTCCTTGCACTTCCCGTCCCAGAGGACTGCCACTCCATCCCCTCATGGTGATCCCGTCTCCATCCCGGGGTGTCCCATGAGTCCCACACACACACGACATGGAGCAGCTCCATGGGTAAGGTACACTGCTAATTAAACCACAACTGACTACAGCTCCATTACAATTAAAAGACAATTAGCAGCACAAGCTGGCGTGTGGGAGCAATGAGCACGATTTGGCAGGGAGACAAACTCCGTGTCCCTTCCCGACGGGATGGCTTCTCCTGATATGGCTTTGGAGATCTGCAGCTCCTTGGGCTGGGAAATTCCAGCTGCACTCCCGGCACTCCTGCACCAAAACAGCTCTGAAGCTGCTCTGCCACCCCATATCCCATGTCCCTTCCTTCCCCTTCCCCTCCCAGGGGAAAGTTTGCCCCCTTCAAAATTCAACCAAATCCCACCCAGCGCCTCCCTGCCACTTCTCCCATTACACCCAGCTCTGGTTTGCTTTTCCCCTTTTAATTTCCAAACTCCTAATGACTGTGTTATTAAGCCTGTAATATCCCATTAAATTGTGCGTATCCTTCTGCTGGATCCCATCCTGCCAGGAGGCAAAGCTCCAGGCAGGAGAGGCAGGGCCAGCCGGGTGCTGTGTCATCATCCCAGGGTGGCAGGACCAGGGAAAGATCCCAGGGAGAAGGTGGTGGGATTGTGTAGGTGAGAGGAGCTGAACAGGGAGAGACCCTTTCCTTCAGCTGCTTTCCTGGGAAACCCCCTTTTCCATTGACAAGGGATGGATTTGAGCCTGGGGATGGAGAGGGACATGAGCTGGCATCGAGGACAGCTCTGAGAAGGGACCAGCCACATACTCGAGCCCAGGGCAGGACGGAGAGACCCAACAGAGGTAAAAGCACCCTGTGCCTCGATCTGGCACCTCCTCGTGGTTGCCAGGAGCACGATGCCACCATTCCCATCAGGAGCCCGGCAAAACCCTCCCAGTGCTCTACACCGAGACAACCGCAGCTGCCGAAGCTCCCAGATTCAAGATTCCTTCTTTTCCTGAACAGAGATCCCACGAGCTCCTCCGGCAGCCAAAATTATCAACAACTTATCAAAACCCACACCACGCCAGCCCTTTTCCCCGGCGCGCTCATCCCCCGCCGCCCCCGGCTCTCCGGCGGGTTACGGCAGCGCCACCGGATCGGGCGGGGAATCGCTTTGCTCTGCCGGATCTTTATGCAAGAGCTTCACACTAATTCGGTTTGATCCTCGCTCGCCGGGGTCCCGGTGGAGCGGCAGAGGATGGCTGCGGGAGACAGGCTGGGATGGTGCCGGCAGAGGAGCAGGGATGCTCCCGGAGAGCGATGCGAGCTGACAGGCGGCTCCCACGGGATGCGGGAGCCCGCGCCGGGAGATGCTCGAGCTGGAAGGAGAGAACCAGGCTTAAAGGCTGGTAATTAAAGCCCTCCTGTCAGGGTATTAATACCTACATGCAACCAGCGACTGCATTAACGGGGATCCCACTGGGGCTGTTCTGCTGGTTTATTTGATGGGTTTAATTAATTTATTGCTCCACGCACAACCAGCTGCTTTTCCCGACCGGTGGCAAACACGGCCGTGGCTCCCTCAAAGATGGCTCTGGAGACACCCTGGGGTGGCACAGCCAGGCTCGGTGACCCCAAACTGGCCCCCAACCCACAGCCTGGCTCCCAGCACACACCACTCACCTCCTCACTGCCCCCCCAGCTGTGTCGTGACACCAGTGCTGGGGTCACACCTCAGTGTCCCCCAGCCCACAGATCTGCTCCCCTTTGACCACGCAGGAGTGCTTTGGGCTGCACCCAGAAGGCGAAACACCCACCAGGGCTGAGCTGCACCTTGGCTCTGGCAGCCAGGGCTGTCCCTGCTGTCCCCACTGTCCCCTCTGTCCCTGCCACTGCAGCCACCCCACTCCCCAGCCCAAGAACCCCGGGGGGAGGCTGCAAAACAGAGCTGAGTGATTGATGGGGCTGAGCAAAGCCAAAGGTCTTGTCCTCGTTGCTTCTCCGGGGCAAGGAGCATCCTGGAGCATATTTATGGCTCCTGTCCTTTACACATGCAGAGCCATCACTTCCAGGCACACACAGCCTGTGGAGGACAATAAATCACCCTTTCCAATGTGTCAGTGGGGAATGCTGGTGGTGGGAACTGGGTCTGGCCATCTCCAGGTCCCCACCCAGAGCCCCATCTCTGCCTCTGGACACGACAACCCACCTCACTCCCTCACAAATCACACCCCCCAGGGGAGCAGACAGTGCACAACCCCTCAAACGCAGGAGCACACCCCAACACACACACTCGGGTCTCCCTTACTTCATCCTCACTCCATCCTCACTCCCAGGGAAGCTGGGAGCAGCCGTGGTGGCCCCTCTCCCTCTGCTCTCCCCCAGGCTCCCTGAGGAGCAGCAGGCAGATGTTTGCTCTGTGACAATCTGCATCCTGCTGGATTCGATAATAATATCAATTATCCCAAGCTTTCATCCACGGAGCTCTGTGTTCTCTGGAAATAGAGATGGATGAAGCTGCTTTACTCCAGTCTGAGAGGCTGGAGGTTCTGGGGACACCGAGCCTGGTGACAGATGGGGAGGTCACAGGGAATTAGTGGTGAAAGAGGCAGGGAGAGTGCAGGGCTGGATTCCCTCTGGGAAGTGGGAAAATGCT
Source organism: Scytalopus superciliaris (assembly GCA_013400415.1). Lineage (NCBI taxonomy): Eukaryota > Metazoa > Chordata > Aves > Passeriformes > Rhinocryptidae > Scytalopus > Scytalopus superciliaris. The sequence goes on from VXBX01005336.1 coordinate 598,180, forward strand.
GCAAAATTCATTTCCAACCTCAGCTGGAGGGGAAGCCCTGAGTTCTGAACCAGTAGATGGGGAAGAGCAGCACTGGCCAGGGGACAAACCAGCTCCAGGCATGGAATACTCAGCAGATGGATGCTGGCATCTCCTTGGCAGGGCATTGCCCCCATGTGAGCCCACCTGGCTGGAGATCCCTGCTCAGCCACCCCCTGCACCCCGACCCACCCCCCAGCGCTGCTCCCCGGGGCATCCCCCTCCCTTGGGGCTGGGTTTGGAGTCCTC